>CM059436.1:68983154-69388154 GCA_030390025.1 Squalus acanthias
AAGGAATAGAAGGGTATGTTGATGGGGTTAGCTGAGAGGGGTGAGCATAAACACCAGCATAGACCTGTTGGGCCGAATGGCCTGTTCCTGTGCTGTAAATGCTTTGTAAATGACCAGATTATCTGTTTTAGTGATGTTGGTTGAGGGATAACTATTGGCCAGGACACTGGGGAGAACTCCCCCCGTTCGTCTTCCAGTGGTGCCACGGGATCTTTAACGTCCACTTGAGAGTGCAGACAGGTTTGGCGTCTCATCCGGGGACGGTCCCTCTGACAATGCAGCACTCCCTCAGTACTGCGCTGAAGTGTTGGCCTAAATTTTGTGCTCAAGTTTCTGGACTGAATTTTTGAACTCAAAACCTCCTGGCTCAGGATCAACAGTGCTACCCACTGAGCTACGGCTGACACCAAAGTACCAAATAGATCTTTAACTTGCCGCCCGGGCATAAAACCGGCGTTGCAGATTGGCCGCCCGTTGTGGTGACTGCCAGATTATCATGGATTTCAATGGCAGTGAAAACCGGGCGCCCAATTCCCAGCGATAGTTTTATTCCCGGTGAAATTTTCTCTTTCAGATGCTGACAGACCTGCAGCATGTGTCTAGCATTTTGTGCTTTTAATATAGATTTGCAGCATTTCTTATGGAAGTGATTGCTGTTTAAAATTGGCCGCTCCATGTCTGGAATCGATGCTGCGATGCTTGCACCAGGTATTAATCAGCCTCTGTATTTCTGAATAATTGAGTGAACCTTGTATAAAATACACTCTCATTGACATTTTGGGCAGGGATGCAAAACATAAATGATCTCAACTGCTTTTGAATAGTAGCCTCAGGAAGATCTTGATTGACAGGTTTAGAAAGGCAACACCTTCATTGGTGCAGTGTTTAGACTAAGCTACATACTGTTCTCTCTGAATTTAAATGTATCTAGCTCATAGGAAACTTATCACTCACACCGTTACCATGAAACCATCCTGAAAGGCAGCTTTTTATTTTGAATGAATTTTAACTGTAAAGTAACTATTTGTCGCTTTAAGAATAGAAACCTGATCTGCTTGGCCCAGCATTTTTGTGTCGTAAAAGCATCTTTCTGAACTGATTATGGTGTTTAATGGGCCAGCACTACATGCTCGGAAGACATTAACATTTTTTTCTATTTAGTAATTCCACCATGTTCGATGCTGGGATAGGGGGCAGTTTATGTTGTGCACTGGCCTCCCGTGCTGTGCAATCTGCCCTGTTTACCCTGTGGCCGCATCCAGCAACCAGCAGCAACACTATTGATTTGGATTCCGAAGCTCAATGTAAACCTTTCAAATTCACACCTTGGAGGGGTAGTTGAATCTGAGGAGGCAACTTCGGGGGCTACAAGATGAGTTTGACAAAGTATATAAAATCAACAACTTGTATTTATATAGCGCCTTTAACGTAGTAAAACATCCCAAGGCACTTCACAGGAGTATTATAAGATAAAAAATTTGACACCGAGCCACATAAGGAGAAATTAGGGCAGGTGACCAAAAGCTTGGTCAAAGAGGTAGGTTTTAAGGAGTGTCTTAAAAGGAGGAAAGAGAGGTAGAGAGGCAGAGAGTTTTAGGCAGGGAATTCCAGAAGGCACGGCCACCAATGGTTGAGTGATTATAATCAGGGATGCTCAAGAGGGCAGAATTAGATGAGCGCAGATATTTCGGGGGGGTTGTGGGGCTGGAGGAGATTACAGAGCTAGGGAGGGGCAAGGCCATGGAGGGATTTGAAAACAAGGATGAGAATTTTGAAATCGAGGCGTTGCTTAACCGGGAGCCAATGTAGGTCAGCAAGCACAGGGGTGATGTGTGAACGGGACTTGGTGCGAGTTAGAGTAGAACGTGTGAGGCCAGCCAGGAGTCCGTTGGAATAGTCAAGTCTAGAGGTAACAGAGGCATGGATGAGGGTTTCAGCCACGGATGAGCTGAGGCAAGAGCGGAAATGGGCGATGCTATGGAGGTGGAAATAGGCAGTCTTAGTTATGCCGCAAATATGTGGTCAGAAGCTCATTTCAGGGTCAAATATGTCACCAAGGTTGCGAACAGTGTGGTTCAGCCTCAGACAGATGTTAGGGAGAGGGATGGAGTCAGTGGCTAGGGAACGGAGTTTGTGGCGGGGACCGAAAACAATGGCTTCGGTCTTCCCAATATTTAATTGGAGAAAATTTCTGCTCATCCAGAACTGGATGTCGGACAAGGAGTCTGACAATTTAGAGACCATGGAGGGGTCGAGAGAAGTGGTGGTGAGGTAGAGCTGGGTGTCGTCAGCATACATGTGGAAACTGACGTCGTGTTTTCGGATGATGTCGCCAAGTGGCAGCATGTAGATTATCAATAGGAGGGGGCCAAGGATAGATCCTTGGGGGACACCAGAGGTAACAATGCGGGAGTAGGAAGAAAAGCCATTGCAGGTGATTCTCTGGCTACGATTAGATAGATAAGAATGGAACCAGGCGAGTGCAGTCCCACCCAGCTGGACAACGGTGGAGAGGGGTTGGAGGAGAATGGAGTGGTCAACTGTGTCAAAGGCGCAGACAAGTCAAGAAGGATGAGGAGGGACAGTTTACCCTTGTCACAGTCACAAAGGATGTAATTTGTGACTCTGATGAGAGCCGTTTCGGTACTGTGGCAGGGGCGGAAACCTGATTGGAGGGATTAGAACATGGAGTTGCGAGAAAGATAGGCACAGATTTGGCCCCCTCCTATTGATAATCTACATGAGGGTGGAGGAGACGGGAGAGGTTTTTAAGAAGACGGTTAGTAGTAGAGAATAGAAGCCGGGGTTTATCTTTGCATTCCAGAATGATTCTGGAATAGTGAGCAATTTTAGCAGACGAGAGCAGGATCCGATAATGCTTTATGTGGTCCAGCCAGATCTGGCGGTGAATGGCTAAACTAGTTGTCCGCCATATCCGTTCAAGTCTGCGTGTCTTGGACTTAAGATGAGGGCCGTACTGGGGGAACGGCCAGGGTGAGAGAGAATAATTGTTTTAATAGGGACTAGGGCATCAAAAGTGGTGGTGAGCGTGTGGTTGAGCAGATCGGTAGCTGCAGAAATGTCCCCGTGAATGGAGGACCAAAGGCTGGACAGTTGGGATTTCATAAGTGCAATTGTAAGAGAGAGTTGGGAGAGAGTTTTTTCCAGGGGCGGACACCGAAGGAAGTAGGGTTGGGGGGGGGTGGATGGGGGAGGGGGTGGTGGAGGAGGAAGGGGGATGTGGGTGGATAGCGATACGGGGAAGTGGTCAGAGATGGCCTTATCTGCGATTGACACGATGGGAGTAGTGAGGCCACAAGAGATGGCAAGGTTCAGGGGGTGGCCGTGGAAATGGGCTGGGGAGTTTACATGGAGGGAGAGATTAAGGGAGGATAGTGAACTCAGAGGAGAGAGAGCATGATGAATTGAGATGGAGGTTGAAATCGGCAAAAAATGGCAGATGAAATTTAATTTGGACAAGAGTAAATTACCAAATACAAGAAGGGAAAATGGGCAACAGGAAAAGTCCATGTTGGAATAGCTCAGGATGAAGTTTAAAGAGATCTAGGCTGGGAAATGGACGCAAAGGGATATGACGGAGCATAAAAATGCCGGTAAGTCGCGAAAGGTCTCTGCCTATTTCGTACATTGTTGTTTCGCAGAAGGCTTGGAGTGAGCAGTGGAAGCCCTTTTTAAGTAGGCAGGAGCTTCATAATGATATTGAAATGATCAGGAAATTATGTCACTTAGATCGACATGATTTTGCATAATTTATAACATAATTATACTTGTTACTCATCATAGTCACGTAACCTGGTGTCCATAGATCCAAAGTTTATCATTGGAGTACCAAAGCATTCAAAGGGGCAAAGGTCTGTTTGTGAATGTTTAGGAATTTTGTCAGAAGGATCTTGGGGACTAGCTTTGTAAGCTTCCTAGCCCTTTGGACTGTGGGCTCCCCTGTAGGAATCCCCATCTCAGCTTTATGCAGGAAGAGAAAGACCAACAAAGCATGTTAAGCAGAGCTGGTTGTATCAGTAGGTTATTCCAGCCTAAAATACCCTATAATGTTCATCCTAAGTCGAGGCGAATAGCATAGATGCATTTAAGGGGAAGTTAGATAAACACATGAGGGAGAAAGAAATAGAAGGATATGTTTATGGGGTGAGATGAAGAAGGGTGGGAAGTGGCTCGTGTGGAGCATAAACACCAGCATGGACCTGTTGGGCCGAATGGCCTGTTTCTGTGCTGTAAATACTATGTAATACTTTGTTGCATACATCACAATAGAAAAGGTATTCCATGCCATTTAAGGATGGCAAATCTCACCAGGCGAAATCGACATGGGGCACCTACAGGTGCATTTAGTGCAGTCAAAAATTTGTTGATGAATCCACTGCATGTAAACATACTGTGCACTCTACAAATATCTCAGTGTTCACCGACACACACTGGGAAGCTGTAATTTTAGATTTTGGTTAGCTTAAAAAAAAAATCATAAAAACGAGTGGATTGATTGACATCACTTGCTATAGCGTAGTCATGTTCCTCACCTGATATAAGGGTTGTTCTGTGCAGCAAGCTGTAATAAATGACTGTTGTTACTGTCTGACCCAGAATGAAGATTCCTGCCCTTTGGTCTTTCAGCTTTCAATGATGCAGGTGGGAGTTCAGCACTGTCTCCCGTCAAAGGATCTCCTCTTTGTAAGACCTCCAGAGTTTCTGGGAACATCAGGAGAATTTGAGAAAAAAGTATTAAAAAGATTAATTTAAAGCATAAATATAAACAGAAAATGCTGGAAATACTCAGCAGGGGAGGCAGCATCTGTGGAGGCAGCATCTGTGGAGAGAGAAAGAGTGTTAACGTTTCAGGCCTTTCGTCAGAACTGGAAAATGTTAGCGATGTAACAGATTTTAAGCAAGTACAGAGGCAGGGAAAGGGGGAGGGAGAAGGAAAGAACAAGAGGGAATGTATGTGATAGGGTGAAGGGCAGGAGAGATTAAATGAACACCAGAATCATTACCAGCACCTGTTGTCTGAAAAAAATGCGAGCAGTGGTTATGATCTAAAATTGTTGAACTCAATGTTGAGTCCTGAAGGTTGTAAAATGCCTAATTGAAAGATGAGGTGCTGTTCCTCGAGCTTCCGTTGAGCTTCATTGGAACTGTGTAGGAGGCCGAGGACAGAGAAGTCAGAGTGGGAGTGGGACGGAGAATGAAAATGGCAAGCGACCGGAAGCTCAGGGTTACACTTGCGGACTGAACGGAGGTGTTCAGCAAAGCGATCGCCCAATCTGCGCTTGGTCTCCCCAATGTAGAGGAGACCGCATCGTGAGCAGTGAATACAGTATATTTAAAGCATAACTTGGGAGGACAACAGTAATGTTTTTGGACTAAAAAGAACTAGATTAAACAAAGCACTGGAGATATTTTGGAAGTTGCTGTTAAAAACTCAAATAAAAATACTTTCTAAAACAATGAGTTTTAATTTCCTTTAACTGAAGAGACTTCTGGTGATTTTAAATTGACTGCTTTGATTTACTTTCAGAATGGGCTGTCCACTTAGTAATAAGTCAATGAATACAGACTCCATTGACAACACCTTGATTTGTCACATCAACATAAGTGACTACATATCAAACATTCCATTATTATGTCTCAGTAATAAAAACCGAGGCTTTTTAAAAAATTAATGGTTACTACATATTTAAATGAATACCCAAAAGTGAATAATTCTTATGACTAGAAATTGAAAAGCCAAAAATATTTTCATTCCCACATGCACTGTATTAATTCCTTTTAACAAAAATAACTTTAGCTGTAATTATGTTAGGTAAACTCTTCTCATATTTAATCTTGTCTGCAGCCAAAATGCATTCCCATTGTGTACAATATGTTGTATAATTTCTTTTACCTCTACAAGCTGTTAAACTATAGCAGGTTTAAGGTAATACACAAGCCTGTGTCAGTATGAGTAGCTGGGCTATACAAACCAGGAGAGTCCCAGGTTCAGTCTGCTCTGCACTGAGCTAGTAGTCTCAGTCAGGCAGTGGGAGGGCCACTAAAGTTGGCCTCAGAGCCAGGTAGAGGAGGGAAAATTGGGCAGGGTTCCTGCTCCTGATTGCCATCTAGTGACCGCTCTGCTGGAGGTGTATGTAGAGAGTTGGGTGAGGGCTGCATTGCACTCAGCTGTGATGCCCCCATGTTAGAATAGCCTACTGACGCTCAATGTCTAGGGTCAACAGATGAAGAATGGGCATTTACACGAGGCGCTGGTGGGTAACTGATACCCATACAATCAAACTCCTGCAAGAAGTAAATGCTTTCAGGAAAGGAGGAGGAGAGAAAATTAGTCGTATGGGGAAGAAATAAAAAGCAAAACCTTGTGTAACCGGGTGATGTAGGGTCACCTGGGATCCAGGTTTGAATCGAGCCAAGACTAACGGGATTACGGTTTCTCGGCAAGTTTTAAGGATTCCATCTGAAATGCAGTCTCAATTTTATAACAGGCAGTCTCAACACAGGGCCTAAGAGGCATGGGTGGATAATACAAAACTGCCTATAATTTAGCAATGTCACTCAAAAGGGCTTAAAGATGGCAGAGTATTGAGAGCTTTAGTATGCATCTGGTGGTGCCATACCTGACTTGTGAGTGCTCAGTGCTGACACCAATGCCAGAAGTGGAAAAGTATTTCATTCCCCAGCATGGACATTCCTCATCTTGAGAAGCACAAAAGCTCACAAAAAGGAATACATGATAAAATCATAAATTTACAATTATGTTTCAATCCCAGCCAGCTTGTAAGAATAAGGAAATATATAATTAAACAGTTTAGGTTTTGGAATGATTTTGCAGCGTTTCAGCATTGAACTATTTTCACTAAACTGACTCTTTTGCGGGGTTTTGGCAGGTACTTGCAACAAACACCCTGCAAACGTGTGAATTAAATACTTTTGAAATGTTATTAATGTCATATCTGACTGCACACCTAAAGTGTAAATTAATTTACACCACAATGCCTACAGAAAGACTTTTGTCAATGTTAATACTCCAGCACTTGTTTGGAATGTGCTACATTATACTTAAATCCAACAGCAGTACAAAAAAATCAATTCAGGTTATATTGCTGGAGGCTCACATTTTATATGAAGCAAGTCAGAGTTTATTTGACTTTGATCTTTGTTTTTCGACAGTATGTCACTGCTTAAGTACAATTATGACTCATTGTACCAATGGTATTCAATGAGCCCATCTGCAAAAGGAGCAAGGAATCTGACAAGACCAAGTTATTTGTCAAGGTTGGAGAAAATCCAATAAAATGCCATGTTCCAGGTACAGTTTTATTTTCTTTTTAATCGTTTGTTTCAGTTCTAGATATGCACTTGGGAGAAAAGAATAAATAGGGTCACAACCCTCTGCAGAAGCAGAGTCAATTCTGCTCCAAACTGTACAGCAGGAAACATGTTGTGCAACATCCCTCGGAGCTCCATCACGTTCATCACCACAAAGAGCTCCATCCAGTGACCAACCTGAGAACCAGTAAACTCTCCCGTAGAAGGAGAATGACGATCGCCACTGAGATTCAATGCTTTACCAACTGGCTGCCTGGAAGATGTTTTTAAATTTTGTGGTAAATTACAATACCACTACAGCTAGTTTATGCATAATTATTTTGACACGTAAATGGCTCATAACACACACATCTTTGAAAGGAATCCAGAAGATAATTAGAGCAAAGCACTTATTAAGATTTGTAAAAATAAAACAATATACATGTGATGCCGAAAAAAGTATTTTTCTATTTTGTGTTGTTGCATTAGATGGTGTAAAGGTGAAAGCGAAGCAGATTATAGGGCTTAAAGGAGCGTAGAAAATGCATTCAATGAAGGGAGGTGCAATACAGGAAATAGCCAAACATCAGGCAATGTCGGTACAATCCATGACCATGTATTTGTAAATACAATCCTACTTTTTCCCAAAAAAAGGCAGGAAAAAAGGATTACCCTACATCCTGATGGATAAATGTACCTTCTGATGTAATACTACACCATACAGATTATGAAGGTCCTAGGTTTGAACCATGGTCTGTGCTGAGTTAGCTGGTCTCAGTTAGAGTACTACTATGGTAGGGGTGATATAATTGAAAGCATTCCTGATCTAAGGAAAATTAAAACCAGCCAATTTGACCATTCCTGATTGCTATATAGTGATTCTTATTGAAAAATGCAATGTGGATGTCATAAGAACATATGAAAGTGTAGGGAGAGGAATGGTCATTTGGCCCATAGAGCCTGTTATCTCCAAAGGACCATGTCCAGTTTGCATTGTCCTGTCCTCTTAAAGTACTTACATTTGCTGAGGGAGGCAATAAAACTTAAGTAAAACTTCCAAAAAACAAAACTGTGAATCTCCTCTATTATGTCCTGAATTACGAGTCACTTAGTGCTCCAAAAACTATTTACTCATCTATCTATGACTACATTTCTCCTCGTAACATTCAATTCCATTTCTAGTCAAATGGGAACAGGATTGGGCTTGGTTGTGATGCCAGTGCCCCCAGCCCCCACATGGTTGAATAGCCTGTCAACACTCACTGTCTGGGCTCATACACATGAATGACTGCTTGGGCAAGGTATCAGAAAACTACTGCTGGCTGCAGTCCAGCTTGAGATAGTGTCTTAGAAAAGGAGGAGAAAAATAGTAAGAAAGGCCAAGGGAGTGCTCTCTGTACAAAGTGTTTTGTTTAGAAAGTAATCAGATTATCTTTTGCTTGTTAGGAGATATATCAGTTTAAGCAATATATCTTTGACATCATTGAGTCTCACTATTTTGAGTCTGCACTTGCAATAAAATGAAAATTAAAGGGCTTGCTCCAGGAACATCCCTGTAACTTATGTCACTGCATAACCCATGATGGCAAAACAAAAGACATGCTGCTTAAATGAAGGTATCTCCTAACAGGCAGAATAGATATTGGTAGGCTGTTTAATGGAAGAGATGGAGGTACATTTTTCATCCATAGAGCACTCCCATAGCCTTCCCTCCTCCTTTAATAACTCAAAATGTTAAGTTCTATCCTTAGGAAACCTGATAGATATCAGGTCAAAATTGGTTAATTGGAAAATTACCATCCACCAACAGTTCAGCAATAACTTGCAATGTCTACTTATGCTATTAAGGATAACAAATTCAAAAATTATGCTAATTAGATCTACTTTGAATATGCAGTTAGGTGAATATAAAATAGACATTTTCTAATAACCCAAATTCAGTAGATGCCACTTACACAGTCATAGTACACAGACACAGAAAATATCTATGGTTGAACATTGAGGTAGAAAAATAAGCACACAGTGGAATTCAAATCTGTCCTTTGTGAAGTTCCAACCATCATTTATCTTTAGTTCCTTGTGTAGATGAGCCCCTTGGCTACATTGTCATAAGGCACAACTGGAATACTACATTGCTTCAGAAGAATTGAAAATCTCTGCTCTCAACACACACACACATTTTCAGATCCAGGCAAGTAGGCAAGCTTGCTGTTTTTTTTTGAGAGAGCCACTAAATTGGCTCAGTCACAATTATTGACAGCACTAATATGTAGAAATCTTAAAGTTAATCCGTAACTAAATCCTCCCTTGAATGAATCACAAGACTTGAATTCAAACTCTGATCTTCAATTGGAAGTCAGTCTTCCAATAACCTTTTCCTGTTCTTAACAATCCTTAAGTTCTTATTCCTAACTCAAAAACTCTTGCTGTTTGTGGGCATCTGTGAAACGATGCACTTTAAAAAATATCAGAACATAAAACCCAGGAAGGAAAACGCAACTTTTCTTCAATAAAATTCGAATATATCAAAAAGCATGTTAATTTATTATTTTTAAGTAACACTCGGTAATATGTTGATACAGGACTTAAATAGAGGGATTATTACAAATTAGCTGATGGGAGGGGTGGTGCGTTTAAGGATCACTGTAAGAAATAAGTCTTCCTGCTGATCACTTGATCTATTTTACTGTACTACTGGTAAGCAGCCGATTACATATTCAGTTAGACAGCTTAATGATCTTCTAATGGTGTTTAAACTAAAAAAAGTGGCCAACTATGACACAGAAGATAGTCTGGCTGAATGGCTATATGAGCGTTGGGTTACAAAAAAATAAATTTCTTTGCTTTAAGCTCACCACAACGATGTTATTTGGACACACGGCTGAAGTCTGGACCCACTGAGTACGGGATTCCAGCCTTTTAAGAGAAAGAATTTGTATATTTTTAAAAATGAAACCCAGAGCAGCATTTGCCCAAGTTAGATCTATCTCAACTGGCACTGAACATTGGAAAATCAGAACTGGATTCGTTATTTCTGCCACTTCGGCAGTAACCATTCACTGGCACGAAAATAGATTTTCCATCATGGTGATTATTACTACTAAGTACAAATTGTGGGGGGGAAATAAAAATAAAATACATGAAGTGGAACACCAATTGGAAAATCTAAACCTAAATATTTATTTTATGTTATTTAAAAAAAAATAATAATGCATATTTGAGGACAGTTGCCACATTGCAATAACATTTTGTATTTAAAGCATTAAGCACAAAATTGAAATGCATAAACCTTTTTTCCCCAATTTCCATAAACCTGAGGAATAAAGACAACACAATCTATGTAGTACCGCCTCTACTACAATTAGTCTCATCGTGACTAGAAAGTAGTTAATTATTTTACTTTTATAATCATGCAAGACAAAATAACTTCAAAATACATCAAAAAAAGAATTCCCCCGCTGTTATGAATTTGGGACTGCTTAGCTTAAATTGTCTCTGCATCCTGTGTTATAACCCAAGGCAGAACCACTCTCCCCTCAGTCCCCTGTATTTCACAGACTTTTGCCACCTGCCTCTATAGCACCCGGTTTCCACAAGCCTGACTGGCATCCTTAGTGTTCTATTCTTAAAGGGCCCTCACTCTGTGTCAAAAAGCCTGTCCCTCTCACCCACCAACAGGTTCAAAGGGTTTTCCAGCACTATGGTGAAAGGTGTCTTTCAATTACCCAGACAAATTATTGTTTGGTTTCTGGTAAATACTACTTCTGATAAGCAAATTAAACCACCTTTCATTTAGGAGCCTTGCTTTTAAAAACGAGCAGAAATAATTCTATTTCCAACTCCTGTTGTTGAAAAAATGGTCAAACATGACACTCAGCCTTGTTAAAACTTACTCAGTTTTAAAGTTTACAAAGTCTTTGAATGAACCATTGGAATTACAATTATGAAGACTTGGATCTTTCTGGAGCAGTCTGGAAATCCCACCATTTGCTAAACTTTAGAAAGTAAAATCTTAGTCTCTGATACGGTTTTGACCAGCAATGTAAACAGTTCTCACAAAAAGTGTGCAGAAACAAAATTGTGAAATATATTTATTATATATTACAAGAATGAACAGCTGTAAATGCAAACATCAGATCATGTACAATTTACGAACATGAACTCTCTCCAGCTTGTTTAATCTGAGGGAAGTGAATAACCACATGTAAAACTTCCAGAAAGTCTTGCTTGAGGCTTATTAGTTCTGTACTCTTATCCTTGTGTTCTACTTTCACAGCAGAAGTTAAATAACATGTTTACATGCATATTATCAATGCCTTTGAGCATTTTTACAGCCGATTGTGCCCCTCTCAATCCTCTTCAATGAAAACAAGTTTAAATGAATTCTGTGTGCCTTTCCTCATAAATTAAGAGGTTCCCAAGTCCGAGAGTCGTTGGTCTCACTCTTTTCAACTCTTCCAAACATCCAACCAGGTGAGCAAACTCTCCTTCACAACTTAGTAGTACTTAAATAGTTTCCAGTATCACTACTGAAGACATTGGTTTGATTTCTAAACAGCTGGCTCAAATCGAATGGGTTAATCAAAAATACAGTGATTAGGGCCAATTTTAACTTCAGGTGGATAATGGGAGGGTGGTGAGCAGAGGGTGCCCATCTCCTGACCTTTATTGCCAAGGTGAGGTCCCAGCCTTTTTGAGGCCTGGGTCTCATTTACATGCCGATGGTGAGCTGCGTCCCAACACCGTTTTCAGGCTGCAATCGCCCCCATTACGCTGCTGGAGTGTGTTGAAATCGGCCCCAACTCCAAGTGAATTTACAGAATGACTACCTTTTGAAGTATCACCAAGCAGTGGGATAAGTTAATAGAACAGAGGAGTTTTATGCTCAAAAAAGCACAGTGCTGCAGGCATTTCCGGGTATTTCACTATACAGTAGCTGGAGTAGTGGGCATTTCAGGCATGCAGAGGGCTTAGGAGGTGCACAACTCGCCGCATTTATTACCCTAGGCAGTAGATACACTGCAACAGAGTTAGCTACGATGAAGGATCAACACAAGTAGCCTCGCGGTCTGCAGTGAGGCTGTGCCCGAGGTGTTCCATCCATCATATGCACTGCACTGGCAGTGGAAGTGAAGGTCACGACTGCCCTCAATTTTTATGCCACACTGTCTTTATGGGCACCTACAAGGGAATATCTCTGGAGTCTGCTGCTTTTCTGTGCCCTACTCCATTAAGGAGGTAAATTAAGCTGTGCTTTGACATGCACTGACACTTCAGCATAGAACAGGAGCTGAGGCAGCCGAGATTTTTCTAAATGCTGTGCTCCCCAAGGAAAAGGCATCATTGGCTGTATCCATTTTGTGCCCACCATCAACCAAATGATGGGCAAATGGTATGTTAGCCTTTATTACAAAAGGATTGGAGTATAAGAGTAAACAAGTCTTACTGCAATTATATAGTGGTCATGATGCGGAGATGCTGGTGCTGGACTGGGGTGGACAAAATGAGAAGTCGCACAACACCAGCTTATAGTCCAACAGATTTATTTAAAATTACAAGCTTTCGGAGCTGTCGCCCCTTCATCAGGTAAATTGTACCTTTACCTGACGAAGGGGTGACAGCTCCGAAAGCTTGTAATTTTAAATAAATCTGTTGGACTATAACCTGGTGTTGTGCGACTTCTCATTTTTGCAATTATATAGGGCTTTGGTGAGACCACACCTGGAGTACTGTGTACAGTTTTGGTCTCCTTACCAGAGGAAGGATATACTTGCCTTAGAGGGAATGCAACGAAGGTTCACCAGACTCATTCCTGGGATGGAGGGGATTGTCCTAGGAGGACAGATTGAGTAGACTAGGCCTATATTCCCTAGAGTTTAGAAGAACGAAAGGTGATCTCAGTGAAACATATAAAATTCTTAAGGGGCTTGACAGGGTAGATGCAGGGAGGATGTTTCTCCTGGCTGGGGAGTCTAGAACTAGGGGTCACAGTCTCAGAATAAGGGGTCAGCCATTTAGGACTGAGATGAGGAGAAATGTCTTCACTCAAAGGGTTGTGAATCTCTACCCCAGAGGGCTGTGGATGCTCAGTCGTTGAGTATATTCAAGTCAGAGATCGATAGATTTATGGATACTAAAGGGAACCAAGGGATATGGGGATAGTGCGGGAAGGTGGAGTTGAGGTAGAAGATCAGCCATGATCTTATTAAATGGCTCGAAGGGCCTACTCCTGCTCCTATTTCTTGAGTTATGTGCTAACCCTAGAATATAACTAAATAGACAATGCTATTATTCAGTCACTGTGCAAATAGCATGCAAACACAGCCAGAAAATAATACATCTCAGTGTGGGGATACATGATACTTTCATTCTGAGACAATCAAATGTGACCCAGTTCTTTGAAGGAAAAAGAAAGATGGACAGCTAACTCCTTAGAGGTATAGCTTACATAGTAAAACCATGGCCAATGACACCCCCTCATAATCTTGCACTTGAGTAGAATATAGATATATTGTGGCACAAGAGTAAACGAGGGCCCTCATTGAACAGACATTTGAGATACTCAAGCAACACTTTAGATGCTTAGACAAGTCAGAGTAAGCCTTATGTTTCAGAGAAGGTCTGCAAAATGATCATGGTATGCTGTACAATATTGCTATGGAGAGCAGCCTCACGATTGATTTGGATGGGAAGCAGCTGCAAGTGATGGGTAATAGTGAGCAGCAGAAACCGCAGGCAGTGAAATAGGTCTATTAGGGTCTCATTTACCAGTACTTCTGGTGATCTCTGCAATTTAAGATCACTATTTTCTATTTCACAATGCTGGAACCTGTTTCCTGTATATACTTGTTAGAAGATGGTCCCTCTACTTTCTAGGCAAAATAAGGGTGTTGGATAAAGTGAAGCAAGAGATCAGTATTGCAGAGAAAGAAAGAAAAGACTTGTATTTCTAAAGCGCCTTTCACGACCTCAGGACGTCTCAAAGCGCTTTACAGCCAATGAAGTACTTTTGAAGTGAAGCGTAGTCAATGTAGGAAATACGGCAGCCAATTTGCGCACATCTATCATCCAAAGTCAAAATTACCCATCTTGACTTGAGTATTCCCAATGTTTAGTTAGAGGAAATAATGGCTGATCTAAGCCATTTTCGGTGTCAGATAAACAGGCTGACAGTACAGAAGGGTCGAGAGAGGTGGTGGAGAGGTAGACAGTGTAGCAGTGGAAATTGACCCCATGTCTGTGAATAATGTTGCCAAGGTCAGCATGTAGATGCAGAAGTGGAGGGAGCCAAGAATGAATACTCGGGGACTCCCAAATTGAGAGTGTGGGTGAAAAAGAAAGAAAAACTTGCATTTATATAGTACCTTTTACGTCCATCGGATGTATCAATGCACTTTACAGCCAATGGAGTACCTTTTGAAGTGTAGTCACTGTTGTAATGTGGGAAACGCAGCAGCCAATTTGCGCACAGCAAGGCCCCACAAACAGCAATGTGATAATGACCAGATAATCTGGTTTTTTTTTGTTATGTTGGTTGAGGGATAAATATTGGCCAGGACACCAGGGATAACTCCCCTGCTCTTCTTCAAAATAGTGCCATGGGATCTTTAGAGAGCAGACAGGGCCTCGGTTTAACGTCTCATCCGAAAGACGGCACCTCCGACAGTGCAGCACTCCCTCAGCACTGCACTGGAGTGTCAACCTTGCTTTATGTGCTCAAGTCCCTGGAGTGGGACTTGAACCCACAACCTTCTGACTCAGAGGCAAGTGTGCTACCCACTGAGCCACAGCTGACACTGTGGGGAAAAAAAGCCATTGATAGAGATATTCTGGCTATGATTGGATAGGTATGAAGAAACCAAGAAAAGGCAGTCACACCTAGTGGGGCAACAGCGAAGAGATGTTGGAGGAGGATGGTATCAATGGCTGCAGAGAGGTCAAGGAGGAATAAGGCATCCTGGTCACAATTGCAGAGAATGTATTTTGGGACTTTGGTTAGGGCGGTTTCAGTGCTGTGGGCCACAATATTAATAGAGTAAATAAGGGTACCAGAAGCAGTGGGGCAAGGAGGGCATTTTCCCTACCTACATTGACAATGGAGCCCTGCTATCCAGGGGCTATGTGATGTCCAGTGGAGCTTTGTAAGAGGTTGAAAAACAGGCAAGTCAAAAATCTCACTGAAGAAGCACCAGCCTCAGACATTGCAGTGAGCCATATTGTTATAAGAACATAAGATATAGGAGCAGGAGTAGGCCACATGGCCCCTTGAGCCTGCTCCACCATTCATTATCATGGCTAATCTTCTACAGCACCTCCACTTTCCCACCCTATCCTCATATCCCTTGATTCCCTTAGTGCCCAAAAATCTATCGATCTCAGTCTTGAATATACTCAATGACTGAGCATCCACAGCCCTCTGGGTAGAGAATTCCACAGAATCACGACCCTCTGAGTGAAGACATCTATCCTCATCTCAGTCCTAAATGGCCGACCCCTTATCCTGAGACTATGACCCTTAGTTCTAGACTCTCCAGCCGGGGAAACAGCCTCTCAGCATCTAATGGACCTGTTATGAACACAAAATGGCTGCCTTGGTCCTTTCAGTTGCTGCAGCACTGGATTTTCCTTTGCGCCGGGAACCCACCATGAATATGCAATGAGGAAAATTGGGCTGGTTCCGGGAGGAGTCACACTGACTGGTGGAAATGCAGTTTCAGTGCTATTCTGGCACTAAATTCACCACGGGAAAATCTAGGCCTCCGTGTGGCAACACATTACCCATTCAAAAAAAACGAACCCGACGTGCTCAAGCAGTGCGATTTTCTCCATTACATACAAAAATATTAACATTTAAAAATTTTTTGCACACGTGTTTATATATTGCTCTGAGCTTGGAAGACCCAGGTTGGAACACTTTTAAACAAATGCAAAGTGGTTTTGGAAGCACGCCGATGAAAAAAACGCTGGTATAATTGAAAATCAGGTCCCAAGTACAATGAAGCCAGGTAGTCTCACATTGCTTGGGTTTTGTAACAAATATAGTATAACTCCAGCCAAGCGCAAAGCCATATTCAAAAAAAAGTGTCATGGCAATGCATTGGACCTCTTGAGAACTTCTTAAATTTAGTGTGAAATCTTTCTCAGGTTAGCAGAAAGTAGACTCCCTCGTAGCATTACCCATCTGGATATGGAGCTGTACCTAGGAGTACAGGCATGTGTGTGCAGAGTACCTTTGCGATTGAGTTCAACGCAACTGGCTATGTAATTCAAGTCTGCTGGTTGCAGGTCATACTATACAGATACCAATCCCAGAGAGTATCTACAACATAACTAGGGCAGCCCCAATCTCAGCTAGAATTGATACTTGGGCTTCACTGTGATAGTAAGTTGCTATTCAAAGTCAGGCCATTAAGAACAGCAAAGGCAAGGTCCCCTTGCTAAATTGAAGGGAAAACTGGCAGGAGTTGTACCTCAGATTATAGTTGAACATTTCCTAAATAGCAGAAGTCCCCACATCCATTGTCCATGATTTGTGACCTGGAAGGCTAGAAAGCAGATTTGAGAATAAAAGATCTTGAGTAGGACAATAACAAAGTCAATAAGATCTGCATGTACAAGGAAAGCTTGTATACAAATACCAGGAAATAAGCAATGAGAAGAGTCTTTCTATGGTGCCCACCTTCAAAGAATAGTGACATGAAACATCATTAAAAGTTCAGCTAGTACTATTTTTTGGCAGCTAGGTAGCTTCTTGCTGAACAGAAACATTTTACTCTTGTAATTGTAAAATATTAATTCCAGTCTGACTGGTAACTAGATTATAATGCTTGTCATAAATACTCCACTATGACAGTTATTATTGAGGTTGGGAAGCCTCTGAGGCGATGGCCGGAAACAAAAAACTATCCTATCATCTTAAAGGTAAAAGGCAGCATACAAACATGTGGAGCCACCTGTATCCCTCAAGGCTTCCTTGTAGATTGTACTCTTCAAAGATTTGCAAACTAGAACACTTCAAACAGATTTCAGTCAACACAGCAATAAGACACATATGCAAGGTACAAGTCTGTGCAATGTTGGAAAACGGCCCCTATATATTACAGACAAATACCATCACATATGGTATTGGTCAACTTTTTGATGATTTCTATATTTTAAATGATGATAGTGTCGATGTTTGACAATTTCCAGCCTGAATCAAGAGAAAGTGCTATCAAGTACGTTCTTGTGACTCTTAAATGTTTGCCTTCCAAAAATGTTTCTGATTATTGTCTCTTTAGGTTCCAGCACCTACACTAGACCACAGACCGAGTGAGCGACCGGCCCAGACCGAGCACGCAACCGGCCCAGACCGAGCGAGTGACCGGCCCAGACCGAGCGAGTGACCGGCCCAGACCGAGCGAGTGACCGGCCCAGACCGAGCGAGTGACCGGCCCAGACTGAGAGAGCCCCTGTCAATTGATCATTGGAAGGGACGGAAGAGCAGGGGAGACTAGCTCATCCCTCTTGGGGTTTCCTCTTGCTCACTTCTGCCTAAGGGCAGAACAACATTGAGAACATGTGGAAATAGACTGTGTTCTACTACTCCAAGGTACAGGTTTACTACTAACATGCTAAAGAAATTCCACTGATGAAAGGGTTACCAAATCAGTTCATGAAGAAAGCTTGAATACGATCAGGTTTCTTCAAATTTATCTTTAAATTTTAAAAGCCAAATGTTGCCAGGAACTTCTAACTTGTGAATAAGACATTCTTGACACCACTAAACATTTAAATGAATTGCTGTCATCATAGCACAATATATTTGAAGCAAGGTGAAGAAAATGTATAGGGTTTCTTTACTTACACGTGACCCGACAAGCAAAGTAAGGAAGAGAACGTGTGAAAACTGTAACCCTGATGGAGAATGTATATTTTTGTGTTAATTGTGGCATAGAAATTTTAGTGACACAGACAATAGCAGCTTGAGGCAGGGAAGCTTACTTGCTTCATGTATACCTGTCTCACAGGGTATTAGGAAAAATAGAAAAGTATGAACTGGAGTTCAAGTCCTGAAAATTAACAGGAAATACCTGGAGGCAATAAGATAAAAGAGAAGGTTCATTACAAACATGACTTAAAAGTATAGCATGAAAACATGATTGACAGATCCGAACTTCCATTTCAGGGTGTTACTAAGGGGACAGTAGACAGTGTACTCTCTAGTACAGAACTTAGTAACTGCCCTTCAGTTCCTGGAGTCCTATTGTTGCAGAGACATATGCTTGAGCATAATGGAAGCTTTTTTGCTTGTAGGCATTTAGCAGGATAGCGTGCCATCAGTCTAGCAATCCAAGGATGCCAATTTAATTAAAACAGCTTTAAGTGAATTGCCTTTATCAGTTAATGAGAGCTTACTGTAGTAAATGGGTGTGTTTAGCTACAAAAATCTTAAAGATGTAAAGTGCCTTCTGACATACTGTACAATCAGATATGGGCCAAAAGGCAACTTAACAACAACAACTTGTATTTATATAGCACCTTTAACGTAGTAAAATGTCCCAAGGCACTTCACAGGAGTATTAAAAGACAAAACCTTTGACAACGAGCCACATAAGGAGAAATTAGGGCAGGTGACCAAAAGCTTGGTCAAAGAGGTAGGTTTTAAGGAGTGTCTTAAAGGAGGTAAGAGAGGTAGCGAGGCGGAGAGGTTTAGGGAGGGAATTCCAGAGCTTAGGGCCTAGGCAACAGAAGGCACGGCCACCAATGGTTGAGCGATTATAAACAGGGATGCTCAAGAGGCAGAATTAGATCACAGGGTCTCTTCATAACACTAAAGCTGTCAAATTGCCTTTGCATTAGTAACTGACTTGGTGCGAGTTAGGACACAGGCAGCCGAATTTTGGATGACCTCAAGTTTACGTAGGGTAGAATGAGGGAGGCCAGCTAGGAGTGCGTTGGAATAATCAAGTCTAGAGGTAACAAAGGCATGGATGAGGGTTTCAGCAGCGAATGAACTGAGGCAAGGGTGGAGACGGGCGATGTTACGGAGGTGGAAATAAGCGGTCTTAGTTATGCTGCGGATGTGTGGTCGGAAGCTCATTTCAGGGTCAAATATGACACCAAGGTTGCGAACAGTGTGGTTTAGCCTCAGACAGATGTTAGGGAGAGGGATGGAGTCAGTGGCTAGGGAACGGAGCTTGTGGTGGGGACTGAAAACAGTGGCGGGGACTGAAAACAGTGGCTTCGGTCTTCCCAATATTTAATAGTTAAACTAGATGGGTAAACAGTCTGAACACTTTGACTGAGATGATAAAGGCCCTACAAGAGGTACTTAGCAGGTTGAGAACTTCTTCACAGGAAAGGGAAAATAAATCAGAGACATTGTGCAAGCGAGTGACAGAGCTCTCTGTAGTAGCTAGTTCCAGAGTGCCATTCATGGAACCTAGAAGCAAGTCCAAACATGCCACAGGATTGGTGAGGTGATTTGTACGGCTGCACTTTTAGGAATGGTACAATTTGATTTAATGATGTCTGTATTATTGATGGCTTAGAGCGTAATCAGCACCATGCTGAACGTGAAGTTTTTTAAAATTCGTTTTTTTATGGGATGTGGGCGTCGCTGGCAAGGCCAGAATTTATTGCCCATCCCTAATTACCCTCGATAAGGTGGTGGTGAGCCACCTTCTTGAACTGCTGCAGTCCATGTGGTGAAAGTACTCCCACAGTGCTGTTAGGTAGGGATTTCCAGGATTTTGTCCCAGCGACGATGAAGGATTGGCGATATACTTCTAAGTCAGGATGGTGTGTGACTTGGAGGGGAACTTGAAGGTGGTGGTCTTCCCATGCGCCTGCTGCCCTTGTCCTTCTAGGTGGAAGAGGTCGCAAGAAGTGACTTTTTATGTTGCGTGGTAACAATACCACATGTTAAGACAACTTAATTTTGAAAAAGCTTGACATAAAACAACCATGTTTTGGGGTTTTGTCAAACAGTAATATCTAGCAGGAATTTAACCTATGGTAAGCTCTATTCTGTCGACTCGTAGGCTATCTTAATAGTTATAAAATGGGCACTTTTTCTTTGCATCTCATTGTGAGTCTTAGCAAGTCGGAGAAATTATTCATATATTTTATGCCATTTGCAGTAGTTCATTCTATCACTTTTAGATGTTTTATTGTTTTCTGTTATAGTATATACAATTTGTAATTGTGTAAAGGCTGGCCAGAGTACGGTGCGTATGAGTAAACAGCGACAAGTTAATGGACCTTTTCAGTTCTAAGAATGAACAATCTCCATGTATTCCAAATAATGGTTTCAAGATTTTCACAGGCTATTAACACCTGATTTCCCTGCATATCAGTTCGATTGATATGAAATCTGTGCCATCTTAGCCTAAGGCTATAAATATTCCAAAGTGGATTTTCCACAATTTAACTGAAAAAACTGCAGCCAAGCTTTTTTGGGAAATAATCAATTCTGCAATAGGTTACGCCATTGAACTTTGCATATTGAAAGCCCCATAAATCTTAGATGCAACAATGAAAAACGCCACACCACCTGCAGAAACACAAGATGAACAAGACAACATTTCAGACTGTCGTAAATAGGTGCGTTTAGCAACAAAAAAGGAATATATTTGTCTTAAAACAGTAATAGGTCTCATTGTAACAATGCAAGTTCAGAAAGCAATTTAAATAGAAAAGAACAGGAAGCAAGGAATATATCTAGTGAGGGGGGAACTCCTGTGCAATATCATGAAAGGAATTTGGGATGTTCCAATGCAAATTCTAAAAAGAAATTAAAATAAGGTATGTCCAACTATTGTAAATTAATTATTTTCTTGAAGTTCTGGTCTCTCACATCTTGTTCATTGTTCTTTGTAATCCAGACCAGGAAGAGGTAATAAATTTAAAAAATACAATATAGAATGTTGCTTTTCTGTTTAAAAATCAATCTTTTATGTGCCTGGGCTGAAATCAAAGCTAGGTTCCAGTGTTGACCCAATTCCACTGCACCACCCAATCTCCTGGGATTAGCCATCCTACTGTCATAATGCTGGGAGAGCTGGAATGGAATACTAAAAGTGATTTTATCTTTACAGAATATCTCAGCTCTGAATGGTTATAGGAAAGCTCAAAATAAATAGTTTCCACACAACTTTGCAATTCACTGCCCTTATCTTCTAAATATATGAGCTTGTGGTTTTCCTGACAGTACTTACAATTCAGAATGAAGCTCCCATGTCATAGCTATGAGGATATCCTAGCAAATAGAACAGCTTGTCGTGTTTGCCAGGTTACGTTCTTGCACATATTACATCTTGACAAAATCCTTAGACAAAGCCTGATTGTTAACAACACATGCTTATAATCTAAAACATTAATTTGAGCACAGTTGCTGATCGTTGAACTCAGGAAGACTTAAAAGGAAGCGGTGAGTAATAGTAGATACATACATTTCCATGTCCTGACAACGTAGTGAGGCAATTAAAAAGGCTAGATAATTAGAATCTAAATGGGGTAGAGGAGCAAAGAGATCTGGGACTACACATTCACAAATCACTAAAAGTAGCGACGCAGGTAAATAAGGCCATTAAAAAAGGAAACCAAGCACTTGGATTCATTTCTAGAGGAATAGAATTGAAAAGCTGAGAAGTTGTGTTAAACTTGTATCGAACCTTGGTTAGACCACACTTGGAGTACTGTGCACAGTTCTAGTCTCTATATTACCAAAAGGATATAGAGGCACCGGAGAAGGTGTAAAAAAGATTCAAAAGGATGATACCAGAACTGAGAGGATATACTTATCAGGAAAGACTAAACAGGCTGGGGCTCTTTTCTCTAGAAAAAAGCCTGAGGGGGTGACCTGATAGAGGTCTTTATGATAATGAAAGGGTTTGATAGGGTAGACGTAGAGAGCATTTTTCCACTTGTGGGGGAGTCCAAAACTAGAGGTCATAAATACAAGATAGTCACTAATAAATCCAATAGGGAATTCAGGATAAACCGCTTTACCCAAAAAAGTGGTAAGAATGTGGAGCTCGCTACCACAAGGAGTAGTTGAGGCAAATAGCATAGATACATTTGAGGTGAAGCTAGATAAGTACATGAGGGAGAAAGGAATAGAAGTATATGCTGATAAGGTTAGATGAACAGGGATGGGAGGAGCCTCATGTGCAGCATAAACACCGGCATAGTCCAGTTGGGCTGAGTGGCCTGTTTCTGTGCTGTAGACTCAATGTAACTCGATGTAATATAACAATAAGAACAGAATACAAGTCTACAGAAAACTTTACAATGCACTGGTCACAACACATTTAGTTTGGTTGGCACTCCATAAAAAAAGAAAAACTGTACACGTATTAGAAAAAAAGTGTAAATGGGATAAGCTATGAAGTGCATACACTCACCTGATTAATCATTGAGCAGACTTGTCGTACAGTTTGGCTAAGGTTTCAAGGATCATGGTAATGTGCTGCTTGCTGCACCACTTAGTACATCAAAGTAGCATCATCATTGAGGCCGTGATGCACCAAGAGGAGCAGGGGGAGCTTAATGAGGCTGTGGAACAGAATCCAACGTTGGCTGCAAAGCCATTTGTCAAGTTGTTGTACAGGAAACCTCTTAACTTGGAAATATGGCCACTACGTTAAAAGTTATTTCTATATCTTCCCATGCCCTCCACAAATATGCCTTCACCTACAGTGCTTTAAATGCACCAGGCAAAGCAAAAATGTCACAGTACTGCCGCCTGATTAAACATGCAGGCAAACCTGTGCAAGAGCACTCTCTGCAAACACAACATCAGTGCAACATATCTTTAATCTCAAACCATGTCATGTGCAACTGCTTACTACTTACTTTACTGCTTTGCCTTGATAACAGTGTTCTTAAGCCTAGTCTTGTGCTTTGTCTAGGTGCTACTTGAATGGGAGGCTGTGGCCTGCAAATTGGATATAGCCACAAAATGCCAAACGATGTTAAGCTGTGCCACCTGAAAATGGTCTAGGTAGTACGCAAAATTCGTGCTCACTCTTCATTAACATGATAATAGTCATGATTTCAGCGCTAAAACTGTTGCTCATTGGCTTAACACTCAACAGGTGGACCAATATCGGGGCCAGTCTTATTCAGTCATGTGTGCCACAGGCTTTTTCCACTGCTTAAAAGGGAGGTGCATTGATGCTGCAGCACCTCATTGTCAGGGCAGTTGGATTTGCAACTGCCCCAACAACCAGAAGGAGAAGCTCAAGCCAAAGTACAAGCATAGGCAAGAGTTGTGGATACATAAT
Source organism: Squalus acanthias (assembly GCA_030390025.1). Classification (NCBI taxonomy): domain Eukaryota; kingdom Metazoa; phylum Chordata; class Chondrichthyes; order Squaliformes; family Squalidae; genus Squalus; species Squalus acanthias. Next base: position 69,006,758 of record CM059436.1, read on the forward strand.
GGCAGATCGTCGCACCAGGGAGAGAGCCCGGAGGTTCTCTGACAAAGCTCTGGAGGCACTCAGTGAGAAGTCGCACAACACCAGGTTATAGTCCAACAGTTTTATTTGAAATCACAAACTTTCGGAGCGCTGCTCCTTCGTCAGGTGAAGTCAGTGACTTCACCTGATGAAGGAGCAGCGCTCCGAAAGCTTGTGATTTCAAATAAAACTGTTGGACTATAACCTGGTGTTGTGCGACTTCTCACATTTGTCCACCCCAGTCCAACACCGGCATCTCCACATCATGGCACTCATAGTGGCTGTGGAGAGGAGGCGGGCTGTCCTCTACCCCCAAAGTGGTAGGAAGCCCTCGCCCTATACGTCCCGTACTATGTAGCAGGAGATAGCGGACCATGTGATGGCCAGCACTGTGGTGCCACGGTCCACCATGCAGTGCAAGAAGAAGTTTAATGACCTCACACGGGTGGTCAAGGTGAGTGAAGGCTTCACCAAATGCCACATACCACCATCTGCACCACAAGCCTCACACTGCTCAATGCACCACACCCGCAGCACTCACCTACCAACAATCTTGATCTTTCACCACTCAGTCCTCACAATCATAGCTTCACTTTGCCCTCACAACCATACCACTGCTGCAACACTCACATCTCACACCTTGCACACACTGACAGCTATTCAACTATGGCAGGCACATCACCCAAACACATTGCACTACACTCACTCACACACTTCTCTTTCTCTTGCAGGCCAAGCTGGCACATAATCACCAGGAGCAGCAGCAGACAGGCGGGGCCAGGCTGACATGCAGGACTTCAGCCAGCTAGAGGAGCGAGTACTCCAGATAATTGGGTGGCACATGGTGGAGGCCGTGGCAATCAGTGAGGTTCAACCCCTTGGGGACAACAATGGTATGTTCATTCCTAATCCTTCTTCTCACATCCCACTTCCCCCTCAGCCCACAATCTTTTCTCACTTTCAAGCTACTCATGCTGTATGCATGCATTTCTGGCTTCCCCACCTCCCTCCTCTCGCCATAACCCAACACTTGTACCTTTCTGCTTTCAAGTAATCAACAAGCACCCAAGCAGCCTGTCCCCAATGTCATCGAAGAGAGCGGGGGGGGGGGGGGGGGGGGAGGAGGAGGAGGAGGAGGAGGAGGAGAAGAAGAAGAAGAAGAAGAGGAGGAAGAAGACACAGCGTCACTGCATCTCTCAATCGCAAACACCAGCTCAGAAACTGGCACTATGCGAACTTTAGCGGCTAGTGTAGAAGCGGGATCTGCACAGGGTGAGGCACCGGGCACGAGTGGGCTGCGGCAAGGCCAGGGGGAAAGGATAGCTCGGGGGCCAGCTCCCCGGAGGGTGAGTTCGCACATGAGTTCTACTGCACACGACTCAGATGAGGACCTCGATGGGGTGGACTTCAGAAGAAGGGTGATGGGCATGCACACCGAATTGATGGGTGCAATGGCCTGCCAGAGAGCATCTCAGCAATGTCAAGGAGCGTGGAGGAGTCTGCCTCCAACATTGCATGGGGCTCTGCGCAGAGCATGGAGACCAGGATTTCCAGCCTGGAAATGACGGTACACTCCCAAAGAGACCGTGTCAACCTAGATGTGATGGTGCACATGATGGGCGATGTTGCAGCTTCCACTGCAGCACAGGCTGAAGAGGCCCAACATCTTCGTGCTGCAACGGAAGGTCAGACTGCTCTCATGCAGTCTCTGCTTGGTGCCTTCGAAACTCAGACTACTCTCATGCAGTCTCATGATTGTTGCCATCGTGGCTGGGTTTACCACGGTCGACCGGGGCTTGCAGGGGGTTGCAGCAGGCCAGCAATCTGTGCTCCAACAGATTGGTAGGAATTCTGAGGCGTCGTCCCAGGGGTGTGGCAGTGGGTCAGTGGAGCAGGACCCTGCTGTCCTCTCAAGATGACAGTATTCCTGTTCCCACCTCTGCCACTCCGCCATCGCCATTGCCACGGTCAATCAGCCAGCCAGCCCAGACTGCTGCCGCCCATGCCGAGGTGGTGCAGTCTACAGTCGGGCCTTCTAGGGCCAGAGCTGCTCGAGGTCATCCTGCAAGGTCATCTGAAGTCTCCTGCACAGAAACTCAGCAGCCTTCCACCAGCCATGTTGCAGCCACTGGGGGAGCACTTCGTAGAAGCACTAGATTAGGAAAAGCCACATGAAAGACAGGCACTAAGGGATTGCACAATGGTAATTAGTTAATATTTTTCATGTAAATATGTGTGAATTGATTTGTGATAAATGTATCAAATTTTGCTTGGAATCTTTTGTGGCGTCTCTCATTTCAGCATTGTGTCCAGGAGGAGGCTGTGATATTCTGTGAGACAGGGATGCTATAATGGGGATGTGGTGAGCAATGGGGATCTGGGGTTTCATTCACTGGAATTGGAGTCTGATGAGCCGTTCACGGATTAGCCCGTCTGGAAGGTCGATTGGCTGCCTGCCTCCTCCCTCCTTCATCTTTCTCCTCATCCTCTTCCTCCTCCTGAGATGGTGCCGCAATCCCTGGTGGCAAAGGCTGCGCCCTCATGATGGCCAAGTTGTGAAGCATGCAGCAAACCACCCGAGCGATCAAGGCAGTGGAACTGTTGCTTCAGTAGCCCGATGGTCTACACGATGATGTTCCTGGTGGAAGCATGGCTCTCATTATAGGAGTGCTGGGCACGAGTGTTGGGGTTGTGGAGGGGAGTCATGAACCAGGTGGAGAGCAGATAGCCCTCGTCTCTGAGCAGCCAACCTCTAGTTTGCTGTGGTGGCTGGAAGATTGCTGGTACACAGGACTGACGCAGGATGAAGGAATCATGGCTGCTGCCAGGATAGTGAGCATTGACATTGAGGAATCGCTGTGTGTGGTCACACACCACCTGCACATTAAGAGAGTGGTAGCCTTTGCGGTTACGGAAGATCTCAGGATTGTTATGCGGCGCCCGCAAAGCCACGTGTGTGCAGTCGATGGCGCCGCATAACAATCTATGACAGCCACGGGGAAGCCTGCTATCCTGGCAAAGCCACATGCGCTTGTCCTGCTTCTCTCTGCTGAGATAGAAGCCAACGTAATCCCTTCGCCTGGTGTAGACAGCCTCAGTGACCTCCCAGATGCAGCAATGGACAGCGAACAATGAGATGTTAGCTATGTCTCCTGCTGCAGACCGAAAGGATCCGCTAGTGAAGAAATTGAGGGCCATGGTGACCTTGACTGCAACTGGGAGAGCCGTGGTCGCCTTGCTCTCAGGCTGCCGGTCTGGTTGCAGGAGGTGGCAGGGTGAAGCGTAGCCTCCTAATACACAGCTCCTCACTTAACTGGAGGTAGAAGAAGTGCTGTCGGAAGATCCTAGGTGGGAAAGGCCTCCTGTTGAGAGCTCTCATGGCCCTCCTTGTCCTCCCTCTGCGTGCATGTTCCCGTCTTCCTCGCTGCCTTCACTTCCTCTGCCGAAGATTCTGGAGCGCGAGGTCGACTGCAGTACAGTCCCCATGACTGTGAACAAGTGTTGTGAGCAGAAGCAACAACACTCCCTTGAACCTTGAAAGAAGTTAATAAAGCTGGTGGAGTTGCAGAAAGTAGCACAGAGCCACTCAAACTGCATAACCATGTCCGGTGCACCTGATTGCACATGATCTCTTTAAATATCACTGCTGGAGCCTCCTTCCTGCTTTTGAATGCTTGCTCTGCCTGTCGTTGTTAAGGCATGCCGGCAAGTTGAATGGCGAAATCCAATGCTGCAGATCGGGCATCAAGTGAGCGTGGCACACTTATGGACATCAAGATCTCGTTAATTTCAATCCCTTCAGCGTTCGCTTTTATCAGAAGCGTTGCTGGCCCTCGCAAAATGGCAGCCACCAGCTGGCGGAAGAGTGGCTGCCGCCGTTACTTCACCACATCATGGCGATAACGGGTGGTGTTAAACACCCGAATTTTTAGCCCTATATGTACAAGAGAATCTCTCGGGATTGAGGTAACCCTCGTCTCCCCTACAGTCGAGTTCTTAAATAGACTGGCCCTGCATGCTTTCTGACATGCGTACCCTTTTAAGTCCTGCAACAACACATTGATTTCCCACTTAGCAATGATTGACCTCCCAATCCTTGATGTTTGCTATGCCAGGAGCTACCCAAGAATATGTTAACATAAGGACACTGGATATATGTACAGTGTCAGACAGGGGCACTTTTCGCATAGCACCACTTCTAGCCGTGCTTAAGCCTGATCAGAAAATCTAGGCTATACGCTTGCATAACACAAAGCTTTAAAAAAAATTAGGCTTACTCTTCATAGTGAAGAATTACTAGAATTTTAAAAAGGCTTATTTCCTATTCTCAAGATACAGCATCTGCCTAAGAATATCTTTCCAGATTTTCTTTTTCCTTGTATCTCTTAAAAATGTCTTCCTTTTTTTAATTTCTGCATTTCATTTCAATTTCACATATAGGATCCTGGAGCAACGTGAGTGCACTGTAAAAGCTTGGTTAAAAAGGTAGATTTTAAGGAGCGTCTTAAAGGAGGAGGGAGATGGAGGTTTAGGGAGGGAATTCCAGAGCTTAAGGCCTTGGCAGCTGAAGGCACGGCCACCACTGGTGGAGCAATGAAAATCGGGGATGCTCAAGAGGACAGAATTGGAGGAGCACAGAGATCTTGGAGGGTTGTAGGCTGGAGGAGGTTACAGAGTTAAGGAGGGGTGAGGCCATGGAGGAATTTGAAAACAAGGATGAGAATTTAAAAATTGAGGCATTGCCAGACTGGGAGCCAAGCACAGGCGAGCACAGGGGTTGATGGGTGAACGGGACTTGGTGCGAGTGGTGGACCTTAAAGACGGCAGCAATGTTAAAGGGGCAGATGAACTGGAAGCGCCAGAGAAAACAAGTGTGGTTATGTAGAATGATGGTGCGGGATTAGGAGAGTGCTGGTGTGACTAATGCTTCTTCTTTGATTAAAGGTAGCATGGAGCAGGTTGTGGTCGGGAGGCGGAGGGGCGGTGTGGATTCTGATCTCTGGTATGGAAACACTTTTTAGTGACTCGGGAGAGGTCCAGGCAAATGACATCAGTAGCTGCGAAGGGGGTTTGTGATTCCCTTTGTCTGCCGCCAAGTATGCCATATCGCAAAAGGGGGAAGGGGTTGGAACAGTACTGAACACAGCCTCGGTCCCTAAGTGTAAAGGACTAACAACATTCAGTAACACCTGCAGCAGCAAAACCATTTTTTATTCAAAAAAAGTCAAAATAAGTAACTTTCTTGTTCCTGATTCTTAAGGCAGATAGCGCCTAACCGGCAGCTGAGAAGTGCTACCACCAGGTTTTAATGGGGGCAATTTGCCCATGCTGTGCACCCTGCACTTTTAGAGCAATTCTGCGTGCAAAACCCTCTGGCACTCATATGTGTGGAATTTATATTGGTGCAGTCGGGTACCGACAACAGAAGAGCCAGTGAGGAAGTGCGAGCACAGTGCTATTCATGCACGAAATGGGAACAAAGAAATGACGCTTCTTTTACCTCTGCATTGCACCTGTTTTTCGGCGCTATTTTGGAGCAAGGCAGAGGAAAATTGGTCCTTTATTACCGTTTCCTCTCCCCTCAAGTATGAAAGAAAGAACTTGCATTTATATAGCACCATTTATGACCTCCGAACGTCCCAAAATGCTTCACAGCCAATGAACTACTTTTGAAGTGTAGTCACTATTATAATGTAGGGAAACACTGAGGCCAATTTGTGCACAGCAAGCTCTCACAATAAGCAGTTATATAAGTGACCAGATAATCTATTTTTGGTGGTGATGGTTGAGGGATAAATACTGGTCAGGACACCAGGAGAACTCTCAGTTTTTTTTCGAATAGTGCCATGAGAACTTTTAATTCCATCTGAGAGGGTTTGGTTTAACGTCTCATCTGAAAGACGGCACCTCCAAAAGTGCATAACTCCTCCAGTGCTCAACTGAAGTAACAGCGTAGATTTTTGTGCTCAAGTAGCTGGAGTCGGGATTGAACCCACAGCCTTTTGACTCGGTGCTAGCAGCTGAGCGAAGGTCGACACCTATTCAGTTCTCTCCAAATCAATAATGCATTTTCCGGCGTCTGTAGCACAACTGCATTATGGGGCACTGAGATCTTCTAAGCACCCAATGCGTGTCATAATACAACGCAGAAACGCTAAACTCATTAATGCAAATTAGGGAATTAGGTGATGGTCCCAAAATACATTTGGAGTACCTGAATAGCGCTCCAGCTGCTCATTGAAAGGGGGGCTGGCTGTGAAGGCCCTACACCTATATATTGGCTCTTTGGGGCCGATTATTCCCCAGATACTTTAGGCGCTAAAGATCCTCCGAGGTGACCAAGATGGAGTGTTGAGCTGCAATGCTGGTTTAGCACAATACACCATCTTGGTAAAGGATTTGAAGCCGAGGTAGGAATGGACACCAGGAGGATTGTTTTAAATTGCTTGCTAGTGCTCATTAAAGAGGTTGTACGGCATTTTGGTGGCTGGCGCTTGAAAAATAATGCCCTCTCCTAACCAATTTTCCCCCTAATTTTTTTTCCGGGTGCGCGGTCCCTTTAACAGCTGCTCGGCCCATTCAAAATTTCGCGCATGTGCGAAATGTCCCATTGAAAAGCCAGTGATTGGCCTGCGCGGGACCACCAGACAGCTGCGCGACTTAGCGGGAACATTGCTCCTAACAGTGCCCAGCTGAACAGGAATAAACAAGTCGTTGCTGAGGATTTTGAGCGCTATTTAAAGGCATACTCAACTTTCACTGTTCACTTGCAGCTGGAGGTTTGAAGAGGACTTTTGAAACACATCGGGAGACTTTCTGGGACAGTTTGTCAAGACTTCACCAACCCTCTTATCAACATTTATTCTGGAAATTCTCTGAGGACTTCACCTAAAAAGAGTATGTGGTGTGCTACTCCACCTTATAGGAGTCACCTGGAGAAAGGGAGTGCTGGGTCATGGGCATCTTGCTAGGAGTCTCCCTTGGTCTGCAGGAGAAATGGGAGGAGGACATGAGGCCAGGCGGAGCAGCACCAGCTGCTGCAGGAGAGAGGGACAGGAGGGCGAGGTGGACTCCTTCTCCCCTCCCCCCCCTGCGGGTGCAGGACATCCCTCCTCCTCTGGACCTGCTCCACCAGGACCGCCAGTGCTGTATCCAAGAACCTGTGCGCCCTCTCCCTCAGTCCCTGAGCCATCCTGAAACCTGCTGCTGTGTGTCAGCCAGCGCACTCCACACATTCAGTGGAAGTGGGTGAGTGCAGCCCACATATACTGCTCCACGAAAATTGCTTCTAATCAGCGCTAGAGTGCGAAACCTGCAGGTATTGGTTTTAGCGCCTCCAGGCAAGTTCAAATTATGGTAATCAGTAAGTAGGCCCAAAATTGCATGCTAAAAACAGACTTTCAAACAGGCGTGTCTTATTAGCACAGCACCCACTTACTGCCTGTTTCCACCCTTTCACCAAAGTAATCCCCCTTTTCTCTTAAAGGGGACACAATTGCTGGCAGTAGTTGCTGGGATTGCTTGTACCTATTTCAGTGTTTCTTTGTTATTTAGTTTTTTGCCTGATAACCTGTTTAGCTGCTTTGGAAGAAAGGAATTTATTGAAACCTTCTTAAAGCTGAACTCCATCTTTATCTGCAGGAAGATATCAATGGACTGGTCAGGTGGGCAGAAAAGTGGCAAATGAAATTCAATTCGGAGAAGTGTGAGGTAATGCATTTGGGGAGGGCTAACGAGGCAAGGGAATACACAATAAATGGTAGGATACCGAAAAGCGCAGAGGAACAGAGGAACCTTGGAGTGCATGTCCACAGGTCCCTGAAGGTAGCAGGACAGGTAGATAAGGGGGTTAATAAGGCATACGGGATACTTTCCTTTATTAGCCAAGGCATAGAAGATAGAGCAACAACAACAACTTGTATTTATATAGCGCCTTTAACGTAGTAAAATGTCCCAAGGCGCTTCACAGGAGTATTATAAGACAAAAAAATCTGACACCGAGCCACATAAGGAGAAATTAGGGCAGGTAACCAAAAGCTTGGTCAAAGAGGTAGGTTTTAAGGAGTGTCTTAAAGGAGGAAAGAGAGGTAGGAAGGCAGAGAGGTTTAGGCAGGGAATTCCAGAGCTTAGGGCCTAGGCAACAGAAGGCATGGCCACCAATGGTTGAGCGATTATAATCAGGGATGCTCAAGAGGGCAGAATTAGAGGAGCAGGGAGGTTATGCTTGAGCTGTATAAAACAATACTTGGGCCACAGCTAGAGTACGGTGTACAATTCTGGTCACATTACAGAAAAGGTGCGATTGCACTAGAGAGGGTACAGAGGAGATTTATGAGGCTATTGCCAGGACTGGAGAATTTTAGCTATGAGGAAAGGCTGGATAGGCTGAGGTTGTTTTCTTTGGAACAGAGGAGGCTGATGGGAGACTTGATTGAGGTGTATAAAATTATGAGGGGCTTAGATAGAGTGAGTAGGAAGGACCTATTTCTCCTAGCAGAGAAGTCAATAACCAGGGAGCATAGATTTAAAGTAATTGGTAGAAGGATTAGAGGGGAGTTGAGGAGAACATTTTTCACCCAGAGGGTGGTGGGGGTCTGGAACTCACTGCCTGAAAGGGTGGTAGAGGCAGAAACGCTCATCACATTTAAAAAGTACTTGGATATGCACTTGAAGTGCCATAACCTACAAGGCTACGGACCAAGAGCTGCAAAGTGGGATTAGGCTGGATAGCTCTTTTCAGCCAGCACAGACACGATGGGTCGAATGGCCTCCTTCTGTGCTGTAAATTTCTACGATTCTATGATCTGTGCATATTTACCTAGGGATATCTTATTGTGTGATTTCTATATAGTCGCTATTGACTATCCCTATTTGCAAGCTGTATAGGAGGAGGAAGAGGACGATTCAAAGAGGCATGGCAGACAGATATGTCGGCACCTTAGGGCATCACTGAGGGCCTGCCCTTATGCCATCTCTGTGTTTGTGACCAAATGTACCTAGACATGTCCGGACAAATTGACAGAGATTCCCCAAGGAGGCTGTCACAGAACTATGCACACTCCACACACCCAGACTTGGAAATCACTTCCATGACAGGGACTGTTCAGGGGGTGTCAAGGTATCCACTGTCTTGACCTCTGACACCACTGAGTACTTTCAAACAGCAGGAGCTGTCTACCGAATCTCCCACTCGCACTGTCCAGTTGCGCATAACAGGACACAGGTGCTTTATTTGCCCAGGCCATTCAAATCATCAATTTACCCATGGAAAACACACAGCAACATAACTTTGTCCTGCAAAGGGACTTGCAATGGTGTAGACAGGAGAAGACAGACAATAGTAGCTAGTGACAGAAAAAGGGAAGAACGAAAAGCCAGAAGACATATCTGAGTAACCCCTCAGCAAGAGACAAGGCAGGTTCGAATAGATGACACATTCACCTAAATACCTGAAAAGTCCAATGAACACTGATCTGAACATGTGCCACATATCCTGCTCAAAGAAAAGAATTGCCACCGTTGGCCACAACCTTACATCAGGACACGAGTACAATAGCATTTTCCCCAAATTATCTTATTCTGTGACGAAACTCTACTCTACCTCACCACCACTTCTCTCGACCCTTCCACTGTCTCTAAATTGTCAGACTGCTTGTCCGACATCCAGTTCTGGATGAGCAGAAATTTTCTCCAATTAAATATTGGGAAGACTGAATCCATTGTCTTCAGTCCCCAACACAAACTCCGTTCCCTAGCCACTGACTCAATCCCTCTCCCGAGCATCTGTCTGAGGCTGAACCAGATTGTTCGCAACCTTGGTGTCATATCTGACCTTGAAATGAGCTTCCGACCACATAAGGACATAAGAAATAGGAGCAGGAGTAAGCCATTTGGCCCTTCGAGCCTCTACCTCATCTCCACTTTCCTGCACTATCCCCATATCCCTTGATTCCCTTAATATTCAAAAATCTATCGATTTCGGTCTTGAATATACTCAACAACAGCCTCCACAGCCCTCTGGGGTAGAGAAGTCCAAAGATTTATCACCCTCAGCAAAGAAATTTCTCTTCATCTCAGTCCTAAATGGCCGACCCCTTATTCTGAGAGTGTGACCCCTGGTTCTAGACTCCCCAGCCAGGGGAAACATCCTCCCTGCATCTACCCAGTCAAGCCCTGTAAGAATTTTGTATGTTTCAATGAGATCACCTCTCATTCTTCTAAACTCTAGAGAATATAGGCCTAGTCTACTCAATCCCTCCTCATAGGACAATCCCTCCATCCCAGGAACCAGTCTGGTGAACCTTCGTTGCACTCCCTCTATGGCAAGTATATCCTTCAACACGGTGGCATAGTGGTTAGCACTGGTGCCTCACAGCGCCAGGGACCCGGGTTCGAATCTGACCTCGGGTGACTGTCTGTGTGGAGTTTGCACATTCTCCCCGTGTCTGCGTGGGTTTCCTCCGGGTGCTCCGGTTTCCTCCCACAGTCCAAAAATGTGCGGGTTAGGTTGATTTGGCTATGATAAATTGACCCTTAGTGTTAGGGGGATTAAATATGTGGGGTTATGGGGATAGGATGGGATATGTTAGGGGGAATTAAATACGTGGGGTTACGGGGATAGGGTGGGATATGTGTCGGTGCAGGCTCGATGGGGATTCGGTGTGAGGGGGCAGGAACAGGGTGCTGGATTTGGATGATCAGCCATGATCGTATTGAATGGTGGAGCAGGCTCGACGGGCCGAATGGCCTACTCCTGCTCCTAGATTCTATGTTTCTATGTTTCCTTAGGTAAGGAGACCAAAACGGTACACAATACTCACCAGGGCCCTATATAATTGCAGTAAGACGTCTTTACTCTTATACTCAAATCCTCTTGTAATAAAGGCCAACATACCATTTGCTTTCCTAATTGCTTGCTGTACCTGTATCTTAACTTTCAGTGATTCGTGTACAAGGACACCCAGGTCCCTCTGAACACCAACATTTCCCAATCTCTCACCATTTAAAAAATACTCTGCTTTTCTATTTTTCCTACCAAAGTGGATAACTTCACATTTCTCCACATTATTTTTCATTTGCCATGTTCTTGCCCACTCACTTAACCTGTCTATATCCCCTTGAAGCCTCCTTGCATCCTCCTCACAACTTACATTCCCACCCAGCTTTGTATCATCAGCAAACTTGGATATATTACATTTGGTCCCCTCATCCAAATCATTGATGTAGATTGTGAATAGCTGAGGCCCAAGCACTGATCCTTGCGGTACCCCACTAGTTACAGCCTGCCAACCCGAAAATGACCCGTTTATTCCTACTCTCTGTTTTCTGTCCGTTAATCAATCCATGCTAGTATATTACCCCCAATCCCATGAGCCCTAATTTGGTTTAATAACCTCTTGTGTGGCACCTTATCGAATGCCTTCTGAAAATCCAAATACACCACATCACTGGTTCCCCCTTATCTATTCTGCTAGTTACAACCTCAAAAAACTCTAACAGATTCGTCAAACACGATTTCCCTTTCATAAATCCGTGTTGACTCTGCCCAATCCTATTATTATTTTCTAAGTGCCCCGTTACCACGTCCTTAATAATAGATTCTAGCATTTTCACATATCCGCGCCATAACTAAGACTGCCTATTTTCACCTCCGTAACATCACCCGTCTCCGTCCTTGCCTCAGCTCATCTGCTGCTGAAACCCTCACCCATGCCTTTGTTACCTCAGACTTGACTATTCCAACGCACTCCTGGCTGGACTCCCACGTTCTATCCTACATAAACTTGAGGTCATCCAAAACTCGGCTGCTCGTGTCCTAACTGGCACCAAGTCCTGTTCACCCATCTCCCCTGTGCTCGCTGACCTACATTGGCTCCCGGTTAAGCAACACCTCGATTTCAAAATTCTCATCCTTGTTTTCAAATCCCTCCATGGCCTCACCACTCCCTATCTCTCCCCCCACTCTTCCTATCTCCAATTTCCCTCCCCCCTCCCTATCTCCAATCTCCCTCCCCCCCTCCCTATCACCAATCTCCCTCCCCCTCCTCCCTATCTTCAATCTCCAATCTCCCTCCCCCCATCTCCAATCTCCCCCCACCATCTCCAATCTCCTCCCCCATCTCCAATCTCCTCCCCCATCTCCAATCTCCCCCCCTATATCTCCAATCCCCCCCCATATCTCCAATCCCCCCACTATATCTCCAATCTCCCCCCCCTCCCTATCTCCAATCTCCCTCCCGATCTCCAATCCCCCCATCTCCAATCCCCCTCCCCTCCCTCTCTCCAATCCCCCCTCCCTCCAATCCCCCCCTCCATCTCCAATCCCCCCCTCCCCTATCTCCAATCCCACTCACCTATCTCCAATCCCCCCTCCCCTATCTCCAATCCCGCTCACCTATCTCCAATCCCCCCTCCCCTATCTCCAATCCCGCTCACCTATCTCCAATCCCCCCTCCCCTATCTCCAATCCCGCTCACCTATCTCCAACCCCCCCCAATCCCCCCCTCCCTATCTCCAATCCCCCCACCCCTCCCATCCCCCCTCCCTATCTCCAATCCCCCCTCCCTATCTCCAATCCCCCCCCCCCCTATCTCCAATCCCCCCCTCCCTATCTCCAATCCCCCCCTCCCTATCTCCAATCCCCCCTCCCCTATCTCCAATCCCCCCCCCCTATCTCCAATCCCCCCTCTCCCTATCTCCAATCCCCCCCTCCCTATCTCCAATCCCCCCCCTCCCTATCTCCCATTCCTCCCCATCTCCCATTCCTCCCCCCCTCCCCATCTCCCATTCCTCCTCCCATTCCTCCCCCCTCCCTATCTCCCATTCCCCCCCCTCCCTATCTCCCATTCCTCCCCCTCCCTATCTCCCATTCCTCCCCCCTCCCTATCTCCCATTCCTCCCCCCTCCCTATCTCCCATTCCTCCCCCCTCCCTATCTCCCATTCCTCCCCCCTCCCTATCTCCCATTCCTCCCCCCTCCCTATCTCCCATTCCTCCCCCCTCCCTATCTCCCATTCCTCCCCCCTCCCTATCTCCCATTCCTCCCCCCTCCCTATCTCCCATTCCTCCCCCCTCCCTATCTCCCATTCCTCCCCCCTCCCTATCTCCCATTCCTCCCCCCTCCCTATCTCCCATTCCTCCCCCCTCCCTATCTCCCATTCCTCCCCCCTCCCTATCTCCCATTCCTCCCCCCTCCCTATCTCCCATTCCTCCCCCCTCCCTATCTCCCATTCCTCCCCCCTCCCTATCTCCCATTCCTCCCCCCTCCCTATCTCCCATTCCTCCCCCCTCCCTATCTCCATTCCTCCCCCTCCCTATCTCCCATTCCTCCCCCCTCCCTATCTCCCATTCCTCCCCCCTCCCTATCTCCCATTCCTCCCCCCCTCCCTATCTCCATTCCTCCCCCCCTCCCTATCTCCCATTCCTCCCCCCTCCCTATCTCCCATTCCTCCCCCCTCCCTATCTCCATTCCTCCCCCCTCCCTATCTCCAATCCCCCCCCCCTCCCTATCTCCAATCCCCCCCCCTCCCTATCTCCAATCCCCCCCCCCCCAGGATATCTGCTCTCCTCTAATCCTGGCCTCATGAGCATCCCTGATTTTATTCGCTCAACCATTGTTGGCTGTGCCTTCAGCTGCCTAGGCCCTAAACTCTGGAATTCCCTCCGCCTCTCTACCGCTCTTTCCTCCTTCAAGACACACCTTAAAACCTACCTCTTTCACCAAGCTTTTGGTCATCTGCCCTAATTTCTCCTTATGTGGCTCGGTGTCAAATTTTGTTTTATAACACTCCTGTGAAGCGCCTTGGAACGTTTTACTATGTTAAAGGTGCTATTTAAATACAAGTTGTTGCTGAGGCTCAGTGCACATTAGGGTCCCATTATGCTGAATTTTACTTACTTTACTAACATTGTGTAGTGCAGTTTGTCTAGTGTGGTTTACCTTGGTGTTTGCTCTTCATGACAGTGCTTGTTGCATGTCTTCGACTCCCTAACTTTGTACTGCTTTTCAGTGTTTCCCCAATGGGAAGAGGAAGTGAGGTGGATGGTTGCTACGTTTCAGTGTTCGTCTTTAGGAATGGAAGTAGTCCAGTATGTCCTAGTGCTGGGTCAGTACACGATACCTGCTGGGCTTGTACACTATCGGTCACATCTGCAGTCCTTTGAGCAGGTGGTCTTATGGATGTGGTATCGCACTCAGACATCTCCATCATTGATGACAGTTCCTGCCATTCCCCTGCTAGTGTGCACTTCCACAGCATGGCAAGAGATCTATGTGGTAGCTGACCACTACGCAGTAATGAGGTTGTTGAAAACCTGCATTATGGTTGTCTCAACTTGATGAATCCAGCCAAGACAGACTGCTAGAATCATAGAATAATACAGCAAGAAGGAGTCCGTTCGGCCCATTGTGCCAGCTCTTTGGTAGCGCTATCCAATTTATCCCTCTCCCCTGCTCTTTCTCCATAGCCCTGTAAAAAAAATTTCCCTTCAAGTATTTACCCAATTCTTTTTTGAAAGTTACTATTGAATCTGTTTCCACCACCCTTTCAGGCAGTGCATTCCAGATCACAAAACTTGCTGCGTAAAAAAAATGTTTCCTCATGTCGCCTCTGGTTCTTTTGCTAATCACCTTAAATCTGTGTCCTCTGGTTATAATAAATAAAAACTCCATATACAGGAAACTCGTTTAACCGGCACCTAAATATCCGGAATTCTCTCTTAACCGGCAAAAATCATACTCCGAAAACTCCTCTCAAATAACCGGCAATGTTGCCGAGTCCAAGTCTCCCGCGAACGCCGAGTACTCCGAAAACTCCTCTCAAATAACCGGCAATGTTGCCGAGTCCGAGTCCGAGTCTCCCGCGAACGCCGAGTTAGTCAGTGGGGGTAGTTCTCCAAAGTGCCACTACTCGGCCTCCTGGTGCTGTCGGAAGTCCGAACACTGCAGTAACAAGAGTCTGATTCTCCCGCGCTGCCGGGAGTCTCTTCTGATCGGCCATTTTACTGTGTGTAAGTTTTGTTTTACTGTTAAGTAATTAAAGAGTTATGGATTACCCTCAACTGGCAGTACTGTACTTAATCAAGCATCTTCCACCATCCATTTAACACAACATTCTGTAGGTGAGTACCCAAATACTGTATACTGCACATTTCTTGATTTTTTAATTTTTGTTTGTTAAAAATAGCCTCGGTAGATATAACTCTCCGTTATCCGGAATTTTTGATCAACCGGCACCACGCCGGTCCCGTCGGTGCCGGATACCAAAGAGTTTCCTGTAGTTTCAAGGAGCAGTTAGATGCAAACACAACACAAGATTTTTCAGCAATATGTCTGAATGAAAAATAAATCATATATGTAGTTCTGATTCCAGACTGCTAAAGACTCACAAAGATCATTACAGATGAAGGAAGCCATTCAGCCAATCTAGCTCATTCTTCCACACAAACCTGAAAACCCCACCACAGCATCTTCAATTATTCCAGAGTTTTTGCCTCCACTTCCCACCTGGAATGATAGTTCCAAGTATTAATCATTCTTTGCTTCAAAACTTTAGGCCTAAACATGCCGTTCCAGTTTGCACCTCTGTTCCTTTGTCCTGCAGTCACCATTTAACATGCAGTACTATGGTTTAACAATTTCTATCTCACTTATGCATCTCATAAGTTGTGAGGCCTGACCTAAGCAATATACAAGTTCAGCACGACTACCTCAGACTATATTCAATGTTTTGTTATAGATGCCCATTTTAACTAGTGTATTTTGTAGGATGCTTCCAGAGAGTCGCAGAGTTAACCAGATAGAAAACTACCACAACAGTGTCAGCTGTGGCTCAGTAGATAGCACTCTCACCTGAGTCAGAAGGTTGTGGGTTCAAGTCCCATTCCAGAGACTTGAGCACAAAATCTAGGCTGACACTTCAGTCCATACTGAGGGAGTGCGGCACTGTTGGAGATGCCGTCTTTCGGATGAGACATTAAACCACTGCTCTTTCGGGTGGATGTAAAAAATCCCATGGCACTATTTCGAAGAAGAGCAGGGGAGTTCTGGCAGATATTTATGCCTCAACTAACATCACTAAAAACAGATTATCTGGTCATTATCACATTGCTGTTTGTGGGACCTTGCCATGTGCAATTTGGTGTCGTGTTTCCTACATTGGCTGTGAAGCGCTTTGGAACGTCTTGAGGTCATGAAAGGTGCTATATAAATGCAATGAAAAAGTGTTAGCAAAAGGGTTACAATCCTCCCATATATTAAAACATGTATAATAGTTATCATGAGCTGTACTATCAAGCATAGGTTAAATTAAGAGTAGCAAAATGTATTTATTTGACAGCACTGAAGAAATTTGTCTTCTAGAGCATCAGCTCAGTCAACATTGAAACTGTCCTGGTCCACAGTTTTACATCATCCTTCATCTCAGGTTATGCTTTAAAAAATCTTTTGTTCTTCCTTTCAGGTATTAAGGACAGAAGCCCAAAGAACTCGTGGATAATAGCTCATCCCCTGAATCCATTTCCTCTGCTCCTACCTTTCCTAACCTCACTTCTTTCTGGATTTTCACCATCCCCTTTTTGACCCTGAGCAATCTGTTCTCAGCAAAGCCCTTAGTTTCACTCCTCCATGCTGCCACCTCAACAAATTCTGCACTCAACAGGACGATGAGCTCTTCTTTTACCACCTCTGCGCCTTCATTTCTAACTGGCTGAGGCTGAAAGACAACTATCTGATGACTTCTACTGCTCTCTGGGCCACAACCCCACTACTGAACACCCAGCCGTCATTTCCCATACTGCAACTGATTTAATCTCTTCTGGTGATCTTTCCTTTGTACTGTTTCAAATCTCCCCATGCAACCCATCTCTGCCTAGTTTGGAGCCCAAGTTCTCCAGAGCTTTCCATGTGGACATGTTCTCTATGGCGGTCAGACAGTTTCGCAGCTTTGCAGAGATGCGGGTTGTGAACTTCCTCATAGATGCTTAGCACACTCTCAAATTACCACAAAGTGCTATGCTGAGCTAGCAAACTCCATTGGTAGGTGGGATCTGTCAGGTCCCAATTCCTGGGCTCAGGAGCTGGTGGAGCCTCTGGATAGCAGTTATGGCTCCTCCAGATCCACCTGCACTTGCTCCTCCTCACTCACACTCCATGCTTCAGCAAGTACACCCTTCTGAAACTCACGAGTGGCCATTTAAAAACTGGGCATGGATTTGGAAAGTATATAACTATTTGCTGGAAGACTGGGCATTATTCCTCGGTGATACTACAACAAGCTTACAGTGAAGTGCTGAGAAGATGCATTGTAAGGCATCATTGTACAATTAAGGATAATATGAGCAGCACTTGGCAAACTTTCTTAGACCAGCAAAGGTCTTCATCTCTTGTTCCCAAGTTTAGGGCACAGGTGACATAGTATTCTGGTACATCCACCCAAAGTACTGTGGTGCTGCTTTTGACTGCAGGGTGGCCTTCAGCTCCAAAAAGGACCACAAACTCGTTTGAGGACCTCCTACAGCATTACTCTGAAGTAGTTTCATTGAAAGGAGCAGTTGAAAATATAACTTTCTCTGGTTATTTCATCCCCAGGATGGCATCAAGGGTGAGCAGCAGCCCTCCAAGAGCTGCTGCTCCCCATATCCTGTCCCTGACCATTCCTTCACACTCCCAGTGTTTCATGCACTATGCACTAGATGTGCCACAGTATAATGTACATAAACTGGCTTCATATTATGATGGGAGATCAGCTTATTGAAACTTAGGTGCTGCAGTGCTCGAACAAACGTGGTCTCAGTGGTGATATGCTCAGACTGCATTATGGGCTCCACAGTATAGTAGGCTTCAGGGAAAACCTAACAAAATAAATTTACTGCTATGTCGTCAGCCAATACTGAATTTTTACAGTGCTAGTGCTTTTGGATTGCCATCCAGGGTGATCTGATCTGTGCCAATTCTACCGGCGCTTTTATATTGCACAAGACCCATGCTCGTGGTGTTGGGTCCTGAAGTGTGGGTCTTGTGCAACCAATGGCAAGCCAATTGTAAAAGCTGCTGGGACTTGCAAAGACAGGCTGCCAGGAAGACTTGATTGTAGCTGTTCACCAAACCTGTTTTTTTCCCCCATTACGCAAGACCTGCATTTCTGAGAACCAGGGCCAGTGTATCGCAAGCAGTGGAACAGCAACTTCATGGACCTGTTGCTAACTATTGCTGTACAGTGCTTTTCTGTCTTTCAGAGATGAAAGGGTAGATGTCAAGGAGGAGGGCAAGGGGTTAAAAGCAGGCAGAAGAAAGGTTAAACTATTTTTCCAGCTAAATTGAATGTATTCTCCTATACCGTAATATTCCCTTTAAGTACTGTGTTACAATTTCAATATATTATGGAATACTAGAAAATTTTAAGTCTGCAAAAACTCATTAACCTCACCCATCCAACGTTCAAGATTATATGGTTCAAGATAAATGAAAGTGAACAAACACTCAATGTAAATTGTATAAATAGTATGAGAAATGGCCACTTAGTACAGATGCAAATTTGTATACAGCTCGAGAATATTTGTGTGCCTACTTAGTCACAGGAGGTTGTAATCAGGCACACACTTAATGCGCGTGTGAAGTAGGTCTGTTCCTGCATAGGTACTTAATAAGGAGAATTGGAGACTCTAGTTTTGTGACTCAAGGGAGGAGAGTTTGTACTAATATCTTCTAGGAGCTGCAAACACCTAATTCATGACATCAGCAGAGGTAAACACATTCAGAATCTGGGGTAGAAATTCGCCTGGGCCTGTTTTTTGACCCAGAATTGGGGCTGTGCAGGCAGCACGCGCCCCAACCGCAAGACCCGAGGCCAGCCCAAAATTGGGCCTCAGGCAAAATTAAAAATTTTTGCGTGAGGTGCTGGCGCCTGTCTCTCCTCCACAGGCAGCTTACGCATTTGAAGAGGACAAATGACGAATGTCGGGCCCCTTGCCACGCTGGCAGCATCCCGAAAGGCAAGTCCTAGGAGAGGGGCTAGAGCGGGCAATGGTGGGGGTGGGGGGGGAAGTAATGATTCCGAGGACTGTGGAGTTGGGGGACCACCCCTGATCTTTCTGGCTTCACAGGAAAAAAACTTACCATTAATTGGTGGCCACAGCTGGAGAATCCTGAGTGGGCAGCCCCAACACAGCCCCCTGCCTTGTTCAGCACTGCCCAATTTCTGCGAGGGGACCTAAAGCTGGCATTTGGTCCCTCATTTACATATATAAGGGGCCTAACTTCAGTTTGAGGCAGCCAGCAGCGACACCTGAATAATGGCCCAACCCAATTTCAGGTAGGACGTTTTTCAGGCGTTCTTGGGCACAGGACGTTTGTCCCGGAGCTGGGCCTCATTGCACCTGTTTTACGACTGTAAATGAGGTCCAATTTCTATCCCTATGTGTTTCGCTAAATCTTATTTAGTTACCAAAGTGGGATGTAAATAAAAATGTCATTAACTTCCTCAGTATAACTTATTTAAGCTCCTTCTTCAAGAAAAATATATTTAGAATTCAGTTTTGTGGTAGTATGCAAAAAAAAGTTAGAGTAGATTGGTCATAAAGAAAATTTAAATTCAGAACATGCTGTTCATTTGAATTTAGAAATACTGCATTTTATCTAACCTTTTAAACATCTGGTGCTCTTTCCCCTGCTGGATTTTTGGCTTATTGCCCACAGCCATAGGTACTAAACCTGAGAGAGAACAACCAGAAATTGAGGCAGCCACGGGAACAGGAACGGCAATTTTTCCTTTTGCTCCAAAGTGGAGCTAAAATCTACAGCAGAATGTTTTTCTTATTTTCATTTTAAGCTTGTTGAGGCCTGTTTCTGGCAATTCATTTTGACCTGGGCTGATGCCATCAATTACCATGACAACCAGTGGGACTCCCTGGAACAGAGGAGTTTGCCCAGTGTCCAGGCCAACATTCTTCCCAAAACCAATATCACCAAAAACAGATTATCTGGCCATTCAGTGGGTGTTTGGAGGACCTTGCTGTGCATAAATTGACAATTTTTCACAAACAAATATGAATTTCTGTAAATAAAAATAAAAATGCTTCCTGCTGTTATATTTAAGTTGGCATTCTGCCTTTTTCAGCTGGGGTCATCTAAGAAATTGACTTCTCCACAGCTATGATCAAGCCACTACCGTCCACCTGTTGAACTGCCATTGTGCTAGTTTATAAGATTGTGTCGCCAAGTGCATGCCCAAGCCAGAGAGAGAGATTCATCTGTTATGAGTGTTAAACAAGATGGTGATTGTTATGGACACATGCCTGCCAGAACTCTGTGATGATCTCTGTGATGGCTGTGCCAAGAGGATCAGGAGGTGCCAAGTGGTTGCAGCCTTTAGAATTTGGGCATGATCAAACATGATTTTTTTGAATGTCCAGGAAGTACTCCTCTCATACAGATACTAGATAAATCTGCAGTCCGGCTCCTATAAACGGAGAAGAAGAAGCTAGAATTTCTACTGGTTCACTGGAAGTGTCTCTTGAATAGACACTGCTGTCTGCCTTGGTAAATGAGCAGCACCATGGGGACAATTAGTAGGTGGAGGAAGAGAAAGTGTGGGAGTGAAGAATAATGGTGCAGCAATGAGAGGAGGGTGCTAGTTTGACCGTGAGCCTTCTCTTTTTATTCAAGGAGGCAGACAGTAGTCGTATAGTTAGGAGAGGGAGGAAGTGTGGTCCGTGGCGGAGAAAGAGTTACAGGAAACTCTTTATTAACCGGCACCGACGGGACCGGTGTGGTGCCGGTTAATCAAAAAGTCTGGATAATGGAGAGTTATATCTCCCAACGTACGAGAGCCCCGTACACACTGACATGTGCCTGCATTCAGAGCTCCGTCTCCCCGGGGACCGCCAGCTGACCATCTGTCGTGTCCGCTGCCTACCCGGGCTGCACATTCCCCTCCCAATCTGCACGCTCCGATACAAGGCAAACGCCTCGGGGTTTTTTTAAAAGTTATTTTTAAAGGAGAGATGAAGGAAAACCCCGGTTACCTACTCAAGAATTTTGCCAGTTAAGAGAGATTTTCGGTTATTTGGGTGCCGGTTAAAAGAGAGTTTCCTGTATTAGTGGCTCAGGACTGGACCAGGTAAATTTCTTCTGCAGCTTTCAAGGGCACTTGTGGTTGTTTCCCCTCATCTGCCCTCAACGAAAGCCACATAACAAAGGCAGGAGGGTTGGGACAGTATTGATCACGGACTCCATTACTAAATGTAAGGGACTAGAAGCTTTTCAACAACAAGTTCTGAAGCAACAACGTTTTTTAAATTCAAAAAGCCAAAATAAAGTCTTTCTTGACAAATACCAACCAATCATTTTAAACCCCAAAACACCCAAATGACAGCTCAGAAAGCAGGAATGTTTTTTATGGGGACAATTTGTCCCTAATTTTTTTAATTCATTCACAGGATGTGGGCGTCACTGGCAAGGCCATCATTTCTAGCCCATCCCTAAATTGCCCTTGAGAAGGTGGTGGTGACCTGACAACTGAGTGGCTGGCTAGGCCATTTCAGAGGGCAGTTGAGAGTCAACCACATTGCTGTGGGTTTGGAGCAGTGGTGGGCAAAATATGGCCAGAGGCCGTATCTGGCCCACCAATTCATTCTATCCGGCCCGCTGGACGGGACAGAAATAGAATACGAGCTGGAGCTCGAGCTGCACATTAGTCCAAGTCAGTCATGGCTGCTTATCTCGATATGTCTTTTACCGAAGAAAGAAACTGGCGCTGCGTCCTTCCTCTCCCAGTACCCAGAATACGACGGCAGGGGGAGGTTCTCATCGCTGTCTTAGACACGGGAGTGGATCCCGGAGCACAAAAACTCCAGGTAATGACGTGCGATTGCAGCCTTGGGCTCCCGTACTCAAGCACACTAAAAAGAGAACATTTCTCTCGTCGGAGGCCCCACAGACTCAAGCCACTCTGCCAAACAGCCACGTAGACTTTCAGTACAACATGTAATTGATCGATCAATCATTTCATTCATTTAGTAACGGGAGATTTTACTGTTTTACACTAATTTGTGTGTATTTAAGATAGTATGTGTGTATTTAAGTGATGATCAACACTATGAGTTGGCCTGTTTCAAATTTACCAATTTAACACTTTGCTCTCACCAATGACTATTAGTGGGGTTATTAATTCTTGCACAATATTTCATTCGTTTTAATATTATCCCACTTAATTAGCATAGTGGAGGCGTAACTAAACGACCTGGGTATATTGGACATTGCATTCACCGTTTTTAATTTAAGCCCTTTTCCCCCATACCATGAACAATTTAAGTTTATTGTCACTTTAGTGTAGTACTGAGGGAGCGCTGCACTGTTGGAGGTGCCGTCTTTCGAATGAGACGTTAAACCGAGGTCCCGTCTACTCTCTCAGTTGGACCTAAAAGATCTCATGGCACTATTCAAAGAAGAGCAGAGTGTCCTGCCAATATTTATACCTCAATCGACATCACTAAAACAGATTATCTGGTCATTATCACATTGCTGTTTGTGAGAGCTTGCTGTGCGCAAATTGGCTGCTGCATTTCCCACATTACAACAGTGACTGCACTTCAAAAAGTACTTCATTGGCTGTGAAGCGCTTTGGGACGTAAAAGGCACTATATAAATGCAAGTGTTTCTTTTTATGACTGGAAGAGGGTTGTAGAGATTTGTGTCATTGGCTAGTCCCAGTAATAAATAGCACTCGGGGAAGAAATGTGCATTATAATGGTGCATTACTTGTGCCCATTCTCAAGTGGAAGTCCGCAAACTCTAAGGCGTCTTGACTTTCCTCAGGAGTGATAGTACGTTGACAGTGAACAAGCCCAATTTGATGGCTGTTCAGGGGTGTAATTTTCAGTATAAATCATTTTCCAAGTCACCTAATTACTTCTTAGCGAGATTTCAAAGGCATCAAAGTAGCACTTCCATGTGCAATTTTTAAAGGTTGTATAAATGATTTTATTCTTGATTGTGCTTTATACCTTATTTATAATTGCTAGTGGAAGCAGAATCGATCTCTCATTTTCCACTATAAGAATGAGTTTAGACCATTTGGAATAAACAGATGTGCACTTTTCAATATGACTTGTAAACCTGTATTGTGTTTGTTAGCATGTTAATAAGTGTTGTTATTTTTATTAATTGTGGAAACGACATGAAGGGTTCTTTATACAATAAATGCCATAACAAATGTTAATGGTAGCTGTTGTTAACACAATTCATTTTATGTGTGTGGCCCTCAACAGCTCACCAAAACTTGTTAAGTGACCCTCCATCCCAAAATAATTGCCCACCCCTGGTCTGGAGTCACTTATAGGCCCAGACCGGGTAAGGACGGCAGGTTTCCTTCCCTAAAAGGACATTAGTGAACCAGTTGGGATTTTACGACAATCCAATAGCTTCATGGTCACCGTTACTGATACTAGCTTTTTTATTCCAGATTTATTTAATTAACTGAATTCTAATTCACAAACTGCCAGCTGGTGCTAATAAGAGGAAATCTGTTGGCAGAGTCCTCCGACACCCATTTGCACATACTGTTCATTGTTGTGTGCGTTTCAGGAACAATCAGCTGCAGATGCCAGAAAATATATCGAGGAAGTTCTTGTGATATGCTATTCAGGTGCAAAATGAAAGTAAAGGATTAGTATTCATTGTTCCTTTGCATTACACATGTTTTTTTAGTGCTATTTGGGAGCATGGTACAAGGAAATCTATCTTTTCTTTGAGTTTCCTGAAGTTTTAGTGGTACCCTCCCTGTAAACTGGAACTATGGGCTTGGTTTGCTAGTTCAGAAGAGCTTCTCCCACTAATTTAGGCGATAGTGTAAATCTGGGATTGGCTGCTCGTTATACATCTTGCCTGATTTTCCTGTCTATGGAAGTCAATGGAAAAGGAAAATCAGGCAGGATGTAAAGTGGGTTACCAACCCAATATCACCAGTTTTATGCCCCTACTGAAGTTGAAAGTTGCCCCTTATATCTTCTAGCAGAACCTGTCGAGGGATGAAAGGACATACGAACAATGACGGACAGGTAAAGACCCTCTCGCCCATCCAGCCTGTCTCGCACAATTGTGATACCTTGTGTATCACAATATAAACACTCTCCACGCCACCCAAAACCATGTTGCGAATCGTCTTGAGGAGGGAAGACAGAAGAAGCAGACAGCCCCTTGAGTAGGGTTGCGAGGTAGGAAGACAGATCCCATTACAATAGGGCCTCTCTGGTTCTGCTGGGACTGGGAAGGATGCTTGTATTGGGGCTTCATGGGGCCGTGTTATAATACAGTACATCATTCGACTTCTTGAAGATATTTTGTAGCTTTGAGCGAACAAATACGTTTTCCATCACAATCATTTTACTGATATTCCATAACGTAATATCAAATACTGCGAGTAGGACAGTATAGCAGCGAGTAGAACACAATTTGTCCACTTGTAATGAAGTACTACAAAAACGTTTATAGACCTTCACATTGCATATTGTGCACATGTTTTGCTACAGCTATAAAACACAACTTTAATTCAAATAAATCTTTTTCAAGAATCTTCAAGTCAATCAACTGCCAACTCAAATCAATGTTGCTGGACCTACATTTGAGGCATTTTAAACAAGACTGATCTAAATAAAAATGCTTTGGACTGGATTTTCATTGACCCGTGGAGGCGGGTTTGGAGGCGTGTGGGGGGTTAAAATTGCGAAAACTGGCGGGCGGACGGGCACAAGTCCGCCTCCATCCCGCCTCCACGCAATTTTCATGAAATCGTGTCTGCTGGTCCCGACTGTGTCCCGCCTTTAAGAGGCGGGATAGGCTGTTAAGGCCCTTAACAAGCACTAAATTGGCTCTATAATGCCATTTTGAAAGGCCTTTGTGATTTTAACCCTTGTTCTACGTGAAGCACGCCTGTTCTGAAACACGATTGTGAAACCTGGCGGGAGCATCTCTCTCTCTCTCTCTCTCTCTCTCTCTGTGGTGGTGTAAAAATATGTGGGAGCAGACTTAGGGCTGCTGCTTATTTTGCAGGTCCTCTCACAGCAAAGGCCAGGCAGTCTTTGCAGACCTTCAATGCAGCAGTAATGATGACATCATCAGAGGCGACTTTCAGACTGAAAACACTAATTGGTTCATGGGTTCCCACATGCTGCAACTCAATTGCCCAATTAGGTGAAAATTGCATCAACCTCCCACATCCAATTGCAGTTGGGTGGATAACACGAAAAGTGGATGACACGACCCCAAACCGCCCCTTTGTCTTTAAAACAGAATTAATAATTAACTCTTACCAACTTCAGCGGTTATTGATTCTGCATCAATCTCATTAGCTTTCTTCTTGGCCACTTCAGCCAATGCCATTTCACCCTTATCCAAAGCCACATAATAAATGTCCTTTAGAATTCAAAACAAAACAGTGAACAGATCAGTTAATCTCAAATGCATTAGGCTATTTACTTTTTTTGGCTTTAAACCACACAGGTAAGACAAATTTTAAAATTGCGCTTTTCTAAAATAGTGCACATTTAGGAAGGACGGCTCAGAAAAGTCCAATTTGGGAGCGTTATTACAAGTTCCTTAGGTAAAAACTGCAATTGCAATTATTCTCCACTTGTTAATTTAGTTTAATGGCACAGAAAAATTATATGGTACAAATTTGGAATGTAGACAGCTGCGTTCACCTTGCAGTCTGTGTGTTGACTGGGCAGGGACAGCTCGCTGGAAAAATGTTAGAGGCCCGAACCAGAGAGTGGTTTGGGTCTCCTGACTGCTGTGTTGGGCGGTGCCATGGGTGCTGCGCTGATATCGCGCCTGTTCAGCACTCAACTTGAAAGACTCCTCCGATGGCTCTCTTTGGTACTGTAGGCCACCATTCATGCAAGAGAGCAACAAGGGAGTGATTTTGTGAATGGGGGCGCGTTGGAGGCGGGACTGCTGCTTGGCGGGTCGATGTCCTGCCTCCATCGATTTGTGGCCAACCCACGCTATTTTCCCTTGAATGACCTTGTTAAGCCCGCCCAGCGGGCTTAGCAGGCCAATTAAGGGAAAGCCGGTTGCAGAGCACATCAACGTATGACGTTTCATCTGTCAAAAATTTAACAGATGAATTGTCATCGTTTGACAGCTCTGTGAAGCTGTCAAACAGTGACATTCTCTGCCTTCATCAACCTTCTTTCTTTTACAGAAATGAGATGGTTGTTGCATTGGGGAATGCAATGGGCATCTCTCATCTGCAACACGGAGGTCCGAGACACTCTGCATACAAACCGACTGAAGCCTGCAGGAAGAAACAAAGGTAAGTACACTTTTAAAAACACTTTGCACTTACCTCAGATACTCACCTCTACACTCTTGCACCCATCACTCACCTTCACACCACACTTTTGCACCCCGCAGACCCAGTACTCGCCTCGCTGAGCTGGCGTGTTTTGGAGCCTTCGGGAAGCCCGCACTTGAGGGCAAAAAGGGGATAATCCTATTTTCTGCCTGTTAACTACCTGTTAACAGGCAGTTAATAGGCTTTAATCCCTTCCCGCCTCCAAGGAGATGGGACCTGTCACGGTACGGCTACCCGCCGCCTGGCAAGATGGCATGAAGGCGGGTTGGGCACCCGCCCCCAAATTCTGCCATTTTCCCGGCAGTCCCGCCTCCATACCCGCCTCCCAGGGCTGGCAAAATCGCCCCCAAGGTGTTTAGCAGGAGATGGCAAACCAGGTCAATGCAAGCAGCAATACCCAGATCGGCAACTGCAAATTCCGAAGGTGTTTACAGACCTCATCAGGTCATCCAAGGTAGGAATTTCCACCAGTGTCTATATTAATTAAACATTCACTCCCTCCATCACCAGCGCACCGTGGCTGCATTGTGTACCAGCTACAAGATGCATGGGAACACCATCACCTCCAAGCTCCCCTCCAAGTCACACACCATCCTGACTTGGAAATATATTGCCGTTCCTTCATAGTCGCTGGGTCAAAATCCTGGAACTCCCTCCCTAACAGCACTGTGGGAGTACCTTCACCACATGGACTGTAGCAGTTCAAAAAGGCAGCTCACCACTACCTTCTCAAGGACAATTAGGGATGGGTAATAAATGCTGGCCTTGACAGCAAAGCCCACATCACATAAACGACTCAAAAAATTCAAAGTATGCATGATGCAATATGTTTTCCGCCCTTCGAACTCTCTTACTAGGCATAGGCATTCTGCACCAGTAGCTTAGACCTGTAACTCTTCTTCTGTTACATTCATAAAGGGTTTCACCCCTGAAATACCCTTTCATCTGAATTTTGCGTGATGGAGGTACATGAGATACACCCACTCGCTCTGGGTTCTGCTCCCTTGCTGCTGAATGATCTCTGCTTTGCTGCTTTCTACTTGCTTCCCATGGCCACTGACTCCACATCCTTCCGAATTCATCCATCACTCTTCACTGAATTGGGTTTGACCGGCTCCTCAAGCTCCTATTGCTGATCCTGATTTTGTATGCTCCTCATCTACCTGCAGCTGTTCTCGGACCAGCTCCATCTTCAGCACTGATCTCGCCTTTCACGCTCCCCTAGCTACTCCCTCCTCTGCTGATATACTAGATGTGCTGGTGTACACTGCTAACATGTGAGGCCACACTGTGCTTCCGCTGGGCCCCTGGACCACCCTCTTCTGGCTCCTGGCCAACTCCCCACTCCTTCTCGGCCCTCTGTTTCCACTGGACAACCTTCAGCAATGTGCCCACTGATACTCTGCCCATCATATAGCTCCTGGATTCACTACCTCACCACAACAGGCTCTGAACCTGGACATTGGTTCCACCCTGTCTACAAGTCAACATCTGGACCTCAGACTTTTAACTTTGCACTCTCTTATATCATATCCTTCCTGTCCTCTGTATACATCCAGTACATGTCTCTCCTAATCTCTGCCATGCCTATGTAACCTAAATTCCATGTCCATTTTCAAGCGCATTTAGGCTGTCACTCCGAATCCAAGCCCATTACTTCTATTTCTGCCAATTTTTTTCTCTTGGTCCCTCTCGGGTCATTCTCTGCTGTCTCTTCCTGTCACCCAGCTATGCCACCTTTCATTTCAGCCATCTAGGCCCCATGCTCTCCTTCCCTAAACCCCTCTGTCTTCCCTCCTCCCTCTCCTCTTTTAACACCCTGCTTAAAACACATCTCTGATTAAACTATGGTCACCCCTCCTAATATCTCCTTTGGCTTGGTGTCTGTTTTTGTCTGATAATGCCTTTGGGAAACATTATGGGATGGTTTTTCTACATTAAAAGGTGTTATATAAATGGTAGTTGTTCTATTATAATGTTTGCGACTGTATGCATCTCATTGTACCTGTGTTCCACTGTTTTTTTTCAGATACGCGAGAGGTCCATGAACCATGGCTGCAAAAGGTAGCCTTGGTTACGTAGCAGCCAACTTTGCATTCCTCTGGTTAAATAACAGAAGCCTCATTGATTGCCTCAAGATAAAAGCATCATAACTATTTCTGGGGAACCACACCTTGACCTGCATTGTTCTCTGTCACAAATGAGCTGCAATTACAGGGAATGGCCACCTTTGTGGTTCAGGTAGATTGTGGGTTTTAGCACAAAGGTGCCAGCAATTACTCCCTGGACTCTGGGAATCTCGTCACCTGGCAAAAATGAACTTTCTCATGCTGCTGATGCTGGTTGTCCATGAACTGGGGAATTAACTGGTTTGGTCTTCCGAACAATGCACCAGTTACCTGCTTTATATATTTTTTTTTATTCGTTTGTGGAATGTGGGCGTTGCTGGCAAGGCCAGCATTTATTGCCCATCCCTAATTGCCCTTGAGAAGGTGGTGGTGAGCCGCCTTCTTGAACCACTGCAGTCCGTGTGGTGAAGGTACTCCCACAGTGCTGTTAGGTAGGGAGTTCCAGGATTTTGACCCAGCGACGATGAAGGATCGGCGATATACGTCTAAGTCAGGATGGTGTGTGACTTGGAGGGGAACTTGAAGGTGGTGGTGTTCCCATGCGCCTGCTGCCCTTGTCCTTCTAGGTGGTAGAGGTCGCGGGTTTGGGAGGTGCTGCCGAAGAAGCCTTGGCAAGTTGCTGCAGTGCATCTTGTAGATGGTACACACTGCAGCCACGGTACGTCGGTGGTGGAGGGAGTGAATGTTTAAGGTGGTGGATGGGGTGCCAATCAAGCAGGCTGCTTTGTCCTGTATGGTGTCGAGCTTCTTGAGTGTTGTTGGAGCTGCACTCATCCAGGCAAGTGGAGAGTATTTCATCACACTCCTTACTTGTGCCTTGTAGATGGTAGAAAGGCTTTGGGGAGTCAGGAGGTGAATCACTCGCCGCAGAATACCTAGCCTCTGACCTGCTCTTGTTGCCACAGTATTTATGTGGCTGGTCCAGTTATGTTCCTGGTCAATGGTGACCCCCAATGGTGATATCTGTGCGCTGCTGACTGACAATCCTGGTACCTTGGGAAGATTGTGAGGCATAAAAATTGAGGGCTATAGTGACCTTGACAGCCACCGACAGTGCCATGCCTGTGGTGGTTTGGCTGGAGGTCTGCTTGCAGCATGTAGTATAACTTGGTCACAGCCCCTCTTGTAAAGTGCAGCTTCTTTAGACTAAGTTTATGGCACAGAGAAATCCCGGCAAAGGCGGGAAATTAAATGTGCCTTCATTCGAATTATGATAGTGTAAATGAAGCTCCTATGTTTTTTGGCAGAAGCTTCCTGATTGAAAGTAATCAGGCCGTGCGTTATGGAGGAGATCTAGCAAGTCTGATCTCTGCCCCAACTGTCAACTCTTCCATAGAGATCTGGTGGCATAAACTATTAA
This sequence comes from Squalus acanthias, assembly GCA_030390025.1. Lineage (NCBI taxonomy): Eukaryota > Metazoa > Chordata > Chondrichthyes > Squaliformes > Squalidae > Squalus > Squalus acanthias. The sequence goes on from CM059436.1 coordinate 69,036,615, forward strand.
AATTGCCCCACCATAGAATTTACATACAAGATGACTGCTGCTAGGCTGGCAGTTCCATAAGGAGCTCCTCATTGTTTCACCTCTATCGATGGGAATCTGCTGCCATTCTTTGTCCTTTCTCGCCCAAATCTCCTCACTTCCACTATTCTCCAAGTTCCCCTGGCTCCATTAGTTGGTGTATTTTAGTCCTAACTACAAGTTAACTATTTTAAAGTGCCATTACCCACCCCCCACCCCATGCCTTCTCTCTGCTTCTCTCCGAGCTGCTGGATCTCTTCTCAAATTTGGTTTCCGAATTCCTGGACTTCTTTGGACATCAAGACTAAGCTTCTGCACTGGACTACACTGTAAGACTCATCTGCTGGGTCTCTGATTTGCTGTTCTGCTGCTAAAATTGTAAAGTAACTTTGGTCATCTACACCTTCCTCCACCACTGCTGTTCTCTGCTGAGCTCAGGTGACGCGTTCTACTGGTTTTTCAGCTTTGTTGGTTTCTAGCTAGTGCTCTACATTTCTCCGCCGCTTTCGATCTACGGTGACCTCCAACTTCGCCATAATCTTTCGGCTCCACAACTGATTCTGCACATCTCCTGGATCTTCATTTGCACAGAAATAACCTCCATCCTCCAATTCTCTACCCTCTCAGATAACTTCTGGATTTCACTCGCCTGCTACACACGTCTCCTGAACTTGGACAACAGTTAGTCAATGCTCCATGCCGACTCCACTCTACCTATGTCAACTTTATCCCTCCACGGGATCTCTGACTTTAACTCTGGACTCCCTCCTGTTGTCTCCTATCTATTCCCTGTTACTACCAAGAAATATGTATCCCAATAATTGCTACATAACCAGGCATATGTAACTTGAGTTTTGCCCGCGTCCAGTCACGTGCGCACTTTGGCTGCTGCTTCGGACCCAAGCCGATCACTTCCTCCAAAGGGCCCATCGAGGCACTCGTCGCTGCCGCCTCATGAGCAGCAACCCAAACTGTCCCATCCTACTCGCTCGCTGACCTCCCCGCCCAGCGCACTTGCTGGGGGCGAACCTTGACGATCTTCTCCCTCTCCAACTCACCCCTCCCAGTGCTGACCCTGTGGATTCTGGCAGTGCATCAGCCATCACTGAGCCTCTCCACATCTCCCCCCAGAATGCCCGTTCGCTTGTGAACAAGGCCCTTGCCATCCATGAGCTTATCATGGATGATTGCATAGACATCATGGCCTTGACGGAAACCTGGCTGAGGGGTGATGACACCTTACCCCTAAATGAAGCCTCCCCGCCTTGCTATACCTTCCACCACTTGCCCCTTCCAGACCGCCGTGGTGGTGGTGTGGCTCTCATCACCAAATCACACCTGGTCTGTCCCCCTACTCCTCTGGCACTTTCTCCTCTTTTGAGCTTCTCGCCTTGTTCCACCCCTCTCACCTCTCATTTAAAATTCTCGTTCTCTACCGTCCACCCAAGTACCATAAATTTTTTTATCACAGAGCTATCTTCACTGCTTTCCTCCCTCAGCCTCTGCACCGAATGGCTTCTCATCCTCAGTGATTTCAACTTCCATCTCAATTCATCATGCTCTCTCTCCTCTGAGTTCCTCCCTTAATCTCTCCCTCCATGTAAACTCCCCAACCCATATTCATGGCCACCCCCTTGATCTTGCCATCTCTCGTGGCCTCGCTACTCTCATCATGTCAATCACAGATAAGGCCATCTCTGACCACTTCCTTGTATCATTCTCCACCCACATCCCCCTTTCCCCACCCCCCAACCCTACTTCCTTCTGTGTCCGCCTCTGGGGAAAAAAACTCAACTCACTTACAACTGCGTTTACGAAATCCCAACTGTCCAGCCTTTGGCCCTCCATTCACCATGACATTTCTACAGCTACCGATCTGCTCAACCACACACTCACCAACACCCTTGATGCCCTTGTCCCTTTTAAAACCATTACTCTCTCTCTCCCTAGCTGTTCCCCTGGTACGCCCCTCAGCTTCGCTCCCTTAAGTGCAAGGGACGCAGACTTGAATGGATATGGTGGACAACTGGTTTAGCCATTCACCGCCAGATTTGGCTGGACCACATAATGCATCATCGGGTCCTGCTCGTCTTCCAAAACTGCTCACTATTCCAGGATCATTCTGGAATGCAAAGGTAACCCCCGTCTTCTTTTCTCTACTGCAAACAGTCTTCTTAAACCCCTCTCCCCTGTCTCCTCCACCCTCACCTCCAACAACAAGTGCGAGGAACTCATGGACTTCTTTGTCTCCAAGATTGAGACCATCCGATCAGCTGCCTCTGCCACTTCCTTTCCTTCCCCTAGCCCACCAGGCCAAACTTCCCCCCACCCTAGCCCTGAACTCCCATCTTTCTCCAGTTTCTCTCCGATCTCCCCTCAAGAACTTTCTGCACTCATCTCGTCCATGAGACCCACTTCCTGCTCTCTCGACCCTATTTCCACTAAACTGCTGACCACCCAACTTCCTTTTCTGGCTCCCATGTTAGCTGATATTGTTAACGGTTCTCTCTCCTCAGGTACTGTCCCCTGCTCCTTCAAATCTGCTGTCATCACCCTTCTCAAAAAACCAACCCTTGAACCCTCTGTCCTTGCAAACTACCGCCCCATCTCCAACCTCCCTTTCCTCTCCGAAGTCCTTGAACGTGATGTCGCCTCCCAAATTCCTGCCCATCTTTCCTGCAACTCCATGTTTGAATCCCTCCAATCAGGTTTCTGCCCCTGCCACAGTAGCAAAACGGCTCTTATCGAAGTCAGAAATGACATCCTATGTGACTGTGACAAAGGTAAACTATCCCTTCTCGTCCTTCTTGACCTGTCTGCAGCTTTTGACACGGTTGACCACTCCATCCTCCTCCAATGCCTCTCCACTGTCGTCCAGCTGGGTAGGACAGCACTCGCCTGGTTCCAATCTTATCTATCTAATCGTAGCCCGAGAATCACCTGCAATGGCTTCTCTTCCCGCTCCCGCATAGTTACCTCTGGTGTCCTCCAAGGATCTATCCTTGGCCCCCTCTTATTTCTCATCTATTGCACCTCAGTGACATCATCTGTAAACACAGCGCCAGTTTCCACATGTATGCGGACGACACCCAGCTCTACCCCACCACCATTTCTCTTGACCCCTCAACGGTCTCTAAATTGTCAGACTGCTTGTCCAACATCCAGTTCTGGATGAGCAGAAATTTTCTCCATTTAAATATTAGGAAGACCGAAGCCATTGTTTTCAGTCCCTGCCACAAACTCCGTTCCCTAGCCACCGACTCCATCGCTCTCCCTAGCATCTGTCTGAGGCAGAACCAGACTGTTCGCAAAGTTGGTGTCATATATGACCCTGAAATGAGCTTCCGACCACATATCCACAGCATAACTAAGACCGCCTATCTCCGCCCTTGCCTCAGCTCATCTGCTGCTGAAACCCTCATCCATGCTTTTGTTACCCCACAACCACCACCACCCCCCCCACCCCCGAGATATCTGCGCTCCTCTTGTGCATCCCTGATTTTAAATCACTCAACCATTGGTTGCCGTACCTTCAGCTGCCTATGCCCTAAGCTCTGGAATTACCTCCCTAAACCTCTCTACCTCTCTTCCTCCTTTAAGACGCTCCTTAAAACCTACCTCTTTGACCAAGCATTTGGTCATCTGCCCTAATTCCTCCTTATGTGTCTTGGTGTCAAATTTTGTTTCATGACAATCCTGTGAAGCACCTTGGGATGTTTTACTACGTTAAAGGCACTATATAAATACAAGTTGTTGTTGTTGTAGTAGTATTTTATCAGCACAGACAATACAGCATTCAAACTGAACATCATAGTGAGACCTCGGACATCATAAGGCTATGGAAGTTTGGAAATAACAAGATTGCTACTCGCAACACAGACAGGCCATTCAGGCGAACATGTCTGTGTTTGTTTATCCTTCACTCAAGACTTAATTTCATGTGCATGCCCTGACCCCATATCTCTTTATACCTCTTTCCTTCAACTGCCTATCTAACCTGGTCCTACCTTAACTAAGCTAGTTACTTTGCCTTTTAAGCTAATTATGATTGTCTAGATATATATGTGCATATAAAAAATGTAAATATTAATCAATAATCAAGAAGAGTTATAATCTTATAGCTGTCTTGATTTCAGCATGTGGGAAGGTGCTGAAATAAAATACATTTTTATTCTAACATAATGCTCTCTCAGCAGACAATCAGTTTATTTTTTTTTAAATGAGGTGGAAAGGCAGCAATATATTGTGTTGCAGGTTCTGACCTATCATTACCTACACACCAAGTTCCTAATTTTAACCATGCCACTTAGAATAAAGATTACAACCTTCTCACAAGGCAAGGAGGTCAAATTAAAACAGAAATCACACAGGTTGAATCTTTAATGCCTACTAGTGGCTAGGTTTAAAGTGACATGGCATATGCTGAGCAGCAGATCTCCAGCCTATCCTTTTAGGTTAAAGGCAGGTGATGCAAGAGAACACCCAGAGAGAAAAGGAGCAATAAACTGAATAAATTACAAAAAACAAGAGATTAATGTGGAAATAGCACTTTCAAATTGTGGTGTTGCTGGCGTTGCGATACCAACAGCAAGCTGCCTTACTTTCAAAATGGGAAGCCATCAGGCCAGCTTTTGAGTGCAGGTAGTTACAATGACAAAAGTACTTTATACTTTGTTGAATGGTAATTTAAAAAATAACCACAGAACAATTGACAGAGATTCCATGGTATTCTCTTTGAAGTGGTCAGTTCCTTGAGATATCCAGGAGAACTTTATAACATTGTAGAATTAACAGTAACATTTTTTCTAAAATTGCAGAAATGCTATAGAATGTCTTTGTTATGTAACAGCAAACACTTGCACAGATTCCCCCCCCTGCCAAACATGGCCTTTTCTTTTCATGCTTTTATATACAATCAAAGCCTCTGCACAGAAGAAACATGCTGTGAGACTTAGGAAAATGCTATCAGCTTTGTCCATCCAACCTCACTGTGGCATTGTGGTGCAAGATCTCTGGAAACAAGGACCACATGCTGGGCTTCACACAAGACTTTCTGCACAGGTTAATTTTACTTCTGTAGCTAATTAAATGGGAGGACCAAAAAAAGGGTTAAATGTCAAAGCTTTTGAATTTGTACTTTAGCTTTCTTGTTTGAAGAGTACCTGCAGAAGCTTTTATAATTTGCCAGAGTGGCATATTGAAAGCCTTCAGTTTCCTAAGCATGCTCCACCCCTGTATTTTGGTTGTTGCAGCTGTACCTCTTTAGGGAATGGATTAAAAATATTAATTCTATTGGACTGAAAAGGTGTCATCTACATGCATCACCCACAAAAAAGATAAAAGTCCAAATTGTCTGAATTGTTATCTGCAAAATACAAAACAGGCCCAAGGCCATGGTGAGAAAAGTGTCAACAAGTCAAAAGGACACAGTAGAACTATTGACCAATTTCATAAAGACTGGGTGTACATAAGTGTGCCTGTCTGAAGCTGCAGTTGACACTGATCTGCTTCAAAAAGCACAAATGTTGACAATAGCACCAGATCTGTAACTAGCAGATGACATAGAAATTTACAGGAAATGACTCACCATGAACAGGTCTCGCGAACCTATATCTACCGCCAGCAGAAAAGCCTTCTCAAACCTCTGGTACCTGTCAAAATAATGCAAACTATTAGAAATGCCAGCTGTGTAGAATTTCATCAACATTCAAGAAAGTGAGGTACCTCAAGTTATAGTTTCATGACACAGTTAACTACAGAATAGTATAGCATTTAAAGTAAACATAGTTCATGCCCTGTGGCACTGTTGACTTTTGGCACTAGTGTAAAACGTGTGATATTGGCTCGGCCTCCCACTAACCACTGGCCCTGATTTCGACTTCAATGGAAACGAAAATGGGGAGGTGTGTTTAACAGGTGGCCGAGCCAATAGCATGCGTTTTACACTATCATAAAACTCGAGATTAACCTCGGAGTCAAAACTAAGTGTAGCTTTCAGGTGAAGCAGGATTGGAGGGCAGGAGATAATTGGACTATGGTGTGTGGACATAAGGGGATCGAAATCCTCAGGAGGGTCGCATCCCAGTGTAAGTCACTTCATTAGCACTGCCTGAGCCTGGGACCTGAACCCGAGCCGGAGCCCTCCCCGAGCCCAAGCACTGCCCGAGTACAAGCCTGAGCCAGAGCCCTGCCTGAGCCCGAGCCCTGCCTGAGCCCGAGGCCCATCTACGATGCCTGCCTACCCCAAGGCCACAAACTGCGGTGATGGCTAGTGAGTTGCCAAAGCTCCCTGTAAGCCTCTTCAGAATGCCCCCATTGGTCTCTTTTGTAAGGAGGATGAAAATTTATGAAGAATTACCTTTTCTTCAGGGATCCAGGCCATTCACTGGCTTGGACCCCCAAGACAGTCCTCACGGGTGCTAGTGAAGCCGCCTGCTTTCACTGAACCAGCTGTCAAACATCTTGTATATGGTACATCTGAAATAAAAACAGAAAATGCTGGAAATACTCAGCAGGTCAGGCAGCATTTGTGGAGAGAGAAACAGAGTTAACGTTTCAGATCGATGACCCTTCGTCAGAACTTTCTTAAACGTCAGCTCTGTTTCTCTCTCCACAGATGGTAATGCCTGACCTGCTGAGTATTTCCAGCATTTTCTGTTTTTATTTCAGATTTCCAGGATCCGCAATATTTTGTAGATGGTACACACTGTTTAAGGTGGTAGATGGGGTGCTGATCAAGCTGCCTGATTTGTCCTGATGGTGTCTAGCTTCTTGAGTGCTGCTGCAGCTGCACTCATCCAGGCAAGTGCAGCGTATTCAATCACAGAATCACACAGAATCCCCACAGTGCAGATAGAGGCCATTTCGGCCCATCGAGCCTGCACCGACACATATCCCACCCTATCCCCGTAACCCCACGTATTTAATCCCCCTAACACTAAGGGTCAATTTATCATAGCCAAATCAACCTAACCCGCACATCTTTGGACTGTGGGAGGAAACCGGAGCACCCGGAGGAAACCCACGCAGACACGGGGAGAATGTGCAAACTCCACACAGACAGTCACCCGAGGCCGGATTCGAACCCGGGTCCCTGGCGCTGTGAGGCAACAGTGCTAACCACTATGCCACCGTGTTGCCTGACTTGTGCCTTGCAGGTGGTGGACTTTGGGAAGTCAGGGCTGGTGAGCCACTTGCTGCAGAATACCCAGCCTCTGTCCTGCTCTAGTAGCCATGGCATTTATGTGGTTTGTCCAGTAATTTTCTGGTCAATGGTGACCCCCAGGATGTTGATGGTGGGGGATTTGACGATGGTAATGCCATTGAATGTCAAGGGGAGGTGGTTAGACTCTTGTTGGAGATGGTCACTGCCTGGCACGAATGTTTCTTGCAGTAACAAGTTACAAGTGGAGAACTTTTTATTTTGTGACATTGGATGGAAAAGTTTTTATTTATATATTCTCCCATTCCTCCCAGGTGTTGCTCAATCTTAAACAATGATGTTTAGCATTTACAACAGGATGTTCTAAGCAACTAACTTGATTGACAGTAATCAGCACATTATAGCAAGCTTCAATCACATATGGGTCATTATGCAACATTGCTGTATTCTAACAGTTATGAGATATAAACTAATTTGACACAGGCATTTCCAATGTTGTTTGTACATTTTTGCTGGAAGAACCCAACTTATCACATTAGAATGGAGTCTTTTTCTACAAAACAACAGTGATTACGCTTCAAAAGTAATTTATTGACCTTGAAACACTTAGGGACGTCCCAAGGACGAGAAAAGCACTACGTAAATGCAAGTTTGTTCTTTCTTTCTCTTTGCTAATAATTGAACACATTGACAGCAGTTATGGAAAAGTTAGCTTGAAACATTCTGTCGTAAAGACTAAAAGTGATTGTTTCGGTATGAGCAACACTCAAGGAGAAATGTGAGAAAAATACAAATAAAAACACTGTAAAGAAAGAAAAAAAAAGTCTTATAGGATTCCAATCAGCCCCATCAGTGTTGTCCTATTATTGTGAAATTGCTCACTTTTGTTAGTTATGGTCTGTGTCCAAATGAACTGTACTCCTTAAAAAATATTTTTTTTCCCTCATTTTATTATTTCAGTCTTTCTTTACAAGACTTTTTTAAATTGCATGAATTTCCTCCAGATTTTTAGATAGTGGGTTAATAGTTTGGAGATCAGGGTGATGCACCTTTGACCTTCTTCAGAGAGGTTCATTTTTACTGGAGGCATACAGCAGAAACTGATGTTGCAATCAATCAGGAGTTTAAGGGGAGATTGTCTGCAAGCACACCAGACCCTTGGGGTAGAGGGGAAAATTGGGTATTAAGGCCGAGCACTGGACAAGGAGAAAGGTAGTCACCAATAAAGAATTCAGGGGAAACTTCTTTACCCAGAGAGTGGTTAGAATGTTGAACTTGCTACCTTCAAGGAGTAGTTGAGGCAAATAGCATAGATGGATTTAATGGGAAGCTAGATAAGTACATGAGCGGTTAAAGGAATAGAAGGATATGGTGAAGTAGGGTGTAAGGAGACTCGTGCGGCACATAAACACCAGCACGTTTCTGTGTTGTAAATATTATGTCATTCTATGATCAGAGGGAGGTCTGCCTGTACCTGACAGACCCACCATTACTCAGTTAGGAGCATCCACAGACATTGCCAAGGAGACTTGGGCAAGTCAGAGGAGATGTGGTTTACCATCTAATCTTGATCAGGGAGGCCTTGCTCCAGTTTGGGATGGTACACTCAAGGTGCCCTTTTGTTGTGGAAGCAGAAAGGTATCCTGGAGATGCTGGAAGTTGAAGGAGTAGATGCGTAGTGATAAACATGCACAACTTGCATGCCAACCTGGGTGCCTGTAAGTGACTGTGCATCGTGCAGCTAACAGTGAACAATCATGCAGCTAGGTTGTTTTACAAAGACTTGAGATGTTATGGCTTTGGAAGATGTGAGTATGGCAAGATTTTGAACTGTATGTTGCATCTTGAAGGTGTACCCTACTGAGGTATGGATATGCAATGAAAGTGCTGTCATGTGATGCTTGCACGGGTGAGCAGTAAAAGTGGAAGAGCGGAATAGGCTGACAGTCAACACTTTGTGCTATGCAATCTTGGACTGTTTTTGAAATATATGGTAATATATTTTCTCGTCAGATTTCTTTAAGTGTGCCATCTTCTTCAGCATCTGTTCCTAGGTCCTGCAGATAGTGTACCTAGCACAGAGCCTGGTTACCACCAGCTGCCTGGATGGTATAGTACTATACTCTGGGGAGGATGTCCTGAAGTGTCAAAGAAGCCAACCCTCCTTGCACCCACCTCATGTGGCTGCACATCCACTTGTCATCCATCAAACAGGTGCTTTATTACTCCATCACTTCCTCAAAGAATCCATCATGTGCCTCCACATTACTCTTCCTTTCACTTCATTAATGCCAAATATTTAACCCTCTCCACTGCCTTGGCTAAGGCTGACATTATCTAAAATTAATTTGGAAGTTTGATAAAGGCTGGAATATTTTTTCTCCCCATACACAGCCACTTATTTTTAAGAGTGCATATCCCTTTAAGTTGGACTTGCTGACCAGTCTTTCCACTTCCCCTATTAGGCTTGTTCCCTACACAGGCAGCTATGAATAATTATTCAAATTAGTTGACCGGAGGCAATTAGTTCACTGCACAGCTAGCTAGCGTTGCTCTAGCAATGTGGCACAAAAGCCTCAACTGCATCAGTAGTGGAGAATCTCCCCTTTAATTTTTTTTAAGATTCAGTGTTCTGCAGTTATCATAAATGAAATAAACAAATTGGAAAAAATTAACATAATTCACAATTTTGACTAGGAGTTTCTAAATTGGGAAGCCTGAACAAACACATCATAGAATTGGACCAGTTACTAAATAACATTGCAAGCTCGCTGCACCTCTGACACAACAGCTAGTTCGGTACAAACTAAAACTCACTTTAATGTTCAGGGTTAAATTGTTAAGTGACCTTCAACCTTATCCACATTATAAAAAGGTGAAGTCTGTCTCTTGTGTTTCAACTTGTTCTTTCTACTCTACCGTATTTATGAAAATAACAAGCAAAATAACCAAGTACATAATTAACAAGGTAGTGATACCATTATTCACCTGAGCAGATGGTGGAAAAAACGCCTCGCATATCGGCTGATCGGATCCCTATATTCTAACACAGTTGTATCAGACAAGGGTCTTGTAGGGGCATAAAATGTTCCAAGACTTGCTTCAAGCTGTGCTGTAAAGTTAAAACATAATTTTAAAGGAACTTGCAACAAAACCATCAAAATCACTGCAGTAATTTTTAGCTTAAAAACTTATCAACCCATTATGTACCTTCCTTGGTGACTTTTTCCATACATCTATTACACTTTGTGTGAAATAGAAATCGAAGGCTGACTCAGGCCACACACCAAAAGCATTGTTTACTAAAAGAGATCGCAACTGTTTCCGGTGCATAATCTCCAGCAATCTTTAACTCATCATCATAGTGGCAGATAAGTGATAAAAGCCACAACAATCATAGGTTCTTCAATTTTACTTTGAATTAAAATAAACTAGGGGTTAAGTGCGAGTTTGATGAGCTTTATAAAAGTGGTATCTATAAACAGTGTAAATAATTGTGGTTTTTTATTTAGCTGAAGTATTAAAGAGCGAAGTAAATGCATAGAATGTTTTTAAAACTCAAAGTAATGTACTAGTGATATGGATAAGCTGGCTGTATTACAGACAACATTTTGATCAAAAATCTGAGTTCTACCTTCAGTTTCTAAAATCAAAAGGCCAAAATTCTGGCCTGTATCAAGGGTGGCAAATCAATCGGCAGCACTCGGTATTTGGGGATTGCGCTTTTTTTTTCTAAGCAGCTATTTTCGGGCGGGGGCCGATCTCCCAACTGTCCTCCCCCTCCACATCAAGGGGATCTATCTGGAGGCCTTCCCAAGAATTCTGTTCTTCACTCTGAAAGCTGGCATGAGTTCTACTGAGGCCTTTAGAAAGGCCTAAAACCTTTAGCCAAGATTGTTTATCTTTCTGCAGAGACAGAAGATAAAACTGTGTTATCTTCAGCCCCGATTGGCTGTTGAAGGAGCTCAAACAGAGCGGCTGTGGGCCACAAGGATGGCTGTCGCTGAAACGACCTTGCAGGTGCCAGCAGCCCACCCCAACCATTCAAGTGACCCTGTCCTAGGGTTGTCAACTCTGATTGCAGGCATTCCTGGAGGTGTGATCACGTGAAGCCTGAAAATGTTACTGCATTTACCGTATAAAAGGTCAGGTCCACTGTAGTTGAGTATTTTTACTCGTGGTTTCACGCCAGCAGCTGATAGGCAAGAAGTTCTGAGAACCAGGATGCCGCCAATGAGCAGAGGAAGAAAGAAACAGAGGGTAGGGTAAGAGGGGAAACCAAGGGAGGGGGGAAAGAGGGGGAACTGAGGGAGGGGAAAAGGGGAAACCGTGGGGGGGGGGCAGAGAAAAGAGAGGATACCGAGGGGTGGGGGGGGGGAAGGGAAGAGGGGAAACCCTCAGATCCTTTTATATTCCTCCTTTTAAAAAATTTATCCAATTCGGTTTTAAATGATGGTCTAGTTTGCCTGAATAGTCACATGTGGTCAGTTCAAGAATCTTCCTTCTCCCTTCCCCCTTTGTTTTTCCAGTGGGAATCCTTGGTCTCCATCCCCATTTACCCAAAGTAAGCTCCCCAGGTTTCACTCACCCCTTTACTGGCTGCTCCTCTCTTGACACTGCTCCCACTCACTACGGTGCTGCTGCTGCTCCCGTCTCTGCAGAAAATATTGATCTCCATGTCCAACCCATTCCTCAGTCTCCCTCTCACCAACCCCCCCACTAAAGTCCTAGTTCCACTGGCCCCCAGTCTCCAGCTCTCTCCCTTGCATTCCAGGAGGGTTTGGCAACCCTACCCAGTCCCACACCTTGTGATGGGGCCAACAGTTTGAGGTTGGGGTGGACAGGAGTTCCACTCAGCCACACTTCCACCAGCAGAGCAGAATTCTAGACCATAGAATCATTCCCCACTCATTGATCAGTGGATATAGTATTCTCCTCGTTACCTTATCAAAGCCCCTCATCATTTTGAACATTTGAGCACTTCTTAATTGTCAATGTTCTAGTGAAAAAGAGCCCCAGTTCCTGTAATTTCTCCTCGTATCTAAAGCCTCTCATATCCCTGAGTAAATACATTCTACAGTCTCTACATGGCCTCGACATCCTTCGTAAAGTAAGGCGCTCAAAACTAGACAATATTCTCTGGCCTGACCACTGACTTGTTTAAGTTTAGCACTACTTACTTGCTTGCTTTTGTACTCTCGGCCCTAATTTATTAACTTGGGATCACATACACTTTTAAAAAAAAACACAGCTTTATCAACTTGTACTCCCACTTTTAAAGATTGATGTAACTAAACCCTCTCTCTGCTCTTCTATTCCTTTTAAAGTTTCACCATTTAGATTATCTTTCTCTCCTTATTCTTCACTCCAAAATGTTTCATTAAAATAGAAAGATTTCATATTCAACCATGTTAACAATTGTGGAATGCTCAGCAGGAATCAGGAATGAAGGGATAATCGGAGAGCCCATTACTCCAGGTACCTAGCAAGCACTTGCTTGGAGCGGAGGATAGAACAGCACTGTTACAAGCAGGGCTCCAGCCTGTTCTCTTGGCGAAGAAAATGTACAGTATTGAGAGTTAAGAGAGAAAAATAATAAAATAAATAAAAATGAAAGATACAACTGCCATTATTGGATAAGCATTTAGTTACATTTGTGGAAAAATTATTATTCTGGAGCAGGCTCAGCCCAGTTGCTAATGGACACAAGACACCACGAACTGAGGTTAAAACAGTCACAAATCAATGTTTGGTTGTTTTGAGAGATGGAAAAGTGGTTCAGGAGTTGGTGCTTTTCTGAGGCTGGGACCAAGATACATTGTCAGGACAGAAAAGAGAACAAAATTAAATGAATGGAGAATACTGCAGTTAATTTAATATTTCATGCATATCTCACATTCTCTTTCTGGCGTAAGCTTCTGTTTAAGGAGGTGATCCACAATGGCAATGAGGCAAGTGTAGCACTGCGGGCCCACAGTGTTCCAATTCATGCCGCACAAGATATTAATAGCCTCATCGATTTGCTCATAACGAATATATTGGCGGATGAGTTCAGTGGGACCCAGCTGTCCTCTCAATATGGCACCTGTCATAGGAAGAAAATACACTTTTGAGGTAAGACAATTTACAGGACAAATTTGATTTTTTAAATTAAAAATGACCTCAGTTTGATGTTAATTAGAGGGAAACCATTGAATTAAATACTGTAGGTCCAGGCAATTATGTCAGTCACACAGTCTCCTAACAACTAGGTCACTAACAAAAGGGGTTAATTATTTAGGAGTTGATTGACGCGGAGAATTCATTTGATCTTAGTAACAAGGAGTGACTAATCAGCACACTGCTTAACCTTGTAACTATGGTAGAAGAGCAGTACTCACTGGCACATCATTCCCAGTCACACAAGTCTTGTGACTTGTAACAATGCAATATTGTCAGGAAAAAAAAGTTCAGTCATTACATTTTTGGAATGTTTAAGGCAATCAGGTAGTAGGAATCACAAAAAGTGAGAGATGTTAATTGTAGATGTCAATACTCTTCCATCTGGGTGCTTGACCTCTTGTGGGTGGTGAGCTTCCAAATGACCTACACAGGAGAATGAAGTGACAGACAACTCATTGCCTAATTGATTTAAGAACAGTGCTCAGGGAAGCAGTCCAATTAAAATTACAAGCTGGCAATTAGCAGCTCGAACTCTAAATCCCCTCTCAGAGCCTACTGGCAATAAAATGTGCTTGCAATATGAAGTAAAATCTGTAGATTTCTGGGAAGCAGGCATGAGCCAAACCACTAGGGAGAGCACAAAAAGCTATGCAGGTGTCTAGAGAAAGCAGTATGCCTCAGAGGTAACCAGGTGATTTAGCATTTTTCTAATGGGCAGCATCTAGAAATGGATCAAACATGCAAATGTAATTAATGGAGTGCGTTCGAACACCACACAGCTGCCCATAACAGCCTTTGGCAAGGTAGAAATGGAACACAGTGATAAAAAAGTTAACTTTTTTCAAAATGAGTTTAAAATAAGTAATGAAAGACCGCGGCGCAGCACATTTACATGCCAGTAATTGGACTTGGAGTGAATTGCTCCCGAGCTCAGAGTTTGGCGGGTCAAATCATACTGGCATCGCAAAAAGCTGAACCGAGTTTGTTGGGATTAATCCGTGTGGTGACATCTTGACGTTTGTGTGATGTCACGATGCTCACGCGTAAAACTATTTGGTTAATTCTGGATCTATTAAAAATATTTGTAACATTATACCCAGGAGGGACAACCAATTGAGGAATGATTTTAGATATGATTTTTTCCCCCTCCCTAGCCCTGCTCAATTTTGCCCCTCGGGAGCCGAATTGCAGAAGACCATGTTTACACTGTGATCTGCAACCTGCAGTTAGGCTTTCAAATCACCACATGCTGGGGACTCAACTATTGAGTCTGAAGATCGATTCAATCTGACATCAACCCATTTACATCTCAAGTCTCACAGCTCTACCACAATGGGGTACCACATATCAATAATAAGTTGTGGGTTTGCAGTACAAATCTCCACGCAATAAACACCCACTCTGAGCAAGGCATAAAAATTACATAAGAACATAAGAAATAGGAGCTGGAGTAGGCCATTTAGCCCTTCAAGCCTGCTCCACCATTCAACAAGATCATGGCTGATCTTCTACCTCAACTCCACCTTCCTGCACTATCCCCATATCCCTTAATTCCCTTTGTTCCCAAAACTTTATCGACCTCTGACTTGAGCATCCACAGCTCTCTGGGGTAGAGAATTCCAAAGATCACAACCCTTTGAGTGAAGACATTTCTCATCTCAGTCCTAAATGGCCCGCCCCTTATTCTGTGACCCAGTGTTCTAGATTCCCCAGCCTGGGGAAACATTTTCTCAGCATTAACCCTATCAAGCCCCTTAGGAATTTTATATGTTTCAATGAGATCGCCTCTCATTCTTCTAAACTCTAAGGATTATAGGCCTCTCCTCATAGGGCATTCCCCTCATCCCAGGAACCAGTCTAGTGAATCTTCGCGGCACTCTCTCTAAGGCAAGTATGACTTTCCTTAGGTAAGGAGACCAGAACTGTACACAGTACTCCAGGTGTAGCCTCATCAATGCCCTGTATAATTGTACTAAGACTTCTTTACTCTTGTACTCTAATCCCTTTGTAACAAAAGCTAACATTTACTTTCCTAATTGCTTGCTGTACCTGCATGTTAACTTTTTGTGATTCATGTACAAGGACACCCAGGTCCCTCTGAGTGCAAACATTTCCCAGTCTCTCATCATTCAAAAAATATTCTGCTTTTTTGTTTTTCTACCAAAGTGATAACTTCACACTTCCCCACACTGTATTCCATTTGCCATGTTCTTGCCCACTCAGTCAACCTGTCTATATCTTTCTGCAGCCTCTTTGCATCCTCCTCACAGCTTACTTTCCCACCTGGTCTCCAATCGTCTTGGATCCCCTTGCCATTGGACCAAGACTTTGCTCTGTCAAGCCCGTGTGGTAGCTGGTGTGCAACGGCCACCCCACGTTAAAAGAATTCACGCACAGGCATCTTCCACCCTTTAAAATGAAGTTCGGGACCTGGAATGTCAGGACCCTCATGGACAACCCCAACAGCGACAGACCGGAACGCCGTACTGCTATCGTTGCCCGGGAGCTCAGACGTTTCGACATAGACATCGCCGCCCTAAGCGAGACCTGGCGGGCAGGGGAAGGCCAGCAGAAGGTGCAAGGCGGTGGTTACACCTTCTTCTGGAAAGGCAAACCTGAAGAAGAACACCGCCTCCATGGGGTAGGCTTCGCCATAAAAAATTAGCTAGTTGAACGTCTCAGACACCCCTTGTGGAATAAACAAATGCCTCATGACTCTACGGCTCACCCTAGCCCGGAACCAGTCCGCTACGGTCATCAGTGCGTACGTTCCAACACTGGAAGCCACAGACGAGACCAAAGAGGAATTCTACTCCAGCCTCGAACAATCCCTGTCCTGAGTCCCAACGAGCGACAAGCTGATCCTCCTTGGAGACTTTAACGCCAGAGTTGGAAAGGACACAGACCTCTGGGGAGGTGTGATCGGCAGAGAGGGGGTAGGGAAAGCCAACTCCAACGGTACCCTCCTCCTGACGAAATGCTTAGAACACGGCCTTGTCATAACCAACAACTTGTTCCATCAGAGAGACAAGTACAAGGCTTCATGGCAACACCCTCGCTCCAAGCACTGGCATCTGCTGGACTACGTCATCGTCCAAGCAAGGGACCGCAAGGACGTCTGCATCACCTGCGCCATGACAGGAGCTGATGACTGCTGGACAGACCACTGCCTAATCCGCTCTGTCAATTCCATCAACGTAGCCCCAAAACAGCGGCGGCAACAGAAGCAATGCCGCAGGAAAATCAACGCTGGAGCACTCAAAGACCCTGCTAAGAAAACCCTATTCAGCCTGCACCTCACAACCAACCTGACGACTCCCAGTGATTCAGAGACACAGAGTGTCCACAACGCCTGGTCTGCACTCAAGGCCTCCATAAGCAGCACCTGTGAAGAGACGCTCGGTCACTCGACCAGGAAACACCAAGACTGGTTCGACGAGAACGACCAGGAGCTAATAAACCGCAAGCGCAAGGCATTCCAGATCTGGAAACAGCAACAGAACTCGAGAGCAAGAAAGCAGTTCTACAGACGCCTGAAGGCCGAGGTCCAACAAAAAACTCAACCTAAAGAACAGATGGTGGGTGGAGAAAGTGCAGGAGAGCCAACAGCTAGCCGACAACCACGACATGCGTAGATTCTTTAGCGCAGTCAAGACCACCTATGGCCCAAGCACGCAACGTCCTACCCCACTGCAGGCCAAGAACGGAGAGGTACTCTACAAGGACAGAGAGACAGTCAGTGTCCGCTGGAAGGAGCACTTCGAAGATCTCCTTAACCAAGACTCTGTCTTCAACGCGAGTGTCCTCAACTCCATCCTGCAGCATGCTACCCGCCACCACCTCAGCACAACCCCAGCCTGGCATGAGGTTGAAAAGGCCATCCGACAACTGAAGAACAACAAGGCCTCAGGAGCAGATGGAATCCCTGCCGAGGCGCTAAAACATGGCGGAGAAGCACTATTGGCGCGAATACATGAACTCATTTCTCTTATTTGGAAGGAGGAGAACATGCCAGGGGATCTCAGAGACGCCGTAATCGTGACCATCTTCAAGAAAGGTGACAAGTCCGATTGCGGTAATTACAGAGGAGTCTCCCTGCTGTCTGCCACAGGGAAAGTCATCGCAAGAATCCTCCTCAATCGCCTTCTCCCAGTGGCTGAAGAGCTCCTCCCAGAGTCGCAATGCGGATTCCGCCCACTAAGGGGCACAATGGACATGGTCTTCACCGCACATGAACTACATGAGAAATGCAGGGAACAGCACCAACCACTGTACATGGCCTTCTTTGACCTGACAAAGGCCTTCGACACCGTCAACCGTGAGGAATTATGGAGTGTCCTCCTCAAATTCGGCTGCCCTCAAAGGTTTGTCACCATCCTCCGCCTGCTTCACGACGACATGCAAGCCGTGATCCTGACCAATGGATCCACCACAGACCCAATTCACGTACGGACCGGGGTCAAGCAAGGCTGTGTCATCGCACCAACACTCTTCTCGATCTTCCTGGCTGCAATGCTCCATCTCATCCTCAGTAAGCTCCCCGCTGGAGTGGAGCTAATCTACAGAACAAACGGGAAACTGTTCAACCTCCATCGCCTCCAGTCCCATCCTCTGTCATAGAGTTACAGTATGCAGACAATGCTTGCGTCTGTGCACACTCGGAGGTCGAACTCCAAACCATAGTCAACACTTTCACCGAAGCGTACGAGAACACGGGCCTTACACTAAACATCCGTAAGACCAAAGTCCTCTACCAACCTGCCCCTGCCACACAGTACTGCTCCCCGATGATCAAAATCCACAACGAGGCCTTGGACAATGTGGACCATTTTCCATACCGCGGGAGCCTACTGTCAACAAGGGCAAATGTCGATGATGAAGTCTAACACTGCCTTCAGTGTGCCAGTGCAGCCTTTGGTCGCCTGAGGAAGAGAGTGTTTGCAGACCAGGACCTCAAACCCACCACCAAGCTCATGGTCTACAGAGCAGTAGTGATACCCGCCCTCCTGTATGCTTCGGAGACATGGACCATGTACAGCAGGCACCTCAAAGCAGTTGAGAGGTACCACCAACGCTGCCTCCGCAAGTTCCTGCAAATCCATTGGCAGGATAGGTGCACCAACGTCAGTGTTCTCGCTCAGGCCAACATCCCCAGCATCGAAGCTTTGACCACGCTCGAACAGCTCCGATGGACGGGTCACATCGTCCGCATGCCCGATACGAGACTCCCAAAACAAGTGCACTACTTGGAGCTCCGACACGGTAAGAGAGCCCCAGGTGGGCAGAGGAAACGTTTCAAGGACACCCTCAAAGCCTCCTTGACAAAGTGCAACATCCCCACCGACACCTGGGAATCCCTGGCCCAAGACCGCACAAAGTGGAGGAGAAGCATCGGGAAAGTGCCGAACACCTCGAGTCTCTTCGCCGGGAGCAAGCGGAAGCCAAGCGCAAACAGCGGAAGGAGCGAACGTCAACCCAAGCACCCCACCCACCTGCCCCTTCAAGCACCGTCTGCCCCACCTGTGACAGAGACTGTAGATCCCGCACTGGACTCATCAGTCACCTGAGAACTCATTTTTAGTGTGGAAGCAAGTCATCCTCGGTTCCGAGGGACTGCCTAAGAAGAAGACGACTTTCCCACCGAACTTTGTATCATCAGCAAACTTGGATACGTTACACTCAGTCCCTTCATCTAAGTCATTAATATAGATTGTAAATAGCTGAGGCCCAAGCACTGATCCTTGCGCTACCCCGCTAGTTACAGCCTGGCAACCTGAAAAAGTCCCGTTTTTTTCCTACTCTCTGTTTTCTGTCCATTAACCAATCCTCAATCCATGCTAATATTGTACCCCCAATACCATGAGTCCTAATTTTGTGTAGTAACCTCTTGTGCGGCACCTTATCAAATGCTTTTTGAAAATCCAAATACACTACATCCACTGGTTCCCCCTTATCAATCCTACTAGTTACATCTTCAAAAAATTCTAACAGATTTGTCAAACACGATTTCCCAAACACGATTTCCCTTTCATAAAACCATGTTGACTTTGCCTAATCATATTATGATTTTCTAAGTGCCCTGTTATGACGTCCCTAATAATAGATTCTAGCATTTTCCCTACTATTGATGTCAGGCTAACTGGCCTATAGTTCTCCATTTTTTCTTTTCCTCCTTTCTTAAATAGCGGGGTTATGTTTGCTACCTTCCAATCCTTGGGGACTGTTCTAGAATCTAGGGAATTCTGGAAGATTAATACCAGTGCATCCACTATCTCTACAGCTACCTCTTTTAAAACCCTAGGATGCAGTTCGTCAGGTCCAGGGGATTTGTCGCTACTTAGTCCCATTAATTTCTCCAGTACTATGTCTTTACTTATACTGATTTCTTTAAGTTCCTAATTCTCTCTAGACCCTTGGTTCCCCATTATTTCCGGAATGTTCTTTGTGTTTTCTACCATGAAGACAGATACAAAGTATTTGTTTAATGTCTCTGCCATTTCCTTATTGCTCATTATAATTTCTCCTGTCTCTGCCTCTAATGGGCCCACATTTACTTTCACTAATCTCTTCCTATTTATATACCTATAGAAACATTTACAATCTGTTTTTATGTCTCTTGCTAATTTACTCTCATTCTTTTTCTCTTTCCTGATCAATTTCTTGGTCCTCCTTTGCTGAATTCTAAAATCCTCCCAATCCTCAGACTTACTACTCTTTTTGGCAACATTATAAGCCTCTTCCTTTGATCTAATACAATATTTAACTTCTCTTGTTAGCCACAGTTGGACCACTTTTCCTGTGGGGGTTTTGTGCCTTAAAGGAATGTATATTTGTTGTAAAGTATGTATTAATTCTTTAAATGCTACCCATTGCTTGTCTACTGTCATACCTTTCAAAGTAGTTTCCCAATCTACCTTAGCCAACTCGCCTCTTATACCTACGTAGTTTGCTTTGTTTAGATTTAAGACCCTAATTTCGGATTTAACTAAATCATTTCAAACTCAATATAAAATTCTATCCTATTACAATACAGAAACAGGCTATTCCCCCTAAAAATTCTATCAGTATTTATCCACATGATGAGCAAATGGTCCTAATCACATTACCCACCCTGTTCCAATATCCCTTTTATCATCTTTTCCTTCATCCACCTATCTAATCTCATCTTGAATTTTGACACAGTTCCTGACTGAACCACTAAGCCTGGAGGTGAATTCCACAGCTTCAACTCTCCGGAGTGTTGGACTGTTCTAGCAAAGACTCAGTACGAACATGATGGACCAAATGGCCTCTTCCTGTGCTGGAACCTTCTGTGGTTTTTTGGATTACCCACATTATTGGAAGGGAAATTGTGGATATATCAGGAGAATCTAAAAATGGGACTTTTTTTTAACCAATTGGGAAAGAAATTTATCATGGTTAAATAGATCACTATATCATTCTCCAGCTTTAAAACCCACCACTATTTCCATAACATACATTTTCCACATGGCATGAAAATTAATGGTAAAACTTGACTGGCATATTGAATGATTGACAATCAAATTTCTAATTATGACATTATGACTTGGACATTTTACACACTCCCTCACTAGACTGCTTAAGATTTTTTTCCATACATATCTTATGACTAACTCAAATGAATATTGAATTCTTTTTGCAGGTTATTACAAATATATTTTACATTATGTGCAAGTCTATTTCACAATATAAATTTAGAGAGGCTAGTAAGTTAGAGGATAACGTATGGATCACAGCTATGGTTTCGAATCAAATTAATTAATAAACTGAAGAACTTAAACTATTTACACATTTTTTTTGGAAAAAATTACAAAGGACAGAACAAATGTATTGTCAAGTTGCAGAGAGCTCACCTAGTTTCAAACAAAGTACTCCAGCAGGCCCTTTGTCAAATCTCAGAAACATGAGATCATGCACATTGAGACTGTCACTGCTCGGAGGAATAACCTGAGGAACTGTCCACTGAATTTGGGCCAATCTGCTTGTTACAATAAAGTGCTGGTTGAGCTGAAGTTTGGTCGCAGGTTTTACGTCCTCCGCTAACAACTGCATCTTCATCGGGGACAATGCCATGTCATAACACTGAACTTCACCTTGACAGCTGCCCACCATAATTACTGCACCATCAGGATGCCACTCGATCAAAGAAGGCATCAAATCAGCTTGAGCTAGTAAAGTCACCCTGCGATGAGCATCGTATAAAATCAGTGAAGAATCCTCACAACCTAACACAAGCTTGTCTTCTGTAATATTCCTGCTGCAGCAAGTGGCTTGGGACCTCAACGGGATGCTAATGACTGCCACGCGTTGTAATTTATTCCGAGCACACTCATAAATGCAGCTGTCTGCCATTGGTTCTTTGTCCTGACTGATGAAGCATTCTACTGTATGGACCTGACAGGGTTGATTAATACTAAAACCAGCATCAAGTGGATCACCTTCTGTGCGTATAAAGCTTAAAATCTGAAAAGGAAGAGGAACAGTACACAAATTAACTAAAGTGAATAGTTAATATAACATGTGAACAATTGCTATATTGTTCCTACTTATACATTTAGAAATCAGAGGACAACTCATGGAAAAATACTGTACAGTACTTCTGTTTGTAAAGCAATGCATAATATTTAAAAATGTTCAGATACTAATGGCTGGATTTTCCGAATATCGTCGGTAAAATGGTAGGGCAGGACTTCCAACCGGACATCTGATCCTGCCGACACCCGACTACATTTTCTTTAAGGAGGGCCTTATGTAATGTGCAAGGTAGGTTTTCAGCGTGAATCCTGCTCCTGACTGGGTCTTCACTGCTAGGAGAGAAAGAAATTGGGGTTTGCTGCAGCAGTTAAAGGCTGCTGCAGCTGTTTGGCCAGGTATGCATGCACTGGAGCTGCACTTGATAATTGCAAAGATATAGCAAAAGGAGGAGCATCATTGAGGGGGGGGGTCTGCAACGACCAAGGCCTAAAGATTCTCAGAAGCTGCGATGGAGATAATGCTGGCATAAATAATGGCAAGAAGAAAATGGCAAGAAGAAAATGGCTCTTTGGCAGCCAGAGAGTCATTTCCCAGGCAGTCTGAAGGGCAGTGACACTAATGGTTAGCGCCAATTCTACATCCCCACAAACAGCTATTCAGTGCCGGAAACACTGAATACTGCTGGAAGCATAACTCACCTCCACACCATCCAGGACCACATAGTGTAAAAGAATAAATGAATGGGCACAAGAGACCCCCCACCATCCCTGCCATGGGTACATCTCCTTTCATACCATTCCACGGTCACATTTCCTGCAAGGTTTAAGTGCAAAGTGAAGAAACTGCTGCATTGCCTGCACCTGATAGCATGTTTGCACGGGAATATCTGCAGACACCAGGGTGAAGGACAATGTGAATTAGTTTATAGCATGACTAAATCTTGTTCTTTGCAAAGGAAAGGCATGCACACACCTAGAGGCATGCACACAACCCGCCACAGGTGGAGGAATAGTTGCGTCAAACCCCTCAGTAGATATGAGGAAAAAGTTCTGCAACCACTGGGGAGACACACTGAGGAGATGGAGAGGTTGGAGGAGAGCGGTCAGGCTCAGGCTGATAATGGGATGGACCACATACAGAACTGTGAGCATTTCCTGTCTGCAGACATTCTCATGACTTGAAAGGCCTCCTGTTATTGCTCAGTCACATCTTATGCTCACAAGTCAGAAAGCACCTTCCTAAAATGAATGTCCTTTTTGTCCCTCATAAGTGTTGAACACTACAAGAAAGAAGCATCTGACAAGCAGCTTGGCACTTCCTGAGGGATCCTTCCTCCCCCAGATTCACCCACTCTGTCATGGCAGCTTACTTATTCAAGCACCAGCCAAGATTGGAGACAGGCGCCTACTGAAACAGAGGGTATATCACTGGGTCAATCACAGAGCACGTGTGAGCAGGAGGAACATGTATCATTCACTATCTGGATAGTTAGGGAATTAAATTCCTTCCTGTTGATGAAGTTGATGGGCAATGGTACCATGCCCTTTGGGAATCCAGCCACTTGGAACAAGGTGATTAATCTCTCTCTGGTTTGCTGGGTCCATGTGGATCTGAATGCATTCAGAAGCACCCCTGGACATGGCATTCGTGATATGTTTAATACAACGATGTACTGCCGGCTAACTGACGTGACTAAGATTGCATAGAAATTACAACACAGAGACAGACTGTTTGGCCCAACCAGTACATGTTGGTGCTTATCCTCCACATGTAGTCCTAATCCCTGTGCCCGCCCTGTTCTCACAGCCCTTTATTCCCCCTTTCCTTCAAACACCTATTTAACTGATTTTTAAATGTTGATATGGGGCAGAACTCCCATCTTTGGCTAGGGGCTTAAAACGGACAGTGGCAGATCGGCGACCTATTATACACCCGTCAATCTTCCTGTCCAATAAGGTGTATATCAAGCAGCCGATCCGCTACTGTCCACTTTATCCCCTGCCGAAGGTGAAAGTTACACCCATGGTCTCTGTTTCAATCACTAACTTCGGTAGTACATTCCACAGCTTCACAACCTTCTGCTCACTGTCCTAAATCTCTTACAATTGATCTTACAGCTATGTCCCCTCATTCTAGAAACCCCAGTTACTGGAAATAGTCTGTTTCATACCTTCATAATTTTAAATATCTCTACCAAATCATTGCATAATCTCCCACTCTAATGAAAATAGCCCAAATTTTTTCATCCATCTTGTATTTGTTCATACCAGGCAGTGTCCCAGTGAATCTGCACAGTATCCTCTCTATCACCTCAATATCACTTCTATAGTGTGGAGCCCAAAACTGTACACAGTACTCCAACTGTGATCTTACTAAGGTTTTATATAGATTCACCATTACATCTTGACTTTTATATTCTATACCTCTTGCCATAAATCCCAGTATTCTTCTTTTATGGACTTATCCGCTTGAAGTGCTGTTTTTAACCATCTTTTGAAGCTGAACCTCCAAATCCCTTTACGCTTTTACATCACCCAACCTACCCCCCATTCAAAGCAGAATTATTATTTATTTATTTATTTTTAAACTGAAATGTACCACCTCCTTCTCCTGCTGCTTCCTCACCTTCCCCCGGACTTCCTCATCTGATGAAGAATGCTCTTGTTGCTCTGGCTCCTCCAAATGCTGGCCTCTCGGTGTGGCAAGGTTGGGCAGGATGCAACACACAACTATGATGCGGGAGCCTCTTTGGGGGGCATATTGTAGTGACCCCCCCATAACCTATCCAGCTCCCTGAACCTCTGCTTCAATGACACCCTGGACACAAGGAAAGCCAGCCACTGCTGCAAATCCTCGGCCTCTCATGTTGACTGTTGCGGTCAACGGGGAAGCTGATGTACTTGTTAGCCCTGGCAAACAGGGCATTGGTGACCTAGTTAATACAGCTATGTACTGCAAACTGGGAAATTAAGATGATGTCCTCTGTAGCAGACTGGGAGGAGCCAGTGGCAAAGAAGTTAAGGGCTGTGGCCACTTTGAGAGCCACTGGCAAAGCATGGCAGCCCCGGTCTAGCAGGCAGCAGGTCCTGGTCCAGAAGCGCAGCCTCTTGTTGCACTGCTCTTCAAATACATCCATGGAAGTGCTGTACACCCAGTGAGCTGGGTATGGCCTCGAACAAGCATTCCCACCCCCCCACCCGCTGTCCTCTAATAGGTGCAGCTGCTGCTGGCACTGGATGCGGAGACTAATGCACCTATAGTAATAGGGGATTCGATTGTAAGGGGAATAGATAGGGGTTTCTGTGGTCGCGACCGAGACTCCAGGATGGTATGTTGCCTCCCTGGTGCAAGGGTCAAGGATGTCTCGGCGCGGGTGCAGAACATTCTGGAGGGGGAGGGGGAACAGCCAGTTGTCGTGATACATGTTGGTACCAACGACGTAGCTAAAAAAAGGGAAGAGGTCCTACAAGTAGAATTTAGGGAGTTAGGAGCCAAGCTAAAAAGTAGGACCTCGAAGGTAGTAATCTCTGGATTACTACCAGTGCCACGTGCTAGTAAGAGTACAGAGAACAGGATAGTTAGGCTAAATACGTGGCTTGAGCAGTGGTGTAAGAGGGAGGGTTTTAAATTTTTGAGACATTGGAACCAGTTTTGTGGTAGGTGTGACCTATACAAAAGGGACGGTCTACACCTGTGCAAAGATGGAACTGATGTTCTCGGGGTAATTTTTGATAAAGCAGTTCGGGAGCATTTAAACTAGTATGGCAGGGGGCTAGAAACCTATGTAGTGAAATAGAGGAAAGTGAAAGGCAGACAGAAATAAATGGTAAAAGGCTGAGGAACAAAAAACAAAGGGCCAAACTAATTCATAAAAAATGTGAGCATAAAAAAAGCCTGAGGGTTTTATACCTTAATGCGAGAAGCATCAGGAACAAGGTAGATGAATTAGCTGTGGAAATAGAGGTTAATAATTATGATCTAATTGGGATTACGGAAACATGGTTGCAGGGTGAGCAGGGCTGGGAGCTTAACATACAGGGGTATTCAGTATTTAGGAAGGATCGACAAAAAAGAAAGGGAGGAGGGGTAGCATTGCTGGTAAAAGAGGGGATAAATGCAATTGAAAGGAAGGATATTAACTCAGTTAATACAGAATCTATATGGGTGGAGCTAAGAAATAGCGAGGGGCGAAAAACATTAATAGGAGTGGTATATAGGCCTCCAAATAGTAAAATAGAGGTTGGGGAGGGCATCACGAGGGAAATTAGAGAAGCGTGCAATAAGAGCACAGCTGTCATCATAGGTGACTTTAACTTACATATAGATTGGACTAGCCTAATCAGTAAAAATAATGAGGAGGAGGAATTCCTTGAGTGTTTAAGGGATGGTTATCTGGATCAATATGTCGAGGAACCAACTCGGGAACAGGCTATATTGGACTGGGTACTGTGCAATGAGAAGGGACTAATTAGTAATCTTGTTGTACGGGGACCCTTGGGTCAGAGCGATCATAACATGATCGATTTCTCACTCGAAATGGAGAGCGAAGAAATTGACTCAGAGACTAAGGTCCTGAATTTAAACAAGGGGAATTATGATGCCATTAGACGGGAACTGAGTAGGTCTGATTGGACAACGTTCCTGGGAGGACTGGAGGTAGATAAACAATGGCAAGCATTTAAAGACTGAATGACAAAATTGCAAAAATTGTTTATACCAATCTGGCATAAAAGGAAATCTAAAAAGGTGACTCAACCGTGGATAACAGGGGAAATTAGAGACAGCATAAAATCCAAAGATAGGGCGTATAAAATAGCCAAAAAAAGCGCCAGAGCGGAAGATTGGGAACAGTTTAAGATAGAGCAAAGGAGGACAAAGGGCTTAATCAAGAGGGGCAAAATAGCTTACGAAAGCAAGCTGGCGGAAAATATAAAAACTAACTCCAAAAGCTTTTATAAGTATATCAAGAGGAAAAGACTGGTGAAAACCAAAGTTGGTCCATTGCAGTCAGATACGGGGGAATATATAACGGGAAATAAGGAAATGGCAGACCAACTAAATGCATACTTTGGGTCAGTCTTTATGAAGGAAGACACAAAAAACCTCCCTGGGATATCGGGAAAAATAGGGACATTGGCAAAGGAGGAACTGACGCAAATCAATATCTCTAAGGATATGGTGTTAAGGAAGCTAAAGGGATTGAAGGCGGACAAATCCCCAGGGCCTGATAACATGCATCCTAGGGTACTGAAGGAGGTGGCCCTAGAGATAGCGGATGCACTAAGTATGATTTTTCAGAATTCATTAGACTCGGGAACAGTGCCCATGGATTGGAGGGTAGCTAACGTTACCCCACTATTCAAAAAGGGGGGTAGGGAAAAAGCAGGTAATTACAGACCTGTAAGCCTTACATCAGTTGTGGGCAAAATGCTGGAGTCCATCATTAAGGATGAAATAGCAGAGCACTTAGCAAATGGGGACAGGATAGGACAGAGTCAACATGGATTTACAAAGGGTAAATCGTGCTTGACTAATCTATTGGAATTTTTTGAGGGAGTAACTGGTAAAATAGATGGGGGAGAGCCAGTAGATGTGGTGTACCTGGACTTCCAAAAGGCCTTCGATAAGGTCCCACATAAAAGATTAGCAGGGAAAATTGAAGCTCATGGGATAAAGGGGAAAGTATTGACGTGGATAGAGAACTGGCTGTCAGATAGAAAACAGAGAGTTGGAATAAACGGCTCATTTTCTGAATGGCAGGCAGTAACAAGTGGGGTACCACAGGGATCTGTCCTGGGTCCCCAGCTGTTCACAATTTACATTAATGACCTGGATCAGGGAGTCGGATGCAGCATTTCCAAATTTGCAGACGACACTAAACTAGGAGGGGGGGTGGGCTCAGAGGAGGAGACCAGGAAGCTCCAGAGCGATTTGGACAGACTGGGTGATTGGGCGGATAAATGGCAGATGCACTATAATGTGGACAAGTGCGAAGTTATCCACCTTGGGTGCAGGAACGGGAGGGCAAATTATTATTTAAATGGCAATAAATTGGGAGAGGGGGAAGTACAGAGAGACCTGGGTGTTCTTGTACACCAGTCACTGAAGGCGAGCATGCAGGTGCAGCAGGCGGTCAAGAAGGCAAACGGTATGCTGGCCTTCATAGCAAAAGGGTTGGAATACAGGAACAGGGATACCTTGCTGCAGCTGTACAGGGCACTGGTGAGACCACACCTCGAGTACTGTGTACAGTTTTGGTCGCCTCATCTGAGGAAAGATGTTCTTGCCATGGAGGGGGTGCAGCGGCGATTCACCAGGCTGATACCAGGAATGGCGGGATTGACCTATGAGGAGAGACTATGTAGTTTAGGGATGTACACACTGGAGTTTAGAAGATTGAGAGGGGACCTCATAGAAGTGTATAAAATTCTGACAGGTCTAGACAGACTAGATGCAGAAGGAATGTTTCCCTTGGCGGGTGAGAACAGAACTAGAGGACATAATTTAAGGATAAGGGCTAAACCATTTAGGACAGAAATGAGGGGGAATTTCTTCACTCAGAGGGTGGTGAACCTGTGGAACTCATTGCCACTGAGGGCAGTGTACGCCAGCTCATTAAATATATTTAAGAGGGAATTAGATAAATTTCTACAGGCAAAAGGGGTTAAGGGTTACGGAGAGAAGGCGGGGACGGGATACTGAATTGGAGGATCAGCCATGATCTCATTAAATGGCGGAGCAGGCTCGAAGGGCCGGATGGCCTACTCCTGCTCCTATCTTCTATGTATCTATGTATCTATGTATTACAAGACAACTCTTCCTCCATCCAAATCAAACTACCAATAATAACATCCGTGATAAGCGGATAGCGCTCACTGAGGGGAAAGTAAGGCAAAAAATGTGAGAAAGAAGCGATCTGGAAGCTAGAAACTCTCCTGGCAATCCAAACAGCACAACTGCACACTGCGATCTACTTACCTGCAGGAGTGCCCTTTTTAAATATTGCATTAGCAGCTCTGAAAAGACCAATCCCGCTAGATGTTACTGGCAGGGTGCGTGATGGGTGGGACTTTTGTTATTTTGTGTTAAAATGGCGTCAGGGTCCGATTGCATCATGAGACCCAGTTTTTCTTGTATTCACGAGACTCCTTCCTGCCTCTAGCCGGTGCCTTGACTGACTAAAAAAAAACTGTCGGATTAAAATGCGGGCTGGTGGGAATGTAGCACAAACTGTGCGGTAAGTGTTCTGGAGTGGTTCTAAGCTCCTGCCCACCCGCCTTGTTCCCGTCAGGTGGGCATGGTTAGAATTGTCCCTATGTATTCAGCAATATGCGTGGTAGGGTGATTTGGACTTTTAATTGAAACTAGTGAATCTCCCGTGGCATTGCATCAAGTCCAATATTCAGATAAAACAGGTTAGAAAGTGGTGGGATAACTAGGCCCATGTGGGCGAGGGATGATGGTAGGGAGTGCGGGGAACAGGAGTGGGAAGAAAGGGAGAGACAGGGAGCGGAGAGAGGATTGGGGTGGGCGGGGAGGAGGAAGAGGACAGAGCAGGAGAGGGGCTGAAGAAAGAGCAACAGAAGACAATAAAAATTTTGAGTTCTGTGCCACTTCGAACACAATATTTGCTCCACGTGCAGCAACTTACCATTAAGTAGCTACATCCTTTTAAATGCTCCCATCAAGCCTGTCAGCAGCCCTTTAAAGCTAAAATCTTATTGAAGGTATTAAAATTAGGCTAACCCAAGATGTTCCTGTGGGGACAACCCTTTCTCCAATCAGGCAGAACCAGATCCTGCTGTGTCCAGATACAGACCTGAAAATCTACACGGTTATTAAATACAGATATTGTCCCTCTTATATCCTTTGACCTTTCTACTAATTAACTTTCTGCAAAAACATTAGCTATTAACAATCCCTAAGCAGGACTTAATCTTCGGCAGTTCAAGAAACAGCAGAATCTGAAAAGACTATACAACCACTGTAATACTAGCTTTTTAAAACCAATTTTTGTCATGGAACTCTTTATTAAGGAGTTACTTAAATAGGTAAAAATTATTACATAAAAGCCCTGCGAAAGCAGTTATTGATGTGATTAACCCATGTATCTGCAAGCCTGGACCTCCAATTTACCGATAAGTAACATTTCATTCCTCTTATTCTTAAAAAAAAAATGGGAATGGGAAAGGAATCAATGGCCCATTTTGAGCAGACAAGAGTAAAAACAACAGGGGTAAAAAAAATAATGTATATAGGAAAGCAAGTGCTGGCTGAAGGCATGATAAAAGTGTTCACCCTCAATAAAGACCAGAACAAAACCATTTAAAAATGTATCTGCTCTACACTAGGAGAAGAACTATGGGTTCTCACAGCTTCTGAATCACATTAGTTCAAAGAAAGCACAATGTGATTGATTATATTCCTGTAATGAAACAATTTCCAATAATGATTAATTTTGTTTAAACTTACAATCAAGTAAAGCACCTCAAAGTGCAATGCTTATGAAATAGTTTATTTTTTTTATTCGTTCCTGGCATGTGGGCATCGCTGCAAGGCCAGTATTTATTGCCCATCCCTAATTGCCCTCGAGAAGGTGGTAACATAGAAACATAGAAGATAGGAGCAGGAGTAGGCCATTCAGGCCCCTCGAGCCTGCTCCGCCATTTCGATGAGATCATGGCTGATCATCCAAACTCAGTACCCTGTACCTGCCTTCTCCCCATATCCCTTGATACCTTTAGCTTTAAGAAATATATCTAACTCATTCTTGAATGTATTTAATGACTTGGCCTCAACTACCTTCTGTGGTGAGCCGCCGCCTTAAACTGCTGCAGTCCTTGCGGCGAAGGTACTCCCACAGTGCTGTTAGGGAGGGAGTTCCATGATTTTGGCCCAGCGACGATGAGGGAATGGTGATCTATTTCCAAGTCATAATGGTGTGCGACTTTGAGGGGAACTTGGAGGTGATGGTGTTCCCATGCGCCTGCTGCCCTTATCCTTCTAGGTGGTAGAGGTCGCGGGTTTGGGAGGTGCTGTCGAAGAAGCCTTGGCGAGTTGTTGCAGTGCATCTTGTAGCTGGTACACATGGTGCGCCAGTGGTGGAGGGAGTGAATGTTTAAGGTGGTGGATGGGGTGCCAATCAAGCAGGTTGCTTTGTTCAGGATGGTGTTGAGCTTCTTGAGTGTTGTTGGAGCTGCACTCCTTGTAGATGGTGGAATGGCTTTGGGGAATCAGGAGGTGAGACACTCGCCGCAGAATACCCAGCCTCTGATCTACTCTTGTAGTCACAGTATTTATGTGGCTGGTCCAGTTAAATTTCTGGTCAATGGTGACCCCCAGGATGTTGATGGTGGGGGATTCGGTGATGGTAATGCCGTTGAATGTCATGGTGTGGTGGTTAGATTCTCTCTTGTTCGAGATAGTCATTGCCTGGCACTTGTGTGGCGCAAATCTTACTTGCCACTTATCAGCCCAAGCCTGAATGTCATCCAGGTCTTGCTGCATGCGAGCATGGACTGCTTCATTATCTGAGGAGTTGCGATTGGAACTGAACACTGTGCAATCATCAGCGAACATCCCCACTTCTGACCTTATGATGGAGGAAAGGTCATTGGTGAAGCATTGAAGAAGATTGGGGCGGTAATTGGCCGGATTGGATTTGTCCTGCTTTTTGTGGCCAGGACATACCTGGGCAGTTTTCCATATTGTTGGGTAGATGCCAGTGTTGCAGTTGCAACTGGAACAGCTTGGCTAGCGGTCCGGCTAGTTCTTGAGCACAAGTCTTCAGTAAGACAGTCGGGATGTTGTTGGGTCCCATAGCCTTTGCTCAGCCATTTCTTGATATCACGTAGAGTGAATTGAATTGGCTGAAGACTGGCTTCTGTGATGGTGGGGACCTCAGGAGGGGCCAAAATGGATCATTGACTTGGCACTTCTGGCTGAAGATGGTCGATAACGCTTCAGCCTTGTCTTTTACACTCACATGCTGGGCTCCGCCATTGTTGAGGATAGGGATGTTCATAGAGCCTTCCCCTCCTCCCGTTAGCTGTTTACTTGTCCACCACCATTCACAACAGGATGTGGCAAGACTGCAGAGCTTTGATCTAATCCATTGGTTGTGGGATCGCTGTGTTTCAATTTTACACATCGTTTGCATGGCCACTGCAAGGAGGTCTATGAAAACCACATACCAAAGCAAATAATAGTTTCAAACGGTACATTCTGAGTAGAAAATTGGCTTAACTTGCAGATTGAAAATACAACAAAGGAAACATCTAAGTAAGCTTGCTATGATTGAAGTCTATGGCTGTATGAAGAAAATCAGGAATTGATTAATTTCAGGGTATGTTAACCAAAATAGCTAGTTTGATTTCACACTGTGGCACACAATCAAAAACATCACCTTAATTAGACATGAACAGAGAAGCCTTTTTTTAAAAAATTCGTTTATAGAAACATAGACGATAGGAGCAGGAGTAGGCCATTCGGCCCCTCGAGCCTGCTCCGCCATTCAATGCGATCATGGCTGATCATCCAACTTCATTACCCTGTCCCTGCTTTCTCCCCATATCCCTTGATCCCCTTAGCCTTAAGAAATATATCTAACTCCTTCTTGAATATATTTAATGAATTGGCCTCAACTGCCTTCTGTGGTAGAGAATTCCACAGGTTCACCACTCTCTGGGTGAAGAAATTCCTCATCTCAGTCCTAAATGGCTTACCCCTTATCCTTAGACTGTGACCCCTGGTTCTGGACTCCCCCGCCATCGGGAACAGCCTTCCTGCATCCAGTCTGTCTAGTCCTGTTAGAATTTTATAAGTTTCAATGAGATCCCCTCTCATTCGTCTAAACTCTAGCAAATATAAGCCTAATTGACCCAATCTCTCTTCATACGTCATTCCTGCCATCCCAGGTATCAGTCTGGTGAATCTTCGCTGCACTCCCTCCAAAACTACACACAATACTCAAGGTGTGGTCTCACCAAGGCCTTGTACAACTGCAGCAAGACATCCTTGCTCCTGTACTCGAATCCTCTCGCTATGAAGGCCAACATACCATTTGCCTTCTTAACCGCCTGCTGCACCTGCATGCTTACCTTCAGCGACTGGTGCACAAGGACACCCAGGTTTATGGGATGTGGACGTCGCTGGCAAGGCCAGCATTTATTGCCCATCCCTAATTGCCCTTGAGAAGGTGGTGATGAGCCGCCTTCTTGAACCTCTGCAGTTCGTGTGGTGAAGGTACTCACACAGTGCTGTTAAGTAGGGAGTTCCAGGATTTTGGCCCAGCGACGATGAAGGATCGACGATATACTTCCAAGTCAGGATGGTGTGTGATTTGGAGGGGAACTTGGAGGTGGTGTTCCCATGCGCCTGCTGCCCTTGTCCTTCTAGATGGAAGAGGTCGTGGGTTTGGGAGGTGCTGCCGAAGAAGCCTTGGCGAGTTGCTGCAGTGCATCTTGTAGATGGTACACACTGCAGCCACGGTGTGCTGGTGGTGGAGGGAGTGACTGTTTAAGGTGGTGGATGGGGTGCCAATCAAGTGGGCTGCTTTGTCCTGGATGGTGTCGAGCTTCTTGAGTGTTGTTGGAGCTGCACTCATCCAGGCAAGTGGAGAGTATTCCATCACACTCCTGACTTGTGCCTTGTAGATGGTGGAAAGGCATAAGGAAGTCAGGAGTAAAAAGAAAATAATCTTGTAATAATATCTCACGTTATATCTGGGTTATGAACAAAACTCTATTTACTATTGGTTCCAAGTATAATATAAAACAATAAAAGTTGTAAAGCACGAGTTGGGAATGAAAGCAGGTTTGTATCGGCTCAGCTTAGTTCCCAATGATAACCACATCAAGTGGTAGCTGACACCTGGTTAGTTCCAGTGCCCTCATACAGCTGGCTATGTGGGGCATTGGCAGCAGCCTGGAATCAGAACATGCACCTGACCCTTAGGGCTGAATTTTCCCAGCGGAGGCGGGTTCGCGGTGAGAGGGGTAGTTGGCAGGTTCCGGTTCCGCTCCCGGCTCCAGCCGCACTGCACAAACAATTTTCCGTTGATTGGGCTTGATAAGCCCGCCGTGCGCGTTACCTGGCCTAATCACTAGGTGCGGGTCTGCTGAGCTCCACTGGTAACGAGTTTGCAGCCGGTGTATTTAAGGGGGCCATGTCCCGATTTGCTCTCACATCGGTTTTGATGCTCCAGAGTGCTGGTGCTTTGAATGATGACTGCAGAGAGACCAAAGGCTGCTCCACGCTTCAACGATGACTCCCTCCATGTTCTTGTGGAGGGAGTCAGAGGACGCAGGGAGGTACTATTCCCTGGGTACGGAAGGAGCAAACCACCGCAGCAGACAAAGGCAGCCTGGCTGCAAATAGCTGAGGAGGTAAATGCAAGGTGTGTGTTTACTCGCACCTGGGTCCAATGTAGGAAGAGGTTCAATGATCTCCTGCGTTCAGGAAGAGTGAGTATAAAGGCACACTTACCTTAATTCTGCTGTGCCTGTCATCACAGCCCCATCACTCTGCATTGCCAACCCTACTCCTGCACATCCTAACTCACCCGAACATCCCTTGCAGCATCACCCATCTCTGTCTCCCTATCTACAGAATCACATCCCCATCTTACTATGCACCCCTTACACTCACCCTCAATGTTATGCAATGACAACAACTAACAACTGAAAAGGAGGAAACTTGGTATTGGCACCCCACTCCATCATAGTCTCCCTCTAAACATCAATCTTATCCATTCTTTACACCAAATCCATCACTCTCATTAAAACTGCATTTCTTTCCCTCATTGCAGGAAAAGAGAGCCCACAATAAGGAGGCAGCTCTCGACATTGCAGGAGCAGCTGACCAGCTTGAAGTGGGGGACGGAGAGAGGGGCTCAGTAGAACAACCTGGTGACAGAAGAATTTTCCATCCATCTTATTTGGTATCATGAGTGACTCATATGGGATCTGATGTCAATAGAAACTGAATGCTCATCATGTGCACAATGGGATGTGCACATGATGAGCATTCATGACTCAGAGGCGCCGTAATCGTGACCATCTTCAAGAAAGATGACAAGTGCGATTGCGGTAATTACAGAGGAGTCTCCCTGCTGTCTGCCACAGGGAAAGTCATCGCAAGAATCCTCCTCAATCGCCTTTTTCCGGTGGCTGAAGAGCTCCTTCCAGAGTCGCAATGCGGATTCCGCCCACTAAGGGGCACAATGGACATGATCTTCACCGCGCATCAAATACAAGAGAAATGCAGGAAACAGCACCAACTGCTGTACATGGCCTTCTTTGATCTCACAAAAGCCTTCGACACTGTCAACCGTGAGGGATTATGGAGTGTCCTCCTCAAATTTGGCTGCCCCCAAAAGTTTGTCATCATCCTCCGCCTGCTTCACGATAACATGCAAGCCGTGATCCTGACCAACGGATCCACCACAGACCCAATTCACGTACGGACCGGGGCCAAGGAAGGCTGTGTCATCGCATCAACGCTGCTCTTGATCTTCCTTGCTGCAATGCTCCATCTCACCCTCAGTAAGCTCCCCGCTGGAGTGGAGCTAATCTACAGAACAAACGGGAAACTGTTCAACCTCCATCGCCTCCAGTCCAGATCCAAGGTCGTCCCATCCTCTCTGTCATCGAATTACAGTATGCAGATGACACTTCCATCTGCGCACACTTGGAGGTCGAACTCCAAACCATCGTCAACACCTTCACTGAAGCGTACGAGAGCATGGGCCTTACACTAAACATCCGTCAGAGAAATGTCCTCTACCAACTTGCCCCCGCCACACAGTACTGCCCCCAGATTATCAAAATCTACGACGAGGCCTTGGACAACGTGGACCACTTTCCATACCTCGGGAGCCTACTGTCAACAAGGGCAGACGTCGATGAAGTCCAACACTGCCTTCAGTGTGCCAGTGCAGCCTTCAGTCGCTTGAGGAAGAGAGTGTTGGAAGACCAGGACCTCAAACCCACCACCAAGCTCATGGTCTACAGAGCAGTAGTGATTCCCGTGCTCCTGTATGCTTCAGAGACATGGACCATGTACAGCAGACACCTCAAAGCATTGGAGAGGTATCACCAATGCTGCCTCCGCAAGATCCTGCAAATCCATTGGCAGGATAGGCGCACCAACGTCAGTGTTCTCGCTCAGGCCAAAATCCCCAGCATCGAAGCTTTGACCACGCTTGATCAACTCCGATGGACGGGCCACATCGTCCGCATGCCCGATACGAGACTCCCAAAACAAGCACTCTACTTGGAGCTCCGACACGGCAGGAGAGCCCCAGGTGGGCAGAGGAAACGCTTCAAGGACACCCTCAAAGCCTCCTTGAAAAAGTGCAACATCCTCTCAGACACCTGGGAATCCCTGGCCCAAGACCGCTCAAAGAGGAGGAGAAGCATCCGGGAAGGCGCCGAACACCTCGAGTCTCTTCGCCGGGAGCAAGCGGAAGCCAAGCACAAACAGTGTCATAAATCGCAAGTAACAACTCAGGAAGTACTACTGGGTGGCCAGCTGGGGCGCCGTCCAGGGAGTATAAATACTCAGGCATGGGCCCACCTTGGGCAGAGACAATCTGGAAACAGGAAGCTAGTGACTGCTAACTAGACCGCCATGTTTTGTTACAAGTTGATTAAAGCCTTGCTTTATGTTCAAGTGCATAGTGAGTCTTTATTACGTCAATTTAATCAACTTGATATCGTCTCCACGCTTTGGGTGATTTGGAACAACCAGCTGCAACTCGAACCACAGAAGGGAACTTGGGCAAGAAACTGATCCATCATGGAAAAACTCCTTAGACCCGCTTGTCTCGACCTGGACCCGAATGCACCTGCGGCAGCAAAGGTATGGAAGCATTGCTTTCGTACCTTTAGCAACTTTCTTGAAGAATGTGGGGCGGATGTCCCTAATAAGTTACGAATGCTTATCAACTACGTGTCTCCTCATGTGTATGATTATATTGAGGACTGTATAGACTATGACACTGCTATCGAAATCTTACAGCAGCTATATGTCAAGTCCCCAAATGAAATCTTTGCTCGACACCTACTGGCCACAACTCGGCAGCAGCCTGGGGAATCACTCGATGAATTTCTCCAGAAACTTCGCAGGCTCAGCAAGGATTGTAACCTTAAAGCAGTTTCAGCTG
Organism: Squalus acanthias; assembly: GCA_030390025.1. Lineage (NCBI taxonomy): Eukaryota > Metazoa > Chordata > Chondrichthyes > Squaliformes > Squalidae > Squalus > Squalus acanthias. Next base: position 69,073,619 of record CM059436.1, read on the forward strand.
AACAGTATCAAGAGGAACTAATCCGCGATTCCTTTATCAATGGAATCGCGTCCCCTTTTATACGTCAGCGCCTGCTGGAAAATAAAACCCTCAATTTACGGGCTGCTTATGACCAGGCGTGTTCCTTGGACTTGGCCAAGAAAAATGCAGACACTTATCTCCCACCACGTGCACGGGCGGCGGCTATCTCCTTTAATGAGTCTTTCGGTAGGTCTCGGGCGGATGCCCCCACTGATGTTGACTCTACTCTAACAGACGACGACCCTACCCTAGAGGCCTTCGCTGATGACGACCCCGCCCTAGCAGCATCCTGGCAATCAGGAAGAAAGTGTTTCTTTTGTGGAGGGGCGTGCCATCACAGAAAATTTTGCCCGGCTCGTAATGTGACCTGCAATCATTGCAGCAAGAAAGGACACTTTTCCAAGGTATGCCAGTCACGGGCCTTTGCTAACAAGAAAGGCCGCTCCTCTAAAGTATACCGGTCGAGAGCTCCTGTTAGCTTCACAGCTGCTATCTATGGAGCTGCTCCTCCCCCAAGAACTACTGTTAAGGCTACAGCTGCCGAAGGGAAAATTGCCCCTCCTCCCATCACGGCTGTTTTTCCCCAAAGTTTGTCCCATGCAGCCACGAAGGTTTCAGTAAATGGGCACACTCTAAGCGCGCTAATCGACTCCTGCAGCTCTGACAGCTTCATTAGTAAGCGGGCTGTCAACAGGTTAAAACTGCACATTTATCCCTCAGACAGGGAGATTGCAATGGCTCTGACGACTCTGACCACCAATTCTTCTGGCTTCTGTCTGGTCAACCTCATCCTCAACGGCCGCACGTATCTCTCCACCCGGCTCGGAGTACTCGCAAACTTATGCAGCGATGTGCTTCTGGGACAAGACTTCCAGAAGCAGCACAAGAAGATCACTTTTGAGTTTGGAGGGTCAAGGCCGGAGCTTACCATTTCTAAGGTGCCGTTTTGTGCACTCTCGGCGGCCTTACTCGGTGAACCCTCCCTGTTTGCCAATCTTCCCCCCCGCTGTAAACCCATAGCCACCAAATCGCGGCGCTTTAGCCAAGATGATCGAGCGTTTATTGAGGCGGAAATCTCTCGCCTTTTAGTCGACGGTATTATCGAGCCATGTTCATCTCCCTGGCGGGCTCAGGTCGTCATCGTGAGGAATCCCTTAAAACAACATAAAAAACGTCTGTGTATCGATTATTCGCAGACTATTAATCTATATACCGATCTGGATGCCTACCCGCTGCCACGCATAGATGACATGGTCAACAACCTTGCCAAATACAAGGTATTCTCGACCTTCGATTTAAAAAGCGCGTACCATCAGGTGCCACTGCAAGACTCCGACAAGAAGTATACGGCCTTTGAGGCCAATGGTCGGCTTTTCCAGTTTCGCCGCCTTCCATTCGGGGTCACCAATGGGGTGGCCGTCTTCCAACGGGCCATGGATGGCCTAGTCCGGCAAGAGAACTTGACGGATACCTTTCCGTATTTAGACAATATCACTATTGCCGGCCATGATCAAAAGGAGCATGACGCCAATCTTCAAAGATTTTTTGACGTACTCCGCCGTCGCCACTTAACGTTAAACGAATCCAAATCGGTGAAGTCGGTGCCATCGGTGAACATTCTTGGCTACTGGGTGGGCAACGGTGTTATTAAACCGGACCCAGAGCGACTTCGTCCACTTCAGGAGCTCCCTCCCCCGACGAACCTCGGCTCTCTTCGTCGGGCACTTGGCATGTTTGCTTATTATGCAAAATGGATACCACGCTTCTCCGATAAAATACAGCCCCTGCTCCATGCGAAGTCTTTTCCATTGGAAGTTACGGCTATTTCTGCCTTCAACCTCCTCAAACGACAGCTGGAGAAAGCCATGCTTTGCTCCATTGACGAAAATCTTCCTTTTGTGGTCGAATGCGATGCATCGGAGGTGGCGATCTCCGCTACCTTGAATCAAGGTGGCCGACCCGTGGCATTCCTATCCAGAACCTTGCAGGGTAGCGAGCTCCATTACCCCCCTGTCGAGAAGGAGGCTACGGCCATCATCGAGGCTGTACGCCAATGGGGTCATTTTCTTGCTCGGCGTCATTTTACGCTTATAACTGACCAGCGCTCTGTGGCCTTCATGTTGGATAACCGGAGGCGCACGAAAATCAAAAATAATAAAATTCAACTCTGGAGGATGGAGCTGGCTGCCTTTGGATATACTATCTGTTACCGACCCGGCAAACAGAACGTGGCCCCAGATACCTTCACACGGGCATTTTGCTCCTCAATGTCAACGTCGACTCTGGCGGATTTGCATATGGACTTATGCCATCCTGGTGTGACCCGCATGTTGCACTTTGTGCGCTCCAAAAATCTACCATTTTCAACCGAGGACGTAAAGAAAACATGCTCCTCCTGTAGGATTTGTGCAGAATTGAAACCACAATTCTTTCGCCCATCAGATGGCTTACTCATACATGCAATGCAGCCTATGCAGAGGCTCAGCATAGACTTTAAAGGGCCATTGCCTTCGTCGACAAGGAACACCTACCTACTTACGATGGTGGACGAGTATTCACGCTTTCCCTTCGCCTTCCCCTGCCCTAATATGCTTACCTCTACGGTAATTAAATGCCTCGATCAGGTCTTTTCCCTTTGCGGGACGGCCAATTTTATCCACACTGATCGGGGTCCCTCCTTTATGTCGAGTGAACTTAAAAGTTATCTCTCCCAACGGGGAATCGCCTCAAGTAGGACGACACCATATCACCCAATCGGTAACGGACAGGTTGAACGATACAATGCCATCATCTGGAACGCTGTCCGTCTGGCACTAAGGTCACGCAACCTGCCGGACCAGCAGTGGGAAACGGTGCTCCCCGACGCGTTACACTCTATCAGGTCTCTTCTCTCCACATCTACTAATGTCACGCCTCATGAGCGATTCTTCAAATTCCGGCGTCGCTCTACACATGGGACGTCTCTACCGTCATGGTTGGTGGCTCCAGGCCCGGTGCTACTCCGGAGGTTCGTCCGGTCTGCCAAAAACGACCCTCTCGTTGACGAGGTGGAGTTAACAGAGGTAAACCCCACGTATGCGCACGTACGGTACCCTGATGGCCGGGAGACCACCGTCTCGCTCCGAGATCTGGCTCCCTGCCCAACCGGTCACACGGGCCCGAATGATGAAGGATCCCCCGACAATGATATCAACACTCCGCACCCCTATGAAAATGACGCCCCGCCTGGGACATCGGGGGATCTGCCGGCAACGCTACCGGATCAACTCAGGGAGCTGGATGCTCCCCGTAGGATGGCCACCCGAAACCAGGACGCCGGACAATCTCCAGCCACGACCCGGGATGAGGCCAGCTCAGCACCTGTGGGGACCCGCACCCGGAGTCATGATATTCCCAGTCCTCCACAGGATGATCAAGATGACGCGGACTCTACTGACTTACCGGTACGGGCCAAGCGACCCAGGGACCAGGACACGGTCCGGGGAGACGTGCCTTCCAGTCACAAGCAGAGAGCTAAACGTCTGCGGCTATTTCTGGTCCGCCTAGTCCGTTAAAGGAAGACTGGACTTCCAAACCTTTTAGGGAGGAAGAATGTCATAAATCGCAAGTAACAACTCAGGAAGTACTACTGGGTGGCCAGCTGGGGCGCCGTCCAGGGAGTATAAATACTCAGGCATGGGCTCACCTTGGGCAGAGACAATCTGGAAACAGGAAGCTAGTGACTGCTAACTAGACCTCCATGTTTTGTTACAAGTTGATTAAAGCCTTGCTTTATGTTCAAGTGCATAGTGAGTCTTTATTACGTCAAACAGCATAAGGAGCGCACGTCAACCCAACCACCCCACCCACCCGCCCGCCCGCCCGCCCCTTCAACCACCATCTGCCCCACCTGTGACAGAAACTGTAGGACCCGCATTGGACTCATCAGTCACCTGAGAACTAATTTCTAGCGTGGAAGCAAGTCATCCTCGGTTCCGAGGGACTGCCTAAGAGAGAGAATGGGATGTGTCTGCAATCTACATATCACATGTCTAACTCATGTCTTTACTCTCCCACAGGACCATCAAGAGCCCCCCTTCCTACTGTCCAGGAGGAAGAGCAGGAGTACTCCTCAGAGGATGCTCTAGCCTCTGAGGGAGCAGCGTCAGCATAAATGAGCGCACCCAGCACCAGCGCAGAGTCACGCACCTCGGTGGGTACTATGCGAGATAGAGTAGTGTTGTCACCTGGTGTATCACAAGTCACAAGTGAGCAAGGGCAGATGGTGGAGACAGGGACAGCAGTGGAGAGCCCTCATCAGAGGCCGCAGGACGCTCCTAGCTCTGCTCAGCGGCATGTAGACGTTGAGCCTCAGGGACCATCCAGAAAGAGAGCGGTCCTGGAGCTTCAGGAACAAGCGCAGGAGGCTCTGACTGGGTTTCCCACCACGGTGACTGCGAGTGTGCAAAGAATGGAGGAGTCCATCTCAAATATGAGCAACGCTATGGCGCATACATTGGCAAATGTAGGTACCACCATGGAAAGGATGGCAACCTCCATGGAGGACATCAGACGCCAGACTCAGGAGAACATGGTAACACTTCTAAATAGATGGTCATCCATGGAGGATAGATGAGCATCTATCGAGGAGAGAAACCAGAGGTTCATGGACACCCTTGTTATGTGGAATGTCAGTACAGACACGGGTCCTCATGGCCCCACTAATGTGCAACAAGGTGCTCTCCAGCTACTTGCTAGCAGAGAAGTGCGGATGGCCTATGAGAGGGATGACGGTGGGAGGGGACATGGAAGTGGGGGCTCCTCTCCAAGCGCTCAAACTGCCATCCCCTTGCCAACCCCTCTGTCAGAGCCCCAGATGACTACCCGAACAGTGATGGCCGAGTCTGCCCTTGCACAGCCGCAGGAGGACCAGACTTTGGCGGGGCCCTCACGGGCTCCAAAACCCAGAGGACGACCACCAAAGGCGTCTAAGCAGGCGCAGCAGGGAAGTGAGCCGGCTGCCTCTATATCTGCTGAAGCCACAGGGCTAGCACCACGTAGAAGCACGTGTAAAAGAAAGCTCCCACATAAATAGTCACAAGGGTAGTCACTTGGGTGTTTTGCTATAAATCAATGTTAAGTTTATAAAATAAAAACAGAAAATGCTGAAAATACTGAGCAGGTCAAGCAACATCTGTAGAGAGAGAAACAGAGTTAACGTTTCAGGTCGATGACCCTTCGTCAGAACTAGAAAAAGTTGGAGATGTAACAGGTTTTTAAGCAAGTGTAGGGGTAGGGAGAGGGGGGAGGGGAGGAAAGAACAAAAGGGAAGGGCTGTGATAGGATGGAAGGCAGGAGAGATTAAGAGACAAAAGGGATGATGGTGTGAGGCAAAAGGAGATGGTAATGGGACAAGTTAAGAAACAAAAGATGACTCTAGATGAAGTGTAAATGGCAATGGCAGAATGATCAACAGCTGCCATGTGAGAAAGAAAAAAAATGAAAGGGGCAGAGGATATGGTCTGAAATTGTTGAACTCAATGTTGAGTCCAGAAGCTGTAAAGTGCCTCATCGAAAGAGCTTACGTTGAGCTTCATTGGAACAGTGTAAGAGGCCGAGGACGGAGAGGTCAGAGTGGGAGTGGAGCGGAGAATTAAAAGTGACAGGCGACCGGAAGCTCGGGGTCCCCCTTACGGACTGACGGAGGTGTTCCGCAAAGCGGTCACCCAATCTGCGTTTGGTCTCCCCAATGTAGAGGAGACCGCATTGTGAGCAGCGAATACAGTATACTAAATTGCAAGAAGTACAAGTAAATCGCTGTTTCACCTGGAAGGAGTGTTTGGGGTTCTGGACAGTGGGAAGGGAGAAGGTAAAAGGGCAGGTGTTGCATCTCCTACGCTTGCACGGGAAGGGTGTTGGGGATGATAGAAGAGTGGACCAGGGTGTCGCGGAGGGAGCGGTCCCTTCGGAATGTTAAGTTTATGTTCTTTTATTCTGTTGTAATAAAGTAATGTTGTGTGAATGTTTGAAATCGTTGCCATATGTGTGCTCACAATTTGAAGTGGGACAGTGAAGGGTGAGGGTACCTTTTTTGTCCAGCAATGGTGGGGACAGTGCAAGGAATGCACAGTTCATTGTAGAGATGCGCTATGGTGTTGAAATGTGGTTGTGCCAACCTTCATGTGGATGTGGCAGCAACATGTCTGTGCTGCATAAATTTAGGTGAATCTAGCATTGATTAGGCCATCCCTGGCAGCAATGTGCTCGTGTGCTGGTCGCAATGGGTCAGCCGCCTCCTCCCGGTATTCCTCATCTGGAACCTCATTCTGCTTATCCTCCTCCTCCGAAGAGGCTGTGCGCTCTGCGTCTTGTTCCCCATGCAGTGCTAATCCTCGCTGCAGTGCAGGGCACAGCAGACAACGATGATTCTCGAGACCCTTGCTGGTGTGTACTGTAGGGCTCCACCAGATCTGTCCAGCCATCTGAAGCGCATTTTGAGCAACCCTATTGTTTGCTCTATGACACTTTTGGTGGAGATGTGACTTTGATTGTAACGCTCCTCAGACTCATTTGATGGCCTCCTCAACGGTGTCATTAGCCACGTTTTCAGGGGATAGCCCTTGTCTCCAAGGAGCCAGCCGGAAAGTTTGTTTGGCGGAGCGAAGAGCTGAGGGACAGTGGACTGATGCAGGATGCAAGAGTCATGGCAGCTGCCAGGGAACTTGGCACACACATGCATGATGCTCTTCCTATGGTTGCACGCCAGCTGCACATTAAGGGAGTGGAAGCCCTTGCGGTTGACAAATACTGCTGGGTTCTGATGGGGTGCCCTGATGGCCACATGCATGCAGTCGATGAAGCCCTGCACCCGTGGGAAGCCAGCCAGATTGACAAAGCCTAGCACCCACTCGGTAACACTTGCCTCATCAGTAGAGAAGTGGATGAAATTGGTGGACTTGGCAAAGAGGGTATCGGTGACCTGCGTGATGCATCTGTGGGCGGCCGACTGGGAGATGCCGCTAATGTCTGCTGCTGATCCCTGGAAATACCCTGAAGCAAAGAAGTTGAGTGCGGTGGTGACTTTGACAGCCACTGGTAAAGCGTGTCCACCCGCTCCTCTGGGCTGCAGGTCTTGATCGAGCATTGTGCAAATGTCTGCGACTACCTCTCGCGAAGGTCTAAGCCTCCTTTGGCACTGCTGCTCAGTCATGTTGAGGAAGCTCATCCTCTGCCTGTAAATCCATGTTGGGGTATCTCCTGCGGCGCGGTGCAGCCCTGCGCTGATGGCCTCTGTCCTGTGCAGCATCAGGTGGTTGAGGAGAAGGTTGGCGCTCTTGTTGTTGGTGATGCTGGTGTGCCTGGTTCTGCTACTACTGCTGCTGATCCTCTTCAGATTTTGAGGATCAGGATGACAGAGTATGAATCGTTCCCATTCTGCTGTTATATATGGCAGTTGAGGATGAGATCTTAGAAGCAGTCAGTCAATGGGGAGAGAGGTTATTCCAAGGAGGTGACAGTGCATAGAGAGTTTACAACACACACTTACAACCTCAATACAGATCAAATGTGTCTTCCAAATCCTGAAATCAGCAACCTCTGACATTTGAAAGTGAACAGATGTGAGAGTTTAGCTTTTATACTGCAGTTGCAGCTGTGAACTATTCAGCTCGTTGGAACTCCCGACATATTTACCTGACGTGATCTGCGAACGACGTGAAACCCGTTGAAAATGTGGCAAAATAGAAAAAGGTTGGCAAAATAGCAGATAACAAGCAGTTAAGTATCTTAAATGCCTCCCCCGCCGCTTGGTGTCGAGTCTGTTCTGAAATCGCAGACCCGACACTTTGGAAACTCATATGGAGGTGGGTTCGCAACCCGCCGTCAATCATTTCAAATTTAACAGCTGACCCGCCTCCGAACCCGCCCTCTGAGCACCGGCAAAACCGTGGCCTTAGTTACAGGGATGTCAGTCAGGTGGCCAAAGTAGGGAACAAAATAGAGAAAAACTTGGGGAACTTTCCCAAAATGCCCTCCATAAAAACCTAGAAAAAATAGCACTATAAGCCTGGGATAAAAAGAACATACATTATACAATATCATTTTGCTTATTTCACTGTAATCGTAGTTTATGAAATATTTTACCTCAAGTCTGCCATTCACGCAGCTCAACAATACCACATTTGCTCGGTCACTTTCGTTGGATATTGGTGACCAGGGCCAGGCATCTCCTTTAGCCATTTGCCACCAGCAAATCACCATATCCTGCATACAGTTAATGGCCAATTGGCGTTCTACCCTCCATCCTGTAGGTCCTGGTAAATCAATGTAAGAAATCTACAAAGAAACAAAATTAACATGTTAAAATTCCGTTGCCTGGGTTTGTATTGAAATACTCTGCGTAATAAATTGGTTTCTGTTTACGCTTAATCTGATCAATCTTATTTAACTGAAGTTACCTGCCCCAGAAAAAATAGAGATGACTTTTAATGTATGAAACTAACCTGAAATCAGCATGCAGATCAACATTATTAGGGAAGAAATATAGTAGCTTTAGTGAGCTTAGGAAATATTCTGGTGTTACAATAGTGACAGAATTAGCAGTAAATTTATTATAATTTTTGGTTTCTCTTCTGTCCCCCTGTAAAAAAAAAGGTTGCCAGCACAACATTATTAAAATACAAACAGTGTATCATCTACATGTCACAGGAAAAATTGTGCTGTAACCTAAATTTAAAATTATAATTTTCGGTTTCTCTTCTGTCACCCTGTAAAAAAGGTTGCCAGCACAACATTATTAAAATACAAACAGTATATCATCTACATGTCACAGGAAAAATTGTGCTGTAACCTACCTAAGAAATTAATAGAGTTTGACAGCAAGAAAAAATACCATTTTGCCATTTCTGGTCAGCAATAATCAAAACATTTTCTGAGGATTAACCATACAGCTAAGCCCACTGGACCAGGCACTCATGAAGGGCAGGGGTTCCCCTTATCAGGGAAATGCTTCTGGAGCCAGTTTCACTATAGGATAGATTGCTTTTATATTCTTGTCTGGGAAGCAACAAAGGATCCCAGTAATGCGATAATGCCAGAGTGCACATGGTGTTAAGAACCCGTTGCATTTATGTATTGTATTTAGCAAATAATCACGCTCATCCAAATTGTGATCTCACCACTTGTCTCAGGCCATTATAACAGGGTTAATGCTGAAAATCCTTTGCTGCATTTATGCAGTCAAACAGAGGTCTTCTCTATTTGCAGTCATAATATTATTGCTCTCAGAAGCCTTGAATGAACATCAAAAAAGTGCTACAAATTGGAGAAAAACTTTTGATGCTGTCCACCAAAATCTACCCAAAATGTTCAAAGCTTTCAACTCATCATACTGTGTTAGTTATCTAAGCCATTTCACTGTCCTATTCTTACACAGATTTTATCCCAATTGCTTGAATTTTCTCGACACAATAATGTTCAATAAGCTTTCCACCTATCGGACAGAGGAAGGATTAGCACGATTGCATCTCCACACACTACCAATTAGTCAAGTCCAATAATGCATTGAGGCTCTCCAGTTAAAAAAAAATACAGATTTAATTATTAAGTGTAAAAATGTAATTATATCAAGACAACTTTGACAAAGTAGTCTTGGAAAGCTTTTAACAAGTTTACTAAAATACTACTCAAGTTTTAATCTTTATTCAAATTCCTAAAGAGCTAGAGTATTAAAACTGGTGATTTTAATACATAGTTATAACAAATGCAAGTAATTGCTATAGCTTTGTGTACAATGTAGTTTTAAAAGCCAACCAATCTAAGTTAATTGTGCCTGAATATGTTTCCAATAGGAACACATGCTCAAGAATATAGAACAGATGGTCCTGGATATAATTTTCTATGTAAACTTTTCAGTGATCTCTCATGAAGCATATATGACTATCATGGAAATTCAAGGCTCAGAAGCTCAAACTTCAAAGACAGTCCTTTTCCCGCTCCCACACTGTTACTTCTGGAGACCCCAAGGATCTATCTTTGGCCCCCTCCTTTTTCTCATCTACACGCTGCCCCTCGGCAACATCATCTGAAAGCACGTCAAGTTCCATATGTATTCTGACGACACCCAGCTCTACCTCTCCACCTCTCTCAACCCTTGCATTGCCTACGATTTGTCACGCTGCTTGTCCAACATCCAGTACTGGATGAGCAGAAATTTCCTCCCATTATATATAGCCATTGTCTTCGGTCCCCACCACAAACCCCGTTCCCTAGCCACCGACTCCATCCCTCTTGCTGGCCACTGTCCATCACCAAGACCATCTCCGTAACATCGCCCAACTCCGTCCCTGCCTCAGCTCATCTGCTGCTGAAACCATCATTCTTGCCTTTGTTACCTCTAGACTTGCCTATTCCAATGCTCTCCTGGCCAGCCCCCCACCTTACACCCTCTGTAAACTTGAGCTCATCTAAATCTCTGCTGACCCTATCATAACTCGCACCAAGTCCCATTCACCCATCACCCCTATGCTTACTGACCAATAGGGCAGTAATAGTAGAGTATTTCAACTATCCTAATATTAACCGAGATAGAATTAGTGTAAAAGGAATACAGGGAGCAGAATTCTTAAAATGCATTCAGGACAACTTTTTTTTAAGCCAGTACGTAACAAGCCCAAAAAGAGAGGGGGCAGTTCTGGACTTAGTTTTAGGGAATGAAGCTGGGCAGGTGGAAGGGGTTTCAGTGGGAGAGCATTTTGGTGGTAGTGATCATAATTCAGTTAGATTTAGCATAGTTATGGAAAAGGACAAAGATAGACCAGGTGTAAAAGTTCTTGATTGGGGAAAGGCCAATTTTACTAAGCTGAGCTGTGATTTAGAAAAAGTGGACTGGATACAGCTATTTGAAGGTAAATCAAGTCAGAGCAGTGGGAGGCATTCAAGGAGGAGATAGTGAGGGTCCAGAGCAAATATGTTCCCACAAAGAAAATGGGTGGGACTCCGAAATCTAGAGCCCATTCGATGTCAAGCAGCATACAGGGTAGGATAAGGAAAAAGAGGGAAGCTTTTGACAGATACAGAGAGCTCAATACTACAGAAAGCCGAGAGGAGTATAAAAAGTGCAGGGGTGAAATTAAAGAGGAAATTAGGAAAGTAAAGAGAGGGCATGTTAAAAATATTGGAAAGAAAAATCAAGGAAATCCCAAAGATGTTTTATAAATACATAAAGAGCAAGAGAATAACTAAGGAAAGGGTAGGGCCTATTAGAGACCAAAAAGGTAACCTGTGTGAGGAGGCAGAAGACATGGGTATGGTTCTTAATGAATACTTTGCATCTGTCTTCAGAGAAGGAACGATGCAGACATTGTAGTTAAGGAGGAGGAGTGTGAAATATTAGATGGGATAACGAGAGAGGAAGTATTAAGAGGTTTCGCATCTTTGAAAGTAGATAAATTGCTGGGCCCTGATGAAATGTATCCCAGGCTGGCAAGGGAGGAATTAGCGGCGGCTCTGATCATCATTTTCAATCCTCTCTGGCTATAGGCATGGTGCCAGAGGACTGCCAACATTGTGCCATTGTTTAAAAAGGGAGAAAGGGATAGACCAAGTAATTACAGGCCAGTCAGCCTATACTCAGTGGTGGGAAAATTATTGGAAAAAATTCTGAGGGACAGTATAAAATCATTTAGAAAATCACGGATTAATCAAGGACAGTCGGCATGGATTTGTTAAGGGAAGGTCGTGTCTGACTGACTAACTTGATTGAATTTTTTGAGGAGGGTTGATGAGGTTGGTGCATTTGATGTCATCTACATGGATTTTAGCAAGGCCTTTGACAAGGTCCCACATTGCAGGTTGGTCAAAAAAGTAAAAGCCCATGGGATCCAAGGGAAAGTGGCAAGTTGGATCCAAAATTGGCTCAGTGGCAGGAAGAAAAGGGTAATGGTCGACAGGTGTTTTTGTGACTGGAAGGCTGTTTCCAGTGGGGTTCCACAGGGCTCAGTACTAGGTCCCCTTCTTTTTGTGGTATATATCAATGATTTAGACTTTAATGTGGAGGGCATGATTAAGAAGTTTGCAGAGGATACAAAAATTGGCCATGTAGTTGATAGTGAGGAAGATAGCTGTCGACTGCAGGAAGATATCAATGGAATGGTTATGCGGGCAGAGAAGTGGCAAATGGAATTCAGTCAGGAGAAGTGTGAGGTAATGCATTTGGGGAGGGCTAACAAGGCAAGGGAATACACAATAAATGGTAGGATACAGGACAGGTAGATAAGGTGGTTAAGAAGGCATACGGGATACTTTCCTTTATTAGCCGAGGCATAGAATAGAAGAGCAGAGAGGTTATGCTTGAACTGTATAAAATACTAGTTATGCCACAGTTAGAGTACTGTGTACAGTTCTGGTCACCACATTACAGGAAAGATATGATTGCACTAGAGAGGGTACAGAGGCGATTTACGAGGAGGTTGCCAGGACTGGAGAATTTTAGCTATAAAAGGAAAGATTGGATAGGCTGGGGTTGTTTTCTTTGGAACAGAGGAGGCTGAGGGGAGACTTAATTGAGGTGTATAAAATCATGAGGGGTCTAGATAGAGTGGATAGGAAGCACCGATTTCCCTTAGCAGAGAGACCAATAACCAGGGGCATAGATTTAAATGAAAGTAAAAGGATTAGAGGGGAGTTGAGGAATAATGTTTTCACCCAGAGGGCGGTGGGGGTCTGGAATACATTGCCTGAAAGGGTGGTAGAGGCAGAAACCCGCATCGCATTTAAAAAGTATTTGAAGTGCCTGTAACCTGCAAGGCTATGGACCAAGAGCTGGAAAGTGGGATTAGGCTGGATGGCGCTTTTTCGACCAGTTCAGACATGATGGGCTGAATGGCCTCCTTCTGTGCCGTAAATTTCTATGATTGTACGATTCTACATTGGCTCCCAGTCCAGCAATGCCTCGATTTTAAAATTTTCATCTTTGTTTTCAAATCCTCCGTAGCCTTGTCCCCTCCCTATCTCTGTAACTTCCTCCAGCCCTACAACCCTCCGAGATCTCTGTGCTCCCCCAATTCTGGCCTCTTGCGCACCCCCGATTTTCACCGCTCCACCACTGGTGGCTGTGCCTTCAGCGCCCTAGACCCTATGCTCTGGAATTCCCTCCCTAAACCTCTCCGCCTCTCTCTTCTCCTTTAAGATGGTCCTTAAAACCTACATCTTTGACAAAGCTTTTGGTCAACCTTTCCTAATATCACCCTATGTGGCTCGGTGTCAAATTTTGATAACGCTCCTGTGAAGTGCCTTGCGGTTGTGGTGCTTGTGCCTCTTCCTCTGCTTGTGCCTGTGCTTCTTCTTGTTCTTGTGGTTGTATCTTAGACAGCATTGCTGCTCATTTGTACAAAAACACAAGTATATCAAATTATGGAATACTGTTCACACAGTCACTTTTTCTAGTATTCCTGTGCTGGAAGTCACTCGGGAAAAGAACTAAACCATTGAAAACAAACAATATATTATATATATCAACTTAATACCAACAGCTCTCCCATGGTGAGTCAGCGTTTATGTGGTTGCAAGGCGGGTGCTGGGGTGTGAGAGCACAGCAGGGGTGGACATTTCCACAACAAAGGATTTGGAAAGAAGTTTTTAAAGAGATCTCCTCGGAGACAGTAGTTCCCCGATCATAAATAAATAGGGCATCATTTTCATCGTCGTTGCCTGGGCGTTAATGTGGCAGAATGGATCGCCCGCCTGTTGTAGAACCGGCCTGATTTCCATCCCATTGGAATCAAGTGAGTTCTACAACAGGTGGGCGATCTGCTCCGCCAGATTAATGCCCAGACAGTGACGGTGAAAATTACCCCCATAGTGTATTCCTCATCCACTGCAGGTGGACACATAAAGGAGTTTGTTCCCCTCACAGATCACAATTACATCAATATCTCACAAGGGAAACAGTTCTTTATCTAGGACATCAAATAAGCATTTTCTCAATAGAAGAAATGCAGGTGCTGTAACTATTTAGAATACATTGCAAGAGCTGTCTGTATGAATCAATCTATCTATCATTTAAAAGTTGTACATCTGCACACACTTCCTGTCACATTTCAGGCATCACACTGATTAATTCAGTGCAAGTTTCTTGTATCCAAATTTCTTGCTGTTGATTGGCTAGTAGAGAACTAATCAAATCACTAAACATACTGACACTTTTTCATCCATCATATTTCACCTTCAACCTGTTAGCGACTCAAAATAAGGGACCAGTAATTCCATGATTTGTGGCCGGGGGGGGGGGTTGAAGTGGTGAAACCAGGGTGTGATTGCAGTATGATGGGGCATAATCTGGGGCAGAACCCAGATCCATCTGTAACTCAATGCAAGCATCACCAGGTGAGAAGGGTGGTAGATCTTAATATTCCTGCACATCTTTCATATTTACATAATGATAGACTTAACTTTTAAATGATCGTATCTATTTGTGGCACAGTTCGTGAAAAAAATAAAAGTAATTATGCACAGGACTGCCCTTTCTACATTTAACCTCAATGCTGACTTTCCAAAGCATATCTTAGTCTGGCTGCTACTTTCTGAATTTCGTTCCAACTTCTCTTACCTTTTCTATAATATTAATCCAGCTCTATCACTAAATGAGTCTCTTATTATTTTTTGCAAATCAGAAATCATTTTGCCTTTTCTATATATTTAACCTTCCCTAACTAGGAAATCACAACAGTGCTTGTCCCTTTAACAACAACAACAACTTGCATTTATAAAGCACCTTTAATGTAGTAAAATGTCCCAAGGAGATTATCAAACAAAATTTGACACCGAGACACATAAAGGAGATATTAGGACAGGTCATAGGGGTAGGTTTTAAGGAGCATCTTAAAAGGAGGAGAGAGAGCACTCGAGAGGCGGAGAGGTTTAGGGAGAGAATTCCAGAGCTTAGGGCCCAGGCAGCTGAAGGCACGGCCGCCAATGGTGGAGCGATTAAAATCTGGGATGCGCAAGAGGCCAGAATTGGAGACGTGCAGAGATCTCAGAGGGATATAGCACTGGAGTTTTTAACAGTTTTTAAACTTGAAACCTTGCAAGCTTTCCTTCATGATTTATAACAGCGCCCTCTTCAGGTGGCTATTCTCAGTTCTTTCGACCAGACATCAATCAAGACAGGAGGTTCAAGCTTTAGGAGGGAAGCAGCAGGTATAACCTCTCCAACTATTCTATTAAAGTTTGCCATATTGTAATGCATCACAATAGGCATAATATGATACATATATAAACTGTAGTCTTGATATAAAAACGCAATGATAAAACTATACCATGGGAATAGAAGAGTATTTGTAACACATTATCGTATTTCATATTTTGAGAGCGTAGCTTGACAATATCCTAATCATTAAACGGCATTAGTATAACAATACAACTAAGCACAACTAAAATGTAAATTATCAGCAAAGACACCCCACAGGCAGAATCCAGAAGGGAGGCAGGAAATACAGCTGATAGATTATAAATTAATTCAAAGAGTAAAAACTGCATTGAGTAAAATCTCACTGTTGCCTCTTGCATTCACAGTAATAGAGGCTGAGGGAACATTATTGGATGCTGGAACCAATGCTGTCTCCTGCTGCTGTGCCCCCTAGTTACTTACACTACTGTCTCAGGGGAAGTGCCTCAACCATGAGATCCCACTAATTGTGGAAATTCAAAATAGACAACAGCATCCACTCATAGGAACATGAGTAGGCTATTCAGCCCTTCGTGCCTGTTCCGCTTCCCCTCGGTACTGCATAGAGATACACAATTCACCTTTCTGCTACTTTAACAGAGACATCACCCGTTTAAAATAAATGCGTTAATATTTCTGTTAAAATAGCAGACAAAAGAATTGTAAATAATGTATTAAGCACTCATGCTAACATAGAAACATAGAAGATAAGAGCAGGAGTAGGCCATTCAGCCCCTCGAGCCTGCTCCGCCATTCGATGAGATCATGGCTGATCATCTAAACTCAGTACCCTGTACCTGCCTTCTCCCCATATCCCTTGATACCTTTAGCTTTAAGAAATATATCTAACTCATCCTTGAATATATTTAATGACTTCGCCTCAACTACCTTCTGTGGTAGAGAATTCCACAGGTTCACCACTCTCTGGGTGAAGAAATTCTTCCTCATTTCTGTCCTAAATGGTTTACCCGTTATCCGTAGATTATGACCCCTGGTTCTGGACTCTCCGACCATCGGGAACATTCTTCCTGCATCTAGTTTGTCCAGACCTGTCAGAATTTTATATGTTTCGATGAGATCCCCTCTCATTCTTCTATACTCCAGTGAGTATAAGCCCAATCGACCCAATCTCTCATGTCATTCCTGCCATCCCAGGTATCAGCCTTGTGAATCTTCGCTGAACTCCTTCCATGACAAGAACATCCTTCCTCAGATAAGGCGACCAAAACTGCACACAGTACTCAAGGTGTGGTCTCACCAAGGCCCTGTACAACTGCAGCAGGACATCCCTGTTCCTATACTCAAACCCTTTCGCTATGAAGGCCAACATACCATTTGCCTTCTTCACCGCCTGCTGCACCTGCATGCTTACTTTCAGCGACTGGTGCACAAGGACACCCAGGTCTCGTTGCACTGCCCCTTCTCCCAATCTATTGCCATTCAGATAATAGTCTGCCTTTCTGTTTTTGACACCAAAGTGGATAACCTCGCACTTATCCACGTTATATTGCATCTGCCACGCTTCTGCCCACTCACCCAACCTGTCCAGATCATCCTGGAGTTTCTCGCTATCCTCCTCGCAGCACACACTCCCACCCAGCTTTGTGTCATCTGCAAACTTGGAGATATTACATTTAATTCCCTTATCTAGATCATTAATGTATATTGTGAATAGCTGGGGTCCAAGGACCGATCCCTGCGGTACCCCACTAGTCACTGCTTGCCACTCGGAAAAAGACCCATTAATTCCTACTCTCTGCTTTCTGTCCGCCAACCAGTTCTCTATCCAAGTCAATACCTTGCCCCCAATCCCATGTGCCTTAACTTTACACGCTAATCTCTTATGCGGGACCTTATCGAAAGCCTTTTGAAAGTCCAAATACACCACATCTACTGGTTCTCCCTTATCTATTTTCCCAGTTACATCCTCAAAAAATTCCAGTAGATTAGTCAAGCACGATTTACCTTTTGTAAATCCATGTTGACTTTGTCCGATCCTGTCACTGTTTTTCAAGTGCTCAGCTATTACATCCTTTATAATGGACTCTAGCATTTTCCCCACTACCGATGTCTGTAATTCCCCGCTTTCTCTCTACCACCCTTTTTGAATAGTGGGGTAACATTAGCTACCCTCCAATCCATAGGTACAGTTCCAGATTCCATCGAATGTTGGAAGATGATCAGCAATGCATCTACTATTTCTAGGGCCACTTCCTTAAGTACCCTAGGATGTAGATTATCAGGCCCTGGGGATTTATCGGCCTTCAATACCGTCAATTTCCCTAACACCATTTCCCTGCAAATACTGATTTATTTCAGTTCCTCCCTTTCATCAGACCTTATGTTCTCCAACATCTCTGGGAGGTTATTTGTGTCCTCCTTTGTGAAGACAGAACCAAAATATGCATTTAATTGGGCTGCCATTTCTTTGTTCCCCATTATAACTTCCCCCGCTTCTGACTGCAAGGGATCTACACTTGATTTCACTAATCTTTTTCTCTTCACATATCTATAAAAGCTCTTACAGTCAGTTTTTATGTTCCCAGCAAGCTTACTTTCATATTCTATTTTCCCCTTCTTAATTAATCCCTTTGTCCTCCTTTGTTGAATCCGAAACTGCTCCCAATCCTCAGGGCTACCGCTTTTTCTGGCCAATTTATATGCCCTCTCCTTGGATCTTATGCTATCCCTAATTTCCCTTGTTAGCCACGGTTGAGTCACCCTTTTTGTTTTATTCTTATGCCACACTGGGATGAACAAATTATGTAGTTCATCCATGCAGTCTTTGAATGTTTGCCATTGCCTATCCACCGTCAACCCCTTGAGTGACATTCCCCAATCAATCCTACCCAATTCGCGCCTCATACCATCGTAGTTTCCTTTATTTAAATTCAGGACCCTAGTCTCTGATTCAACTACTTCACTCTCCATCCTAATGAAGAATTCTATCATATTATGATCACTCTGACCCAAGGGGCCTCGTACAACAAGACTGCTAATTAATCCTTTCTCGTTACATAATACCCAGTCTAAGATGGCCTGATCTCTGGTTGGTTCCTCGACATATTGTTCCAGAAAACCATCTCGTAAACATTCTAGGAATTCCTCCTCCACAGTATTTTTACTAATTTGGTTAGCCCAATCTATATGTAAATTAAAGTCACCCATGGTGACTGCAGTGCCCTTACTGCATGCTTCTCTAATTTCCCTTTTAATGCCGTCCCCAACCTCCGTATTACTGTTTGGAGGTCTATATACCACTCCCACTAACGTTTTCTGCCCCTTGTTATTTCTCAGTTCTACCCATACAGATTCTGCATCATCAGAGCTAATATCCTTCCTTTCAATTGTGTTAATCCCCTCTTTAACCAGCAATGCTACCCCACCTCCCTTTCTTTTTTGCCTATCTTTCCTAAATATTGAATAACCCTGGATGTTGAGTTCCCAGCCTTGGCCACCCTGGAGCCATGTTTCTGTAATCCCAATCAAATCATATTCATTTACCTCTATTTGCGCAGCTAATTCATCCACCTTGTTCCGAATGCTCCTTGCATTAAGACACAAAGCCTTCAGGCTTGTTTTTTTAACGCTCTCAGACCTATATGAATTATTATTTACTGTGACCATGTTTGATTTAAACCGTTGAGTTCTTTGCCTTCTACTTTTGTTTTTCTCCTTCCTGTCTTTAGCTTTTATCCTTGTTTCCCTTTCCTCTGTCTCCCTGCTCAGGTTCCCAACCCCCTGCCACTTTAGTTTAAACCCTCCCCAACAGCACTAGCAAACACTCCCCCTAGGACATCGGTCCCGGCCCTGCCCAGGTGCAGACCGTCCCGTTTGTACTGGTCCCACCTCCCCCAGAACCGGTTCCAATGTCCAAGGAATTTGAATCCCTCCCCCTTGCACCATTCCTCTAGCCACGTATTCATTTGAAATATCCTCCTATTTCTACTCTGACTAGCACGTGGCACTGGTAGCAATCCTGAGATTACTACCTTTGAGGTCCTCTTTTTTAATTTACCTCCTAACTCCCTATATTCTGCTTTTAGGACCTCATCCCGTTTTTTACCTATATCGTTGATGCCTATGTGCACCACGACAACTGGCTGTTCACCCTCCCCCTCCAAAATGTTCTGTAGCCGCTCCGAGACGTCCTTGACCCTTGCACCAGGGAGGCAACACACCATCCTGGAGTCTCGATTGCGGCCGCAGAAACATTTACACAGCATAATTTCAAGGCCATAAAGATTGAACTTATAGTTTTTCAGCTGCTGCATCGGAATAAATATTACCAGTTAAAATGATTAAAAACTTATTGTACTCCTGTTAAGTATACTTGAATCATGGCCTGCAAAACGACATATTCAAGCAAAATTACTATTATGCACCTGACTAAACCTGACTTCCAGATAAATAAACTTTCCAGCAGGAATGAGTGGATAGTAATCAGGAGCAGGAACCCCTGGCTGGTTTCCTCTTCCCGAGCCCAGGGGCACTGAGACCAACTGTAATACTCCTGGAGTTTAGAAGAATGAGAGGTGCTCTCATTGAAATGTGTAAGATTCTGAGAGGGCTTGACAGGGTAGATTCTGGGAGGATGTTTCCCCTGGCTGGAGAGTCTAGAACCAGGGGTCATAGTCTCAGGATAAGGGGCTGGCCATTTAGGACTGGGATGAGGAGAAATTTCTTCACTCAGAGGGTTGTGAATCTTTGGAATTCTCTACCCCCGAGGGCTGTGGATGCTCAGTTGTTGAGTTAATTCAAGACAGAGATCAACAGATTCTTGGACACTAAGGGAATCAAGGGAAATGGGGATAGCGCAGGAAAGTGGAGTTGAGGTCGAAGATCAGCCATGATCTTATTGACTGGCGGAGCAGGCTTGAAGGGCCGTATGGTCTACTCCTGCTCCTAGTTCTTATGTTCTTATGTCCTTCCAGCCACCTCGGCCAAGATGAGTAACTTGGCAAAAACCAGGGATTGAACTTGGAACCTTTGTGGTCTGAATGGCTAAGTACCACACAATGTTGTGTACAATAGGCAATTGCCTCTTAAAATAACCCTACTCCCACAGTTCTGTGCTTCCAGGCTAGCCATTTAAGATTTCAACTGACACACTGACACTGAAAAATTCCCTAATATTGCTGGTGATATGTCTAATGTAACTATTACAATAATATAAATGTTGTTGCTAAAATATGTACATTAAATAAATCTTTTATTACAAATAATGTTAACAAAGAGTTAGGGCTCCCCAGTGATTCAGCAAGTTTACCCATTGATTAGCTGAGTTATACAGGCCTGGAGGTTCCAGGTTGAATCACTGAATATGTTGAGTTAACTGATCGTAGCTGGGATAGAGGGAAAGGAAGGGAAAGGAAAGGAAAAGGAAGGGAAAGACTTGAATTTATATAGCGCCTTTCACGACCACTGGACGTCACAAAATGGTTTACTGCCAATGAAGTACTTTTTTTTTAAATGTAGGCTGCGATTTTGCCGGCGTTCAGTGGGCGGGTTCGGAGGCGGGTCAGCTGTTAAAGTTGCAATGACTGACGGCGGGTTGGAAACTTGCCGCGAACCCGCCTCCGTGTCAGTTTCAAGAGTGTCGGGTCTGCGATTTCACAACAGACCCGACACCAAGCAGCGGTTAAGGGATTTAAGGCACTTAACTCCTTGTTAACTGCAATTTTGACAGCCTTTTGCAATTTTCCAACATTTTCAATGGGTTTCACAATGTCTGGAGATCACGCCAGTATAGTGTTTCGGAAGGACCAACGAGCTGGATACTTCATAGCAGCAACTGCAGTCTAAAGCTGCACTCTCACATCATATATGCTCAATTTCAAATGTCAGAGGTTGCTGACTTAACAATTTGGGAGTCACATTCTGTCTTGAGGCTGCAAGTGTGTGGTGTTAACTCTATATCCACTGTCACCTGCATTGCTGGACATAAAAGGCGCCCTCACCCTTCACTGTGCCACCTCAAATTGTGAGCACACATATGGCAACGATGTCAAACATTCATACATTAATTTATTCCAACAGAATAAAAGAACAGAAACTTAACATTGAATTCTAGCAGAACACCCAAGTGAGAACCCTTGTGATTATTTATGTGTCAGCTTTCTCTTACGTGTGCTTCTACGTTGTGCTACCCCTGTGGCTTCAGCAGATGTAGAGACAGCCTGCTCACCTCCCTGCTGTGCCTGCTTAGATGCCTTTGGCAGTCGTCCTCTGGGTTTTGGAGCCTGTGAAGGCCTGCCAAAGTTTGCTCCTCCTGCGGCTGCACAGGGGCAGACTCGGCCATCACTGCTCGGGGAGTCATCTGGGGCTCTGACCAAGGGGTTGGTAAGGGGATGGAAGTATGAGCGCTTGGAGAGGAGCCTCCACTTGCATGTTGCCTCCCACCATCATCCCTCTCATGGGCCACGCACACTTCTCTGCTAGCAAGTAGCTGGAGAGCACCTTGCTGCACATCAGTGGGGCCATGAGGACCCGTCTCTGTACTGACAGTCCTCATAACGGGGACGTCCATGGACCTCTGGTTCCTCTCCACGATAGATGCCCATCTATCCTCCATAGCTGACCATCTATTTAGAAGAGTCACCATGTTGTTTTGAGTCTGGCGATTTATGTCCTCTATGGAGGTTGCCATCCTTTCCATGGCGGTACCTACATTCGCCATTGAGTGCACCACGGCATTGCTCATGTTTGAGACGGACTCCTCCATTCTCTGCAAACTCGCAGTCACCGTGGTTGCAAACCCAGTCAGAGCCTCCTGCACTTGTTCCTGAAACTCCAGCCCAACTCTCTTTCTGGATGGCCCCCGAGGCTCACCGTCTGCATGCAGCTGAGCAGAACTAGGAGCGTCCTGCGGCCTCCAACAAGGACTCTCCACTGCTGTCCCTGTCTCCACCATCTGCTCTTGCTCACTCGTGAGTTGTGAGACACCAGGTGCGGTTTAAACAGAGTGCTGTGAGTTGGGTGAGTCAGGGAGTCTTAACTGTTTGCTAAAATCAAACTTCTGTTTGTTTCACATTTATTGTTACTGTTTACTGTTTAAAATCTAAATTTCCCAGCTTTAAGCAGGGTTATAAAGGGATATACAAGGCCTACAATTCAGAGCAGCTGGAGGCAGTTAATTAGGGAAACTAGATTAAACTGGTTCTCCTGTAGCAGAACCCAGCAAGCTCCTTTGTTTGCAGTGCGATTTTGCACTGAGTGCGGTTTAAACAGAGTGCTACGAGTTGGGTGAGTCAGGGAGTTAGGGGAGGAGTGGAAGGAGGAGCTCTCTTGCTTCGCCTTTGTTTTTCCTAACTTTTCACCTTGTAGGAATTGGTTCTTACTTTACACCAAGGAAAGAGTCCGAGAGCGGGAGCAGTCATACAACAACAACTGCGAAACCGCTAAAGTGACATCACAACCAGGGAAGGAGCTGATTGGTAAGTAGGACCTGCTGAGTATTTCTACAGTCCAGTCGTTAAAGTGAAAGTAAGGTCTCTAGTTTAGAGTAAGTAGTGTTTAAAGGGAAGTAAGGTCCCTAGTGTATTTAATATTTTTTAATTTAAAGGAAGTAAAGGGAGTAAATTAAGGGTAGGTCATGGCAGGGCAGCTCGGCACCGTGGAGTGCTCCTCCTGTGCTATGTGGGAAGTCAGGGACACTTTCGGTGTCCAGGGCGAACACATGTGCAGGAAGTGTCTCTAGCTGCAGCTACTCGAAATCCGTGTTTCGGAGCTGGAGCTGCGGCTGGAGTCACTGTGGAGCATCCGCGAAGCTGAGATCTTCGTGGATAGCACGTTTAATGAGGTGGTCACACCGCAGGTAAAGAGTGCACAGGCAGACAGGAAATGGGTGACCGCCAGACAGAGTAAAAGAACTAGGAAGGTAGTGCAGGAGTCCCCTGGGTCCATCTCCCTCACCGCCAGATTTTCCATTTTGGATACTGCTGGGGGAGATGGTTTCTCAGGGGAATGCAGCAAGAGCCAAGTCTGTGGCATTATGAGTGGCTCAGCTGCACAGGAGGGGAGGAAAAGAGTGGGAGAGCAATAGTGATAGGGGATTCTATCGTAAGGGGAACAGATAGATGTTTCTGTGCCGCAGACGTGACTCCAGGATGGTATGTTGCCTCCCTGGTGCCAGGGTCAAGGATGTCACTGAACGGCTGCAGGGCATTCTGAAGGGGGAGGACGAACAGTCAGAGGTCGTGGTTCACATTGGTACCAACGACACGGGTAGAAAGAGGGATGAGGTCCCGCAACAAGAATTTAGGGAGCTAGGTAGCAGATTAAAAAGCAGGACCTCAAAAGGTTGTAATCTCTGGATTACTCCCGGTGCCACGTGCTAGTGAGTATAGGAACAGGAGGATAGAGCAGATGAATGCGTGGCTAAAGAGTTGGTGCAGGAGGGAGGGCTTTAGTTTCCTGGATCACTGGGTCTGGTTCTGGGGAAGGTGGGACTTGTACAAGTCGGACGGGTTGCACCTGAACCGGAACGGGACCAACATCCTTGCGGGGAGGTTTGCTAGTACTGTTGGGGGGGGGGGGGGGGGTTTAAACTAACTTGGCAGGGGGATGGGATACGGAGTGGAGCTATAGTAGGGGGCGATGCACAGCCAAATATAGAGGAAAAAACAAGTCAGCCTGGAAGGCAGAGCAAATATGTAACGGCACAAGGGAGTATGGCAAGGTTGGATGGCATTTATTTTAATGCAAGGAGTCTTGCGAGTAAGACAGA
Organism: Squalus acanthias; assembly: GCA_030390025.1. NCBI lineage: Eukaryota > Metazoa > Chordata > Chondrichthyes > Squaliformes > Squalidae > Squalus > Squalus acanthias. Next base: position 69,097,570 of record CM059436.1, read on the forward strand.
TGAATTGAAGGTGTTGATGAACACATGGGAGTATGATAGTGTTGCTATCACAGAGACATGGTTGAGGGAGGGGCAGGACTGGCAGCTCAATATTCCGGGGTATAGAGTCTTCAGGCGAGACAGAGGAGGGTGTAAAAGAGGAGGAGGTGTCGCAATATTAATCAAGGAGTCAATTACTGCTGTAAGGAGGGATGATATCTTGGCAGGTTCCTCTAATGAGGTCATATGGGTAGAACTTAAAAACAAAAAGGGGGCAAGCACTTTGCTGGGAGTGTACCATAGGCCCCCAAACAGTCAGGGGGAGATAGAGGAACAGATATGTAGGCAAATCTCAGAGAAGTGTAGAAATAATAGGGTAATAATAGTAGGGGATTTCAACTTCCCCAATATTAACTGGGATAGTCAGAGCGTGAAAGGCTTAGAGGGTGCGGAATTGTTAAAGTGCATCCAGGAGAGCTTTTTGAGCCAGCATGTAGAAAGTCCTACAAGAGAGGGGGTGGTACTGGACCTAATTCTAGGGAATGTAGCCGGGCAAGTGGTAGAAGTGTCAGTAGGAGAGCATTTTGGTGACAGTGACCATAATTCGGTGAGATTTAAGGTAGTCATGGAAAAGGACAAAGATGGACGAGAAATAAAGGTTCTAAATTGGGGGAAGGCCGATTTTAATATGATAAGGCAGGATCTGGCCAAAGTGGACTGGGATCAGCTACTTGTAGGAAAATCCACATTAGAGCAGTGGGAGTCTTTCAGAAAGGAAATAGAGAGAGTACAACGCCAACATGTTCCGTAAAGGTCAAGGGTGGGACCAACAAGCCCAGGGAACCCTGGATGTCAAGGGATATACAAGAATGGGTTAGGACAAAAAGGGAGGCTTTTGGCAGGTACAAAGAACTAAAAACAGTGGAAGCCCTAGAGGAGTATAGAAAGTGCAGGGGGGTACTTAAAAAAGAAATTAGGAGAGCGAAGAGGGGGCATGAAAAAACACTGGCGGGCAAAATAAAGGAAAATCCCAAGGTGTTTTATAAGTATATTAAGGGCAAGAGGATAACCAGGGAAAGAGTAGGGCCCATTAGGGACCAAAGTGGCAATCTGTGTGTAGAGCCGGAAGATGTAGGTGAGGTTTTAAATGAATATTTTGCATCTGTGTTCACCATGGAGAAGGATGATGTGGGTATAGAAATCAGGCAGGGGGATTGTGATATACTTGAACAAATTAGTATTGAGAGGGAGGAGGTACTAGCGGTTTTAGCGGGCTTAAAAGTGGATAAATCCCCAGGCCCTGGCGAGATGTATCCCAGGCTGCTGTGTGAGGCGAGGGAGGAGATTGCAGGGGCTCTGGCACAAATTTTCAGAACCTCTCTGGCCACAGGGGAAGTGCCAGAAGACTGGAGAACAGCTAACGTAGTACCATTATTCAAGAAGGGTAGTAGGCATAAACCAGGGAATTACAGGCCAGTGAGCCTAACATCAGTGGTAGGGAAATTATTGGAAAAAATTCTGAGGGGCAGAATTAGTCTCCACTTGGAGAGGCAAGGATTAATCAAGGATAGTCAGCATGGCTTTGTCAGGGGGAGATCATGTCTAACCAATGTGATTGAATTTTTCGAGGGAGTGACTAGGTGTGTGGATGAGGGTAGTGATGTTGATGTAGTCTACATGGACTTCAGTAAGGCTTTTGACAAAGTCCCGCATGAGAGACTGGTCAAGAAGGTAAGAGCCCATGGGATCCAGGGCAATTTGGCACATTGGATCCAAAATTGGCTTAGTGGCAGGAGGCAGAGGGTGATGGTCAAAGGTTGTTTTTGTGACTGGAAGCCTGTGTCCAGTGGTGTACCGCAGGGATCGGTGCTGGGTCCCTTGCTGTTTGTAGTGTACATTAATGATTTAGATATGAATGTAGGAGGTATGATCAGTAAGTTTGCAGATGACACGAAAATTGGTGGAGTGGTAAATAGCGAGGAGGGAAGCCTCAGGCTACAGGACGATATAGACGGGTTGGTCAGATGGGCAGAACAGTGGCAAATGGAATTTAACCCTGAAAAGTGTGAGGTGATGCATTTTGGGAGGACTAACAAGGCAAGGGAATACACAATGAATGGTACGACCCTAGGAAGGACAGAGGATCAGAGGGACCTTGTTGTGCATGTACATAGATCCCTGAAGGCAGCAGGACAGGTAGATAAGGTGGTTAAAAAGGCATATGGGATACTTGCCTTCATTAGCCTAGGCATAGAATATAAGGAGTTGTAACTCCGAAAGCTTGTGATTTAAAATAAAACTGTTGGACTATAACCTGGTGTTGTGCGACCTCTCAATTTTGTCCACCCCAGTCCAACACCGGCATCTCCGCATCATAGAATATAAGAGCAGGGAGGTTATGATGGAGCTGTACAAAACGCTAGTTAGGCCACAGCTGGAATACTGTGTGCAGTTCTGGTCGCCACACTATAGGAAGGATGTGATTGCATTGGAGAGGGTGCAGAGGAGATTCACCAGGATGTTACCTGGGCTGCAGCGCTTCAGCTATGAGGAGAGACTGGACAGGCTGGGGTTGTTTTCCTTAAAGCAGAGAAGGCTGAGGGGGGACCTGATTGAGGTGTACAAAATTATGAGGGGCATAGATAGGGTAGATAGAAAGGAACTTTTCCCCTTTAGTAGAGGGGTCAATAACCAGGGGGCATAGTTTCAAGGTAAGGGGGCAGGAGGTTTAGAAGGGATTTGAGGAAAAACTTTTTCACCCAGAGAGTGGTTGGAATCTGGAACTCACTGCCTGAAAGGATGGTAGAGGCAGGAACCCTCACAACATTCAAGAAGCATTTAGATGAGCACTTGAGACGCCATAGCATACAAGGCTACGGACCAAGTGCTGGAAAATGGGATTAGAATAGACAGGGCTTGATGGCCAGCGCGGACACGATGTGCCGAACGGCCTCTTTCAGTGCTGTATAACTCTATGACTCACACTACTCTATCTCGCAAACGACCCACCGAGGTGTGTGTCTCTGCGCTGGTGCTGGGTGCGCTCATTTCTGCTGACGCTGCTCCATCAGAGGATGCAGCATCCTCGGAGGAGTCATCCTGCTCTTCCTCCTGGACAGTAGGGAGGGGGGCTCTTGCTGGTCCTGTGGGAGAGTAAAGACATAGTTAGACATGTGATATGTAGATTGCAGACACATCCCATTGTGCACATGATGAGCATTCAATTTCTATTGACATCAGATCCCATATATGTCACTCATGAAAGCCAAATAAGATAGATGGAGAAGCATTCTGTCACCAGGTTGTTCTACTGAGCCCGTCTCTCCATCCCCCACTTCGAGCTGTTCCACTGATCCCGCTACGTCGAGAGCGACCTCCTCAGCGTGGATGAGCTGTGAGAAGGATGGCGGTCCTCCTCCTGTTCTCTCCCTCTTATTGTGGGCTCTCTTTTCCTGCAATGAGGGAAAGAAGTGAAGTTTCAGTGAGAATGATGGAATGAGTGTAAAGAATGGATACGATAGATGTTTAGAGGGAGACTGTGATGGAGTCAGTTCCCATTACCAAGTTCCCTCCTTTTGAGTTGTTAGTTGTTGTCATTGCATAATCTTGAGGGTGGGTGTGAGGGGTGCATAGTTAGATGGGGAAGTGATTCTTTACATAGGGAGAGAGGGATGGGTGATACTGCAAGAGATGTTGGGTTGAGTTATAATGTGCAGGAGTAAGGTTGGCAATGCAGAGTGATGGGGATGTGATGACAGGCACAGCAGAATTAAGGCAAGTGTGCTTTTATACTCACTTTTCCAGAGTGCAGGAGATCATTGAACCTTTTCCTGCATTGGACCCAGATGCGTCTGACCATGGACCTGGCACTGACCTCCTCAGCTATTCGCAGCCAGGCTGCCTTTGTCTGCTGAGGAGGTTTCCTTCTTCCATCACCTGGGTATAGGACCTCCTGATGTCCTCTGACTCCCTCCACAAGAACATGGAGGGATTCTTTGTTAAATCGGGGAGCTGCCTTTTGTCTCTCTGCAGGCATCGTGGAGAGCAGCAGCAATCAGGAGCATCAGAAACGACATGAGGGATAAATATTGGCTACGGGATAACTCCCCTGCTCTTCTTCAAAATAGTGCCATGGGATCTTTTACGACCACCTGAGAGAGCAGACGGGGGCCTCGGTTTAACGTCTCATCCAAAAGACGGCACCTCCAAAGTGCAGCACTCCCTCAGTACTGCACTGGAGTGCCAGCCTAGATTTTTGTGCTCATGTCTCTGGAGTGGGACTTGAACCCACAACTTTCTGACTCAACTGAGCCATGGCAAACACTAGTTCAGCCCCAGCTAGAGTATTGTATCCAATTCTGGGCTCCACACTTTAGGAAGGATGTGAAGGAAGGCTTTGGAGAAGGTACAGAAATGATTTACTAGAATGGTTCCAGGGATGAGGGATTACAGTGACGTGGATAGACTGGAGAAGCTTGGTTTGTTCTTCTTAGAGCAGAGAAGGCTAAGAGGAGATTTGATAGAGGTGTTCAAAATCATAAAGAGTTTAGATAGAGTAAATAAAGAGAAACGGTTTCCAATGGCTGATGGGTCGATGACGAGAGCGCACAGATTTAAGATGATTTGCAAAAGAACCAGAGGCGACATGAAAAAAACTTTTTTACGCAGTAAGTGATTAGGATTTGGAATGCACTGCCTGATAGGGTGGTGGATACAGATTGACAGTAGCCTTCAAAAGGGAATTGGATAAATACCTGAAGGAGAAAAAAATGCAGGGATATGGGGAAAGAGCAGGGAAGTGGAACTAACTGGATTGCTCTTCAAGAGGCAGTGCAGACTTGATGGGCGGAATGGCCTCCTTTTGTGCTATACTATTCTAACATTCTATGAATTTGCTCAACACCATTGGGTTAGGGCAGGGAAACAAAATCAGTTAAGTTTCCAGGTCCTGTTATCCAGCAATCCCTGTGGATGTCAGGAGTAATACCACTACTCTTCCCCTAACATGGTCACAGCTTGTAGACAACCAGTGTCAAGGCACACACACGAGTAACAGGCACTCTGGCAGGGTACCAGGGCACCTTGCCTACTCCCGCACAGCGGCAGTATTGGACTGCCCGGTCGCCCCGCATCTGGACTGCAAGAAGGCAAGTCGGGTCCTATGTACGTCATAAGACCCAAATTAGTATTTGAGATGCGGTAGCGCCTAACTCGGGACAGTTCCTGCTGCCCAGTGGTACCCACGGGGAAATGCTGCTGTGGCCATAGCGCCGGCGGAAACAGGGCTGTAGGTCACTGCCCGCCAATCTCGGGGCGCTACTGCCCGATTTGCACCGGGCGGGAGGCCTGAAAACTCAGCTTCTTGACGGATTTGAAACAAAGACAATGCTGTTAAGCTAGTTTCAATTGGGGAAAGAGTACACAATTCTTACATTACTTTAGAGAGTATAATGCTTCTGGCAGGATACTGCCCCTATGATTTTCTCCAGTGGCCACTCTATCTGATGGTACATATAGGATAAATGAATTAAGTCAATACAGATAAAATTCAATAGAATAGTTACACATACCTTAAGATCAGAAGAGGAAAGCTTTTCGATTCTTCTGTTGACATCTGGGGAACTTTGTTTCTTTGTAAATTGGACAAAGCAAAGCTTGCTGGTCTCCAGAAAAGCTATGATCATAAAATTGTCTGCAAGTACAGCTGGACAAAGCCAAAAGATCAAAACCATGAGATTCATTCAGTTTCTACAATCTTGCTTTTCCAGTCTGACTCCTATATAATCTGGTTTCCAAAGTTTATTAATAATTTTATCAACCATAGAAACACTGACTGGCATTTTCCTGGCAATGGTAGCCATGGTCCACAAATACATTTTTGCTGGTGAAGTTTATGTCTTGGTCGTGGTAAAAAAAATACTGGGGGTGAAATTTGGCGATAGCGGAAAATGGCCAATAGTGAATCGGCAGCTCATTTTACACCCCGCCCGAATTCCATTTCTATTGACTTCAAAGGAAAAGAAAATTGGCCGTGATGTAAAACCAGTGAAGACCAATTTCACCCCCATTGTTTTCCTGTTTGTGAGCAACATAGAAAAATAGGAGCAGAAGTAGGCCATTCGGCCCTTCGAGCCTGCTCCACCATTCAATATGATCATGGCTGATCCTCTATCTCAATACCATATTCCTGCTCTCTCCCCATACCCTTTGACACCTTTTGCGTCTAGAAATCTATCTATCTCCTTCTTAAATATATTCAGTGACTTGGCCACCACAGCCTTCTGGGGTAGAGAATTCCACAGGTTCACCACCCTCTGAGTGAAGAAATTTCTCCTCATCTCAGTCCTAAATGTCCTACCCCGTATCCTGAGACTGTGACCCCTTGTTCTAGACCCCCCCCAGCCAGGGGAAACATCCTCCCTGCATCCAGTCTGTCTAGCCCTGTCAGAATTTTATACGTTTCAATGAGATCCACTCTCATTCTTCTAAACTCTAGTGAATACAGGCCTAGTCGACCCAATCTCTCCTCATACGACAGTCCTGCCATCCCAGGAATCAGTCTGGTGACCCTTCGCTGCACTCCCTCTGTGGCAAGTATATCCTTTCTTAGGTAAGGAGACCAAAACTGCACACAGTACTCCAGGTGTGGTCTCACCAAGGCCCTGTACAACTGTAGTAAGACATCTTTGCTCCTGTACTCAAATCCTCTTGCAATGAAGGCCAACATACCATTTGCCTTCCTAACTGCTTGCTGCACCTGCATGCTTCCTTTCAGTGACTGGTGTACAAGGACACCCAGGTCCCTTTGTACATCAACATTTCCCAATCTATCACCATTTAAATAATACGCTGCCTTTCTGTTTTTCCTACCGAAGTGGATAACTTCACATTTATCCATGTTATACTGCATCTGCCATGTATTTGCCCACTCACTCAACTTGTCTAAATCGCCTTGAAGCCTCTTTGCATCCTCCTCACAACTCACAATCCCACCTAGTTTCGTGTCATCAGCAAACTTGGAAATATTACATTTGGTTCCCTCATCCAAATCAAATGATATATATTGTGAATAGCTGGGGCCCAAGCACTGATCCCTGCGGTACCCCACTAGTCACTGCCTGCCACCCCAAAAAAGACCCATTTATTTCTACTCTCGGTTTCCTGTCTGTTAACTAATTTTCAATCCATGCCAGTATATTACCCCCAATCCCATGTGCTTTAATTTTCATAGAATCACAGAATCCCCACAGTGCAGATAGAGGCCATTTCGGCCCATCAAGCCTGCACCGACACATATCCCACCCTATCCCTGTAACCCCACGTATTTAATCCCCCTAACACTAAGGGTCAATTTATCATAGCCAAATCAACCTAACCCGCACATCTTTGGACTGTGGGAGGAAACCGGAGCACCCGGGAGGAAACCCACACAGACACGGGGAGAATGTGCAAACTCCACACAGACAGTTACCCGTGCCCGGTTTCGAACCCGGGTCCCTGGCGCTGTGAGGCAACAGTGCTAACCACTATGCCACCGTGTTGCCCAATTTTGCACACTAACCTCTTATGTGGGACTTTATCAAAGGCCTTCTGAAAATCCAAATACACCACATCTACTGGTTCTCCCTTATCTATTCTACCAGTTACATCCTCAAAAAACTCCAGCAGGTTTGTCAAACACGATTTCCCTTTCATAAATCCATGTTGACTTTGTCTAATCCCGTTGATATTTTCTAAGTGTCCTGTTATCACATCCTTTATAATAGACTCTAGCATTTTCCCTACTACTGAGGTTAGGCTAACCAGTCTGTAGTTCCCTGTTTTCTCTCTCCCTCCATTTTTAAATAGTGGGGTTACATTTGTCACCCTCCAATCTGCAGGAACTGTTCCATAATCTATAGAATTTTGGAAGATGACAACCAATGCATTCACTATTTCCATGGCTACTTCTTTTAGTCCTCTGGGATGCAGATTATCAGGCCCTGGGGATTTATCGGCTTTCAGTCCCATTAATTTCTCCAGCACTTTTCTTACCAATACTAATTTCCTTTAATTCCTCCTTCTCACTAGACCCTTGGTTCCCTAGCATTTCTGGGAAGCTATCTGTGTCCTCTTCCGTGAAGACAGAACCAAAGTATTTGTTTAATTTCCCTGCCATTTCCTTGTTCCCCATTATAAATTCTCCCATGTCTGACTGTAAGGGACCTACATTTGTCTTCACCAATCTTTTTCTTTTTACATATTTGTAGAAGCTTTTACAGTCCGCTTTTATGTTCCTTGCAAGTTTACACTCATACTCTATTTTTCCCCTCTTAATCAATCTCTTGGTCCTTTTTTGCTGAATTCTAAACTGCTCCCAACGCTCAGGCTTGCTACTTTTTCTGGCAACTTTATATGACTCCTCTTTGGATCTCATACTATCCTTAATTTCTTTTGTTAGCTATGGTTGGGCTGCTTTTCCTTTTGTGTTTTTGCGCCAGAAAGGAATGTATAACTGTTGCAATTCATGCATTCGTTCCTTAAATGTTAGCCATTGCCTATCCACCATCATGCCTTTTAATGAAGCTCCCCAATCTATCATAGCCAACTCCCTCCTCATACCTTCGTAATTTCCTTTGTTTAGATTTAGGACCCTAGTTTCGGATTGGATTACGTCACTTTCCATCTTAATGAAGAATTCTATCACATTATGGTCACTCTTCCCTAAAGTACCCCGCACAACAAGATTAATTAACCCCTTCTCATTGCACAATACCCAATCTAGGATAGCCTGTTCCCTAGTTGGCTCCTCAATGTACTGGTCTAAAAAACCATCTCGTACACACTCCAGGAATTCATCCTCCACAGTATTATTGCTAATTTGGTTTGGCCAGTCTATATGTAGATTAAAGTCACCCATGATTACTGTAGTACCCTTGTTACATGCATCTCTAATTTCCTGTTTGATGCCGTCCCCTACATTATCACTACTGTTTGGAGGCCTATATACAACTCCCACCAATGTTTTCTGCCCCTTGGTGCTTCTTAGCTCCACCCAGACTGATTCTACATCTTTATTTTCTGAGTCAATATCCTTTCTCACTATTGCTCTGATTTCATCCATAACTAACAACGCCACCCCATCTCCTTTTCCTTTTTGCCTGCCCTTCCTAAATATCGAATATCCTTGGATATGCAGCTCCCAGCCTTGGTCACCCTGCAGCCATGTCTCCGTAATCGCAATTATATCGTATCCGTTTTCAGCTATTTGCGCTGTTAATTCGTCTACCTTATTACGAATGCTTCATGCATTCAGATACAGTGCCTTTAGATTTGTCTTTTTAACATTTTCAGACATCTTAACATTTCTTTGTACTATGGCTCTATTTGTCTTACCATTTTTTCTTACCTGGACCCTATTTGTTAGTGCACTCTTTTGTTTGTACGCTCTGTCCCTTCCTGACACAATCTGGTTATCCTTACCCCAATCACTTTCCTGCACTGCTTCCTTGTCTTTTCTCTTTAGCATTCTAGATTTTTCTCCACCGGGACAGCAACAAAGAGCTTGTGGGAGGGGGTTAAGTTGGTCAGTAAGGGTGAACATTGGTGGTGTTACCAATCTGCAACTTGTTTTAGTCCCACTGGTGATGAACACAAGGCCAGGAGAAGCTAATCTTGCACATCCCATGGAAAATAGTGCTAGCACCTCTGACATCTATCATCAGATTATCACCATTACGGTCTAGTGTACTGCAGAGTCAAATGTCATGATCAGCAACCAAGCTGAAGCAAAAGAACATTTACCACAGAGGTGACCTGCTCAAACATTACACAATATCAGCAGCTGGAAAAATATTAGCCACAACCTAAATCTGCTCCGTTGACATTTGCATAGTTACATACAACACTCATGCTCACGAGGGGAAAATGCAAGCTTTGCCTGGCAATAGAAATTCTGTTGATATTATACTCCCCCTAGGGAAAATCCTGCTCATAGCATTTCATCGATCATTAATTAAAAATGGCACATGGCTAGCGTACGTGATCCAGACACCACGGTGTTACACCACATAAAGTTCTCTGCCAAAACCAAAGTTTAAAAAAGCCAACCTTTTGAAACACGCAAGAAGAAAACATTTCTAAAGAAAGGGATGAGGAACTTCAGTTATGTAGAGAGACTGGAGAAGCTGGGATTCTTCTTCTTAGCACAGAGAAGGCTAAGGGAAGATTTAATAGAGGTGTTCAAAATTATGAGGGGTTTTGATAGAGAAAATATATATTTTTTTCATTCATGGGATGTGGGCATCATTGGCAAGGCCAGCATTTATTGCCCATCCCTAATTGCCCTTGAGAAGGTGGTGGTGAGCCGCCTTCTTGAACCACTGCAATCCGTGCGGCGAAGGTACTCCCTCAGTGCTGTTAGGGAGGGAGTTCCAGGAATTTTAACCCAGCGGTGATGAAGGAATGGTGATATATTTCCAAGTCAGGATGGGGAGTGACTTAGAGGGAAACTTGGAGGTGGTGGTCTTCCCATGCGCCTGCTGCCCTTCTAGGTGGTAGAGGTCACGGGTTTGGGAGGTGCTGTCGAAGAAGCCTTGGTGAGTTGCTGCAGTGCATCTTGTAGATGGTACACATGGTGCGCTGGTGGTGGAGGGAGTGAATGTTTAAGGTGGTGGATGGGGTGTCAATCAAGCAGGCTGTTTTGTCCTGGATGGGGTTGAGCTTCTTGAGTGTTGTTGAAGTTGTACTCATCCAGGCAAATGGCGAGTATTCCATCACACTTTTGACTTGTGCCTTGTAGATGGTGGAAAGGCTTTGGGGAGTCAGGAGGTGAGGGACTTGTCGCAGAATACCCAGCCTCTGACCTGTAGCCACAGTATTTATGTGGCTGGTCCTGTTAAATTGCTGGTCAATGGACCCCCAGGATGTTGATGGTGGGGGATGATTGTCATGGGGAGGTGGTTAGACTTACTCTTGTTGGAGATGGTCATTGCCTGGCACAAATGTTACTTGCCACTTATCAGCCCAAGCCTGAATGTCGTCCAGGTCTTGCTGCATGCACGCATGGACTGCTTCATTATCTGAGGAGTTGCAAATGGCACTGAACACTGTGCCGTCATCAGCGAACATCCCCATTTCTAACCTTATGATGGAGGGAAGGTCATTGATGAAGCAGCTGAAGATGGTTGGGCCTAGGACACTGCCCTGAGGAACTCCTACAGTGATGTCCTGGGGCTGTGATGATTGACCTCCAACCACCACAACCATCTTCCTTCAGTACCCAAAGGACACAGATTTAAGATAATTAGCAAAACAACTTTTTTTTTTAACGCAGTGAGTTACGATGATCTGGAATGCACTACCTGAAAGGGCGGAAAGACCTCCTTCTGTGCTTATGATTTTATGAAAAAAGGTGTAAAAGATCCTTAAAAGATCCTGGGGGAAAAATTGGGTCGCACCCTCTTTGGGGCGCTAACTTTGCCGGGGCGCAACTTTTAGCCATGAAAAAATTAGCGCCCCCCCCCCGCGGCCGAAATTCACCGGTAGCGCCCCAAGAGGGAAGCGGGGTGCTACTGGAAGTGCCCCGTCTCCCTCTTGGGGCACTGCGAGTGAATATCGCAGCGCTACATGCCGCAGCGCCATGGTACGGCAGGCCTTCCTCCCCTTCTTAAAGGGGAGGGACCTAGCGCAGTGCGAGCCGGGGCCCAACTGGGCCACCAGGGATCGGAGTGCCGGCAAAAGAGCCCGGCACTCAAGAGAAGTGCCGAGCTCACGGAGCGCAGCCGGCACTCCGCCAGGGGGGGAGCTGCAGAGGAGGCTGGGGACGGCAGAGGGGGCAGGTGCTGGCAGGCGGCCAGCAACAAAAATGGCCGCCCGACACCTCCCCTTTAATTTGCGCCACCCCGGCTGCAGGTAGGTCCCCCTAACCCCGTCGGACATAGCGTCCGGCGGTAAGTCAGGGGGTGCTACCGAAGATCGTGGCCGAGGCGCTGCGCACAGCAATGCGTCATCGCGCGGGGCGCTAACGGTTACCGCCGCCACTAACCTCCCGCTGAATTTCGCGGGAGGCGTTGGCGACGCCGCGCCCAGGCGCTAGTTGCTTTGCGCCCCATTAGCGCCCTCTTAGGCACTAACAGGAGGCGCAAAGCAACCAAATTTTTAGGCCCCTGAACCTAAACAGCTTCCAGCTGAGGAAAAAGTAATCACTAGCAACATCCCCCCCACACTCCTCACCAGCCGAGTCATAAACGGTCTCTATAACTGAAGCAATTCACATGCCATCCCTCTGCTGGGGCAACAATTTCACACTGGCACCCTCCCACTACCACTTAATGAAGAAAACCCCACAGCATTTGTCAACCAGAACCCCTGCCCACCATGGAGGCAAAATCATCCTCCAAAATCTCACCACCACTACCCCTCCACTGACTGAAAAAACCTACACCATCACATCCCCGAGGCAAGTGTTGACTCCACCTCTCCATACTCCTCCCAACCCTTTGTCCTGTGCGCCAACCCTCCTCTCTTCCCCATTGCTTCTCATTTCACTCCCTTTGTACATTCTCCCACTCCCTTCCTACCTTGATTCCTGAGATGAAGGGGTTGTCTTATGAAGAAAGGCTATACTCAATGGAGTTTAGAAGAATGAGAGGTGACCTTATTGAAATGTATAAGATTCTGAGGGGGCTTGACAGGGTAGATGCGGAGAGGATGTTTCCCCTCGTGGGGGAATCTAGAACTGGGGGCATAGTTTCAGAATAAGGGTCGCCCATTTAAAACGAAGATGAGGAGGAATTTCTTCTGAGGGTCGTGAATCTTTGGAATTTTCTACCCCAGAGATCTGTGGAGGCTGGGTCATTGAATATATTTAAGGTGGAGATAGACAGATTTTTTAACGATAAGGGAGTCAAGGGTTATGGGGAGTGGGCAGGAAAGTAGAGTTGAGGCCAAGACCAGATCAGCCATGATCTTATTGAATGGCGGAGCAGGCTCGAGGGGCCAAATGGCCTACTCCTGCTCCTATTTCTTATGTTCTCCGTTCTTTCCACTCCCTTCTTCCTCTTCCTTCTTTCCCCATAGCACTGCTCCCCCTCCATTCTCTCTCTTCTATTCCCCCTCCTCTCTTCCTTTTCCTTCCGTCTACTCCATTCTCCCTCACTCACCCCTCCCCTCTCCTTCCTACTGGTCTCCCTTCCCTACTCCCTCTTTCCCCATCCCTCCCCTCCTTACCCCTTCCTTCACTCCTTCTCTCCTGTCCTCCGACCCTCTTTCTGCTTCTCTCCTCCTCCCCATCCCCTTTCCCTCTCCCCTAAACTCTCCCTCCACTCTCCTCCCCTCCTACCTACCTCCATTCTCTCCTCTCCCTCTATCTACCAATCCCTCTCCTCCCTCCTTCCCTCTGTCCCCTTCCTCTCTCCTCCCCTCACCTCTGTCCCTCCTTCCTCTCTCCTCCTTCACTTCCCCTGTCCCATTGCTCTCTCTCTCCTTCCTCCCCCTCCCCTTCTCCTTTTCCCCCTGCTCTCCCTCTCCTCTCTCTACCCCTTCTCCATCAGCACTTTGTTTAATTTTTTTTTTTACTGTTCTAGTATTTTTTTATATTTATGTCTGAACAAAATATACTATAGATATTGCAAACTAGTTTTTCACAACTAAATTTCAATTTTTCTTGCAAATTATCTTTCCACATATAATGGCACAATTTAAAAAAAAAATAAACAAATGCTTTGAATTTGAGACTGTAGAATACATATTTAAATAGTTGATAAAAAAAATCAAAATTGCCATGATATTTTAGAAAAAGGTTTCTCCAAAAAGTAGTACCTATTAGTCTGATTTTAAATAGTCCCTGATGTTACATATATTACTTAAAAATACTAATTGCAAAGGAAATATTATGGTGTTAATTTACAGTATACAGATATTGGATTTAAAGACTACTATGTTCCAGGATCTTTCATTACTGATACCTATGTGACCACGAGCAGCTTTGATGAAAAAACTTTTAGAAATTGATTTAATACATGTTAAAAATAAGGTCTGGAAAGCCCTATGTACAAAAGCATATTCATAATTTATAACCTGAAGGGTTGTAACTATGACAATACATGCAATTACTTGTTGCTCTTACAAGGCCCCAGTGAGAGTAATTAGTAAATCTGTTGCCACATCATTTTTCATCTGTCACTGTTAATTTAGACATTTGATTTTCACGTGGGTACAATTACCATCATTGATGGTGTCAGAGATGAGCCTCCCCACTAAGGTCCTGTCGATCATGGCTTTTTCCAGATGTGGCCCAGAGAGGCTTAATGATACCAGCACACCTGAACCAAAGAAAAGCTGAAACAGACAGGACATGTTGTTAAGTGTAGTCTTTGAAAGCGTCACCCTGGATGATGCATTCTTTATCACTACAAAAGTTAAAAATGAGCACTGTTAAATATTTTCAAAGTTGCATTAGCATTTCCAGAACAGTTGTTTTTATATTAAGGAATGAAGCTGCGTGTTCAACACCTAGGACTCCTTTATAAATTTTGGATAATGAAATAGACTAAAGGCCCTGAAAATCTGTAGGCCTTAGAATCATAGAATGGTACAGCACAGAAGGAGGCCATTCGGCCCATTGTGCCTCTGCCGGCTCTTTGAAAGGGCTATCCAATTAGCCCCACTCCCCTGCTCTGTTCCCATAGCCCTGTAAATTTTTTCCCTTCAAATATTTATCCCTTTTGAATGTTACTATTGAATCTGCTTCCACCGCCCTTTCATGCAATGCCTTTCAGATCATAACAACTCACAGCGTAAAAAAATATTTTCTCATGTCGATTTGACTTCTGACACACTCCCACCATAGCTCTGGAACTGGATATGCCGAGTCCCAGCCTTCACTGGTAGTTTCTGGAGGGGGGGGGGGGGGGGCGGAGTGTCTTGTCCTGGGTAAAATCTCCATCCACCCTAAATTCAGCCCTCTATGTCAGAGGGGGTGGGGCTGGTACACCCAGTAAGATGAGGGGTACCAGCCTCTATTATTCCCCTCACCCCCCATTACCCGCACAGCAGCAGGTGCTGCGGATTCTGGCCTCTCAGGTCTGGCAAGCGCCTGGAATGTGCCCATAATGTCATGGATGCTGGGCCTATGCTAATTAAGTACCTTCCCCTTGACCCTGCATACTCTGGTGGGGTCAGCACTGAAGAGCATGATCCCGGCATTGCTCCTATCTCCGACTTGCATTTTCTCTGAGCACGGTTCCCCATTGGGAGTGTAGAATCGCTGAAATTATTCTAATATTTGTAATGCTATTTACCTACTACTTTGCAAATGTACTTAAAATGCAAGTATTTTTGTTCTTCCTTTCCCCAAAACCTCTTAATCTCAATTAAATTATCATTTTTTCCATTCTGTGTGTCTCTGGGAATTTTCAATATTTGCTCAGGATGAAGGTACTTCATTTATTTATTCTTCCTTCCTCTCCCAACTTGTCCACCTCATCTCAGTTATTGACGATTATGAGATATTTTTCTCCCACTTATTCCCACAGTGGATTTACAGTTCTTTTGAAACGGTCGTTAGTATAGAACTGACCAATGAGGTGGTCCCACAGTTGAGTGGCCAAGGACCTCATTATTGCCTCGACCACTCCCTGTGAGTTCCACATTGTAACCACTGTCTGGGTAAAGAAGTCCCTCCTGATTCACCATGGGCCAGCTCAGTATGCAAGCTGGCCAAAATTGGGAAGTCCTGGACTGGCAAGCAGCTAGAGCGCCCACAGCGCGCTGCTTTATTATGAGACCCAAGGAGCAATTTCCCTGGCACCTGAAAACTGGCCCAAACCAATTTCTACCCCACTGAACCTACATTTACTAACCAGACATCTGAGGTTTATAATCCACCAACAATTCTGATTTTACGTCTGTGGCTTGGTACAACAAAGTTAACATTAAATTTGTTCTATTTTTATTGTTCTGCTTTGTACCATGTATATTAAGAAGAAAAAATTTATGCCGAAAAACGACATACACCAAGGTAACATATTCTGCAAGAATTGCCAAAAGATTTTTTTTTTTTTTTTTTAAACTTTCCTGTGGACATAATTCAACTGATTGCACATTTGTCGTAAGTTGAAATCATGGGTTAACAAAATTGGTTTTTGTGAATTTGCTCAAAGCTAAATTTCACCGTCTAAAACAAATGGCTATTTCAGTTGTTCTTGTAGAGTCCAGGGAATTGCTTTCGAATTATACATCGATTTAATTTAACGTAACATTAAAAAAATTAAAATACATACATACATACTTGGGGCACCTTTGTTTAAAAAAAAAGGTTCTGTCTACTGTATATATAAATCATCTGGATAGTTTAGCTGATCTGAAGTACAAGATACACTATTATATAGATTACATACTATTGTATATGTTGCACACCTTTATATATGTAGCATTATTTGTAACTGTAAAGCCAAGTCTGGAAAGGCTCAATTAAATTAAATTAAATCAACAATCCAAGATCACTGTTGAAGCATATACCTGACAATTGTTCTTGTTCTTCCATTTGCTCAGCACACAACGGCTGCACTGCAGCAGCTCCTGAAGGACAACAAGAACACAGATGGCTATGTCAGATGCATACGTTGTCACTAATGGTTAAAGTGTTTCTGATTTCCAATCAGAGGAGATTAGCATGCTTCGAAAACAAAGATGCAACTGTTTCAGAACATGCCACTGCACTAGAGGCTAGTTATGATCTTTGTGCAGGCTGATCCTTTACAAAAATTAAAGCTGTTGAAAGATGAATAAAGAAGTATAATTGTTTACTGTCAACTTTGTAACTAGGAAAGTACCTCAAACTCCTTGAGGGTGTCTCGAAGTTTATCTGGGCGTCTATTCTTGGGTGTCCACAAATATTCTCGAGCTGACAAAGAAAATGTGAACATAATTATAATGAGAAGAATTATACCATAGCATTTACCCTAACTATTCCATTATTATAGCACCAGTAATTAATCTGACCTTGACAATGACATCCAGTATTTAAGAATACACTAAAAAGTCAAACTATCAAATGAAACCAGTAAATTAAAAAAATCATTAACTAGAGGACCGATTTAAGATAATTGGCAAAAAATCCAGGGAAATGAGGAGTTTTTCTTTTAGTAGCGAGTTATGATGATCTGGAATGCACTGCCTGAAAGGGTGGTGGAAGCAGATTCAATGGTAATTTTCAAAAGGGAATTGGATAAATACTTGAAAAGGAAAAATTTTGCAGGGCTATGGGGAAAGAGCAGGGAATGGGACTAATTCGAAAACTCTTTCAAAGAACTGGCACAGGCATGATGGGCTGAATGGCCTTCTTTGCTGAATGTTAAAACAACCTGGAAATTTCTGATTTACGAAAATATTATACATTTGGAAAATGATTTTTAGATGTAATGCAGTGTATGAGCAGGGCAGAATTCAGAGGCCCGGACATTTCACATTTGTTGGAAAGCTTAAGAAATGTCTATTTTTATCCAAAATGGAGGAAAAAATAACAAATTTGGGGAACGCATGGCTTGGAAACATGGACATAGAAATTAGCTCCCGCCCATGTCAGGGCATGCTCCTGGTGCAGTGCACGCTGCCTGCACCTAATGAGGCCGGTGGCAGGACCAAGGTAAACTTGTCTGCTGGCCTCATCTGTTTATTACCGGCGAGTTTCGGGCACCACTCAAGGTTCCAGTCTCTGGGTAAAGAAGTTTCATCTGAATTCCCTATTGGATTTATTAGTGACTATCATTTATTAGTGAATGTAGGTTTGGTGTGGTTGTGTTAAATTTTGCTAACGGGTACGAGTGAAAGCACTCATGGGCTGCCCTAAAGCTACTGAGTACTATTCCATTCCATTTATTGTTAGCCATTTCTTAAAAATTGTTTGCTTTCTTTCTCGAAAGCAATGATTAAGATAGAAGCAGCGTCTGTCTGTAGATTCTTTGGTTTTTTTTAACTGATTCTGAAGGATATTCAAACAAAAGACCTCAGTAAGCATATGGCTTACATATTTAATGTGATACCCGAGGGAGACGACTCAAGACAATATTCTCTTACCAAAGGGTACAGGAAGACTAGACTGCTAGCATTCAGTGTGCCATTTGTCAGCACTTGTTTTAGTCTAAGAAGCTGCTCTCTCTGTTGGAGAAAGGCTGTGATAACTATATAGAGAAAACAGATTCATATTTGCCAAAATGGGGAAAGAACATTTGCTCCAATTATTATTAAGAGCTTAAATGACATTCTGTCGTACTACCACATTACTCACCCTCTGTCATGTGCTGCTTCTCTTCCAGGTAACAGCAGTCTGTTGGTGACACTAAAGGGATTTAAAATGAGAAAAATGGAAAAAATAAACAAATGACTCCTGACTACTGTACAGGCTAACACTAAAAAAGATCATTGCAGCTAAAAAGATGGGCTGATGTTATAGTGTTACTACTAATATCAAATGCAGAATAGAAGTAGAGTCTGTCTGTCATCAGCAATGTAGGGACAGTACCACACCCGACAAAAAGAGGGTCAAATTCAATTTTGAAGTGAGCATTAAATGCGCAGTAATGAATTGATTGCTTGTTAAACACCCCGCCCAATTCACTACCGTGCATTTTGCACTCTCCCCGAAGTTGAATTTCACCCCCAAAAGATGCTCACACTGACCTCCACCTTAACCTGGCCGAGAACAAGAAATAATCTCAGATGGAAGGGCCTGAAACCAACAAACAGTCTTCCAGGATTAACAAATGTTATTAGTTATTCAGGAAGAAATGACAAAAAGGCTCTACTTATCTGTATTCATATCAGTTGGATTTTGATGCCCTCTGCTGGAATTCTGGTGCATAAATGTGGAACCTAGTAGTTTATTTAAGATGATTCACATTTTTAGCAAAGTAACTGGCATATCAATATGAATTTGAACGTACCTGCCTCTTTCTTATCATAGTATTGATAGGTGCCGACATCTGTATCTGTCATACAATTAGGAAAAGGAAATAAGTAAAGTTTAAAAAACTGCCAAAACATTCTGGAATATAGTATAATTTTGATATTCAAGTGTCCAAGATGTTTTTGTTTGTATATAATAAAAGTAGTATATATATCTTTTAAAATGAGCTTCCAAAAACAGATAATTTCACAAGTAATGATAGCCTATTAATGTTAACTCTTTGAAAAGCCTATATAGGTCAAAATTTGAAAACTTAATACTAATGGGAATTTTGCAATAATCCAAATATATCCTCAGTTAAGTCCCTCCATAGGGCTAACTTTAAGCATCTAGTGTGTAGTATTTGGATTCATACAGACCCTGGGACACAATTTTGCTCGAATGACTAAATGTGCATTTCAATTAATGATTATATCTAAATTGTTAAAAATAGTCTGGAATTTTTTGAAGTTATACAACACTTGGTAAATGGAACATTTCTTTAACTCTTTTTTTTTGCCCTTTCTGTTTTTAATTTTCATGGTTTTTCTTTACCTCTTTTGTCTTTGTCTTTGTTTCTTTTCCATGAAGGTTGAAATAATTTCCCACCTAGCCCCGCCTAATCATTATGTCATGCTGTAATTCTAGGTCAATAACCGAAGAAATGCTTCATGGAATTAAATTACGACTTACTAAAGTGGAAGATATATCAAAAGCAGCTTGTAGGTGAGCCATATTTGACTATAAGATCCAAGATTTGATTCCTGGTCTGTGCTGAGTTAACTGATCTCAGCCAAATTGGCAGAAGTGTATGGCAATTAACATCAGTGTCTTGAGTGGAGGGGAAAATCTGCCACTGTTTCCACTCCTCATTACTATCCACGTGACTCCTACTGGCAACTGCATGTGGGGGACAAGACTGGGTTCAGCGACACGTCTTCACTGCTGAATACCCCGTTTGGCATCATGAAAAATGCCCATCTGGTTGAGGTACTGGATGGTGATTACTACCCTATGTGGGTCCATACCCTATCCAGAGTCATTGACTTCCAGGAGTCCTCCAAGTTAAAAGAGAGAAAAGGGGAGAAAATTTGTAAACTAAATGTATATAATGTTGGATGTGGATTTTAAATGGTGTTAACAATCCAGAAAAAAAATTATTTAAGATTTATCAAAGTTTCATACTTGCTTGTAGATACAGTAGTAAAGCTTTTCATTTAAACAGAATTGCCTAAATATCATTAAAGCATTTTGCAGACCCTGATTCACATTATGCCTATAGTGCAGAAGGCAATTCTGCTCACCGGTTGATTGGCTATAATTTATAACCTTCTAATAGTTCAACAAACACAAATCAACATTTAGATTCTTTAATGTTAAAGTAGTGAAAATACAGATGCAAACTGATAGAGGTGTTCAAAATCATGAGGGGTCTGGACAGAGTAGATAGAGATAAACTGTTCCCATTGGCAGAAGGGTCGAGAACCAGAAGACACAGATTTAAGGTGATTGGCAAAAGAAACAAAGGCGACAGAAGAAAAAAAAATTTTATGCAGCGAATTGTTAGGATCTGGAATGCACTGCCTGAAAGGGTGGTGCAGGCAGACTCAATCACAGCTTTCAAAAAGGGAGTTGGATAAGTGCCTGAAAGAAAAAAATTTGCAGGGCTACGGGGAAAGGGCAGGGGAGTGGGACTAGCGGAGGTGCTCTTGCAAGGAGCCAGCACGGGTTCAACAGGCTAAATGGCCTTCTTCCATGCTGTAACCATTCTATGATTCTATGAAACTGCATTAAGAAAGGAAAGTTACATCTGTATTTCCACTACTTTAATATTAGAATTTGACTTTTAAATGCTACCAGTGTATCAAAAGATAAAGTCAATTTAAATGAACACATAATAGATAGCATAATTAATATTAACAGCAAGGCAAAAAAACATATACATAATACTAAAGAAAAATATATGTCTGGAAACTCCTAGATGCAAAAATGGAAGGAATAAAACCATTTAAAATCAAAAGTTACAAGGACGAGGCAAGAGTTCAATTACCCCTGACTTGCAAGGTATTCTTCATCGACCACAGGTGCAGCTCGGTCAGACAGAAAGACATCTGATGGCAGATGGAGTTCAGCTCTGCCAAAGCAAGAAACAATCCAACGTGTGAAAATTAATTAGCCTCCATTAAGCATAAAACTGAAAGTCTCTGGAAGTGGAATTTCAAAATGGTCCCTCATTAACCATATTTTAAGATGAAAATGTGTCAATAATCTGGGGACCAGTACACATTAGCACATTTGCCTTCTTTCCCATTAGCTGACAAAAAGCAGGAAAAGAACAGCAGCTTCGTTTCTCCCAAAGGACTTGCTATTATGTAGCTGGGTCCACTGGTAAGCCCCAGAAGGCAGCACTGTTTGAGAAACCCATTAATCAATGGCTCAAATTCCATGTGCTATCTTTTGTAATACTTTGTATTTGGGAGAAACAGCAAGTTTGTAGATTTCACGGTTTAACCTCCTGTATAATGCAATAGCTATCCACAGGAAAATGTTCTTTAATCTTAATTCTGACATGCTCTATTAAATATTATGAATAGGTGGAAACTCATATGGAATATGAAATCTCAGCTATGTAGCTGAAATTCAACTTTGTGTATCGCTGGTGGATCAGTGCATTGGAGCAACAGAAAGTAGTTCTACAAAGTGGCAGTAAATGGGCTATATCTTCAATCCTCCAGCCACTTAGTTGCATTACTGTGGAGCATAAACACCAGCATGGACCAGTAGGGCCGAATGGCCTGTTTCTGTGCTGTACATTCCATGTAATTCTATGTAATAAATGTTAGCCAGGACAACGGGAAAACTCCTCTGCTCTTTTTCAAATAGTGTTATGGGACCTTTTATGCCTACCTGTTTAATATCCTCTGGTTAATACATTTGCATAGAATTCCTTAGTGTGCTTTTTTATTGTACTGGCGAACCCATTTAAAATAAATGGGTTAGTTAGCATATTAATATAGCACCCAACCCCCTAAAAATCTCGCCTTCACAAAAATAGTTTGCATAGTAAATCATTTAGTGGAACCAATCCAGAACTAGAGTTGGATTTTTTTTTTAAAGGAAGTTAAAATGCCATAAACATAAAAACACATTGATTTTATAAATCTTCACTGTAAACTAAATAGTATTGATTTGATCTTCAAATGTTCCAAGCTGTAAATTTCAACTAATGCATTTTAAATTGCTACATGATTTCTGAAAACATGATAATGAAAGCTATGTAAAAGCCACATAAAATGAAAGGAAAGCAAATATGTTTTCCAACTTCCAGATGCACTTGGTCGAAAACTTTGAAAAGAAGAGTACCATAATCACTTATTTTCCTCTTTACGCCTATGTGAGCCGTGGCAGTACTAGTGATCTATTCACTGTCAAAGCAAATGTCTGCGGAGATGCCGGTGTTGGACTGGGGTGGACAAAAATGAGAAGTCGCAGAACAAAGCAAATGTAGCAAAGGCAATCATGGACCCCCTCGACACTGACACAGATGCTGGATAGTGATCTAAGAATGGGAGCCATGGTTAATTTTTCTGCTCCCAAGCCCATGGACACAGACGTCAATTGTGAGCCCCCACCACGGTCATGAGATTACCCAACGTCGCACTAAATCACAATCAAACATGGGACCTTCCTTGCCTGTGTGGTCCATTATCACACCATGTGGCACATTTTACACATCTTCAGGCTCCATTATGCTGCCTTTTTCAGATGCATGTCACTTCCACAGTACAAAAACGACATCTGTGAGTTCACTTTGTGCCATGCATCGAGATCATGTTGAGAAAAATTGAATTGTTTTAAGATGCTTTAAAAGAAGTGTTTGTTCACAGAAAGTATGATCACTTACCATAAAACTTATTGCATTGGCCACAACAGTGCAGAAATCACATTAGCCATTTTTACATTAGTTGGTAAAATCCACAAAATGACACTGGCGTACAAGTTGTACCTCCAAGTTTACAAAAACCGGTAGAAGGCAGCCCAAATACATCAAATTCTAATCAAATAGACTCAGAGGAAATGGTTTCTACAATTAAAATGGAGTCATCAGAAGTTAAAAATGTCCAAAATATAGCAAATTGAGTAGAAAAACAGAATGCTATAACTGATAGGAGGGAATCACACAAATAGAATACTGATATAAATACTGAGCACTGCATAAGCTGCACACAAACTGGGCATTGTTTCTCGAACCATTCGTTTATTTTGAAACACTTAAAAACATATCAACATTTGCAATTCAAGTCAAGCCTGCCCTGGATTTGCCCCACACAATTACTGAATGGAAAGCTGTTCCACTATGGCCCTAATTTGACATCCTCTTCCAGGCAGAAAGACTTTGATGTCAAGTTATTTTTTAATCAGAAAACAAAGATCCAGGATGATACCCTTTTATAACACTTAAGAAGATCAGGTCAGTTATCCCTACATCCTTTTAAAATTAACTTTTCAGAACTCTTAATTCTCGTTTAAACCCTATTTTTTCCTGATACAATCAATGGCTTTCAAGTTTAATAATGACTGACAGGGATGATGTTATCAGGATTTGATTGCAATGACTTTCGTTGTATTTATGAAATGGGGAAGTAACTGAGAAGTGGAAACATAATGGATTATGTTGCAATGGCCCATTCTTTTGAACAGTCAGTAACCCCCCCCCCACCCCCCCACCCCCAACACCGCAAAAAAAACAGGTGCTTACTTTAGTTATAGCTGTAGAATGTGCCATTACTGCCTCTGACTACATCTTGCAATCAGCTGACAGGAAGCATGACTGATGTGTGGACAGTCAGGTTCTACCAGTCATCCCCACCACCTAGAGACAGAACCCTTTGTTACCACACAGCCTGCATAATAATTACCTGCAGGTTGTGGGGACCTATTGAACGTTTCCCCAACTGAGGCAAGCACATCTGAGAGAAGCAGCCCTGCTACTCAAAATTATAACCATTTTGCTTTAAGGGGAGAAAGGGACATCATGTCATTTTTTTTCTCTAAAATCATTACAAAATATTTGTAATAGAAAAGTTATAAACAAGTCAATTTTTTGTCTCCGCATAAAATCCTATAATAATATACACGCGTGTGACATTCAGCAAGAAGTAAGGTCATAATGCTCATCAATGTGGTCATCAAATTCTTGACATTCAGATCAATATTTCCATGCTCATGGTTATCTTATAAGAATTTTGTTTGAAAGCTATACTGTCATGGAGACTTTTTTTATTGTAACCTTTCTACATGAACAATAAATACAAATAAAATCAGCTCCTCAGGTTGGCATACTACAAGTCATAACTGTTACATTATTGTAACTTATTGTTACACACAATGGCAGCTGTGGCTCAGTGGGTAGCACACTCGCCTCTGAGTCAGAAGGTTGTGGGTTCAAGTCCCACTCCAGGGACCTGAGCACGAAAATCTAGGCTGACACACCTAGTGCAGTACTGAGGGATTGCTGCACTGTTAGAGGTGCTGTCTTTCGGATGGGATGCTAAACCGAGGCCCCGTCTGCCCTCTCAGGTGGACGTAAAAGATCCCATGGCACTATTTCGAAGAAGAGCAGGGGCGTTATCCCCAGTGTCCTGGCCAATATTTATCCCTCAACCAACATAACAAAAACAGATTATCTGGTCATTATCACATTGCTGTTTGTGGGAGCTTGCTGTGTACAAATTGGCTGTCGCGTTTCCCATATTACAACAGTGACTAGACTCCAAAAGTATTTCATTGGCTGTAAAGTGCTTTGAGACATCCGGTGGTCCTGAAAGGCGCTATATAAATGCAAGTCTTTCTTTCTAAGATTTAGAATTAGGTACAAGATTAAAGTGAGTACATTGTTGGATTAATGAGGGAGTTCATTAATTCCAGAACTTTTCTAGGTAGAACCATTACTTCCATTTAGTTTCTCACTTGGTGCTGTCCAGGTGCAGCATGAATAGACAATAGGGGAATACAGACACCCAACATATACACTCATCTCTTCAGCTGCAACAGCAAAAGCTGAACCATTTCACTAATAGTACCAAGAGTAAATAACCCTTAAACATAACCTAACTTTCATCGTGTCACGCCTACTACTGGTTCTCTCAGCCAACCACCCTAAATCTCTATTTTTGGCAACATTTATTGATCTGGGTAGAAAGAAATCTGGCAAATCTCTCCAGACATATACTTTGTGATATCACAAACAAAATAATGACAATTATGGAATTTGGATTAAGACAGAAAGTAAAAAGTTAGACGATAAGATTAGTAAAAGAACAGTAAATGTTTTCATTTGGTACTGAATAAAGATGATGAGAATACCATGAACAATGGGAATATAAATATACATGTATAATGAAAAGGAGAACATATCATAAACTGTTAACAAAAAAGATAAAATAAAGGAATAGTGTAAATTGCGGAAGAGTTTGGTTGTGTTACAGTAATCTGTATAAGATCACCCCAAGACACTTTTATGGAACTATTGTAAATGTTATCAGACTCCTGAAAATTTGGATAGGAGTCCTGAAGTCTGACAATTATCCATTCAAGGGAAATGCAATTAGTTTATTGTACACCTGAAACAACCTCTGTTCTCCTCAGAGAGAATGAATCCCCATCAGATTTTTTGACAAGCTGTCAACCACATGCAAGAAACCCCACACCCAACTTATTACTGCAATGTGCTTATTATCTTTCTTGGCATTTCATTTTAAAGTCATGTGCAAACTTGCTTACAGCTTACAAAAAATTAAACCCTACATACAAGTGTTCTCCCAATGTAGAAAAAAACAACAAACCTCTTAACAGAAGTTTAAGCAGGAATCTCTATCCCAGTCACCTAAATTTCCTTCTAATTCAATCACACCTCGGAGGCTAAACTGACATGAATTGCAACAGTTATACATTCCTTTCTGGCGCAAAAACACAAAAGGAAAAGCGGCCCAACCATGGCTAACAAAAGAAATTAAGGATAGTATTAGAAACATAGAAACATAGAAACATAGAATCTAGGAGCAGGAGTAGGCCATTCGGCCCGTCGAGCCTGCTCCGCCATTCAATACGATCATGGCTGATCATCCAAATCCAGTACCCTGTCCCTGCTTTAATCCCCACAGTACACATATCCCACCCTACCCCCGTAACCCCACGTACTTAATTCCCCCTAACATATCCCATCCTATCCCCATAACCCCACATATTTAATCCCCCCTAACACTAAGGGTCAATTTATCATAGCCAAATCAACCTAACCCACACATTTTTGGACTACCCACATTTTGGACCCACACATTTTAGATCCAAAGAGGAGTCATATAAAGTGGCCAGAAAAAGTAGCAAGCCTGAAGATTGGGAGCAGTTTAGAATTCAGCAAAAAAGGACCAAGAGATTGATTAAGAGGGGAAAAATAGAGTATGAGAGTAAACTTGCAAGGAACATAAAAGCGGACTGTAAAAGCTTCTACAAGTATGTAAAAAGAAAAAGATTAGTGAAGACAAATGTAGGTCCCTTACAGTCAGAAACGGGAGAATTTATAATGGGGAACAAGGAAATGGCAGGGCAATGAAACAAATACTTTGGTTCTGTCTTCATGGAAGAGGACACAAATAACTTCCCAGAAATGCTAGGGAACCAAGGGTCTAGTGAGAAGGAGGAATAAAAGGAAATTATTAGTAAAAAAAAAAAAGTGCTGGAGAAATTATTGGGACTGAAAGCCGATAAATCCCCAGGGCCTGATAATCTGCATCCCAGAGTACTAAAAGAGGTAGCCATGGAAATAGTTAATGCATTGGTTGTCATATTCCAAAATTCTATAGATTATGGAACAGTTCCTGCAGATTGGAGGGTGGCAAATGTAACCCCACTATTTAAAAAAAGGAGGGAGAGAGAAAACAGGGAACTACAGACCGGTTAGCCTAACATCAGTAGTAGGGAAAATGCTAGAGTCTATTATAAAGGATGTGATAACAGGACACTTAGAAAATATCAGCAGGATTAGACAAAGTCAACATGGATTTTTTTTAAAAATTCGTTTATGGGATCTGGGCGTCGCTGGCAATGCCAGCATTTATTGCCCATCCCTAGCTGCCCTCGAGAAGGTGGTGGTGAGCCGCCTTCTTGAACCGCTGCAGTCTGTGTGGTGATGGTACTCCCACAGTGCTGTTAGGTAGGGAGTTCCAGGATTTTGACCCAGCGACGATGAAGGATCGGCGATATACTTCTAAGTCAGGATGGTGTGTGACTTGGAGGTGGTGATGTTCCCATGCGCCTGCTGCCCTTGTCCTTCTAAGTGGAAGAGGTCACAGGTTTGGGAGGTGCTGCCAAAGAAGCCTTGGCGAGTTGCTGCAGTGCATCTTGTAGATGGTACACACTGCAGCCACGGTACGCCGGTGGTGGAGGGAATGAATGTTTAAGGTGGTGGATGGGGTGCCAATCAAGCTGGCTGCTTTGTCCTGGATGGTGTCAAGCTTCTTGAGTGTTGTTGGAGCTGAACTCATCCAGGCAAGTGGAGAGTATTCCATCACACTTCTTACTTGTGCCTTGTAGATGGCGGAAAGGCTTTGGGGAGTCAGGAGGTGAGACATTCGCCGCAGAATACCTAGCCTCTGACCTGCTCTTGTTGCCACAGTATTTATGTGGCTGGTCCAGTTAAGTTTCTGGTTAATGGTGACCCTCAGGATGTTGATAGTGGGGGATTCGGCGATGGTAATACCATTGAATGTCAAGGGGAGGTGGTTAGACTCTCGCTTGTTGGAGATAGTCATTGCCTGGCACTTCTGTGGCGCGAATGTTACCTGCAACTTATCAGCCCAAGCCTGAACGTCATCCAGGTTTTGTTGCATGTGGGCTTTTTTTTTATACAGAGGCCGGTGTCGGGAGCAACAGGACAGAACAGTGAGTATTTAAACTCACTTTCGCGGGCTTTTTTTTTTATACAGAGGCCAGTGTCGGGAGCAACAGGAGAGAACAGTGAGTATTTAAACTCACTTTCGCGGGCTTTTTTTTTTAAACAGAGGCTTACCAATCTCACAGACCGGCGGCGGAGTTCCAGAGCCACGTCACGATTTAAAAAGTGACGCGGGCAAGAGGAAGCAGGTGATTGGGTGAGTACAGCCAGGTGAGTATTTATACTACTCTATAGTTTGACAGTTAAGGTTAATAGTTTATAAAGTTTACAAGGTCTTAATTTTTGTGGTTATAGTTTCTAAGGTCTCTGTTGTGTAGCGGGGAGTGCTAGTAAACAAGGGCCCTTGAGTATATCATTTAATTGTAGTGTAATTAGTGGTATTGATTTAATTTAATTTAAATTAATTAAAGGGTACGTCATGGCAGCACAGCTCGGCTCCGTGGCATGCTCCTCCTGCACTATGTGGGAAATCAGGGACACTTCCTGTGTCCCTGACGACCATGTGTGCGAGAAGTCTATCCAGCTGCAGCTACTGGCAGACCACATTGCGGCACTGGAGCTGCGAATGGATACATACCGGAGCATTCGCGATGCTGAGGACATCGTGGATAGCATGTTTAATGAGTTGGTCACACCGCAGGTAAAGGCTGCACAGGCAGGAAGGGAATGGGTGACCGCCAGGCAGAGTAGTAGGTGCAGGCAGGTAGTGCAGGGGTCCCCTGTGGCCATCCCCCTCTCAAACAGATATACCACTTTGGATATTGTTGAGGGAGATGGCTTATCGGGGGAAGGCAGCAGCAGCCAACTTCCTGGCACCATGGGTGGTTCTGCTGCACAGGACAGGAGGAAAAAGAGCGGGAGAGCTATAGCGATAAGGGATTCTATTGTAAGGGGAATAGATTGGTGTTTCTGCGGCTGCAAACGAGACTCCAGGATGGTATGTTGCCTCCCTGGTGCAAGGGTCAAGGATGTCTCGGGGCGGCTGCAGGGCATTCTGGAGGGGGAGGGTGAACAGCCAGTTGTCGTGGTGCATATAGGTACCAACGATATAGGTAAAAAAGGGGATGAGGTCCTAAAAGCTGAATATAGGGAGTTAGGAGGTAAATTAAAAAATAGGACCTCAAAAGGTAGTAATCTCAGGATTGCTACCAGTGCCACGTGCTAGTCAGAGTAGAAATAGAAGGATATTTCAGATGAATACGTGGCTAGAGGAATGGTGCAAGGGGGAGGGATTCAAATTCCTGGGACATTAGAACCGGTTCTGGGGGAGGTGGGACCAGTACAAACTGGACGGTTTGCACCTGGGCGGGACTGGGACCGATGTCCTCGGGGGAGTGTTTGCTAGTGCTGTTGGGGAGGATTTAAACTAAAATGGCAGGGGGTTTGGGAACCTGTGCAGGGAAACAGAGGAAAGGGAAGCAAGGATAGAAGCAAAAGACAGGAAGGAGAAAAGCAAAAGTGGAAGGCAGAGAAATCAAGGGTGTAAATCAAACAGGGCTACAGTAAATAATAATTCTAAAAGGACTAAGAGTGTTAAAAAAAACAAGCCTGAAGGCTTTGTGTCTTAATGCGAGGAGCATTCGTAATAAGGTGGATGAATTAGCTGCGCAAATAGATGTAAACGGATATGATATAATTGGGATTACGGAGACATGGCTCCAGGGTGACCAATGCTGGGAATTCAACATCCAGGGGTATTCAATATTCAGGAAGGACAGACAAAAAGTAAAAGGAGGTGGGGTAGCATTGCTGGTTAAAGAGATTAACACAATAGTAAGGAAGGATATTAGCTCTGATGATGTGGAATCTGTATGGGTAGAGCTGAGAAATGCCAAGGGGCAGAAAACGTTAGTGGGAGATGTATACAGACCCCCAAACAGTAATGCTGAGGTTGGGGATGGTATTAAACGGGAAAAATAGAGACACGTGCAATAAGGGCACGGCAGTTATCATGGGTGATTTTAATCTACATATAGATTGGGCTAACCAAATTAGTAACAATACTGTGGAGGAGGAATTCCTAGAGTGTATACGGGATGGTTTCCTGGACTAATATGTCGAGGAACCAACTAGAGATCAGGCCATCTTAGACTGGGTATTATGTAATGAGAAAGGATTAATTAGCAATCTTGTTGTGCGAGGCCCCTTGGGGAGGAGCGATCATAATATGATCGAATTCTTCATTAAGATGAGTGAAGTAGTTGACTCAGAGACTGCGGTCCTGAATTTAAATAAAGGAAACTACGATGGTATGAGGCGCGAGTTGGCTAGGATGGATTGGGGAGCGTTACTTAAAGGGTTGACGGTGGATAGGCAATGCCAAACATTTAAAGATCGCATGGATGAACTACAGAATTTGTTCATCCCTGTTTGGCATAAAAATAAAACAAAAAAGGTGACTCAACCGTGGCTAACAAGGGAAATTAGGGATAGCATAAGATCCAAGGAGAGGACATATAAATTGGCCAGAAAAAGCAGCAAACCTGAGGATTGGGAGCAGTTTAGGATTCAGCAAAGGAGGACAAAGGGATTAATTAAGAGGGGGAAAACAGAAGAAGAGAGTAAGCTTGCAGGGAACATAAAAACTGACTGTAAAAGCTTCTATAGATATGTGAAGAGAAAAAGATTGGTGAAGTCAAGCGTAGGTCCCTTGCAGTCAGAATCAGAGGAATTTATAATGGGGAACAAAGAAATGGCAGACCAATTAAATACATACTTTGGTTCTGTCTTCACAAAGGAGGACACAAATAACCCTCAAGAGATGTCGGGGAACATAGGGTCTAATGAGAGGGAGGAATTGAATTAAATCAGTATTTGTAGGGAAATGGTGTTAGGGAAATTGACGGGATTGAAGGCCGATAAATCCCCAGGGCCTGATAATCTACATTCTAGGGTACTTAAGCAAGTGGGCCTAGAAATAGTAGATGCATTGCTGGTCATCTTCCAAAATTCTATAGACTCTGGAACAGTTCCCATGGATTGGAGGGTAGCTAATGTAGCCCCACTATTTAAAAAAGGTGGTAGAGAAAAAACAGGGAATTATAGCCTGACATCGGTAGTGGGGGAAATGCTAGAGTCCATTATAAAAGATGCAATAGCAGAGCACTTGGAAAACAGTGACAGGATCGGACAAAGTCAACATGGATTTACAAAAGGTAAATCATGCTTGACTAATCTACTGGAATTTTTTGAGGATGTAACTGGTAGAATAGATAAGGGAGAACCAGTGGATGTGGTGTATTTGGTCTTTCAGAAGGCTTTCGATAAGGTCCCGCATAAGAGATTAGCGTGCAAAGTTAAAGCACATGGGATTGGGGTAAGGTACTGACTTGGATAGAGAACTGGTTGGCAGACAGGAAGCAAAGAGTTGGAATAAATGGGTCTTTTTCCGAGTGGCAGGCAGTGACTAGTGGGGTACCGCAGGGGTCGGTGCTAGGACCCCAGCTTTTCACAATATATATTAATGATCTAGACGAGGGAACTAGATGTAATATCTCCAAGTTTGCAGATGACACAAAGCTGGGTGGGCGTGTGTGCTGGGAGGAGGATGCAGCGAAACTCCAGTATGATTTGGACAGGTTGGGTGATTGGGCAGATGCAGTATAATGTGGATAAATGCGAGGTTATCCACTTTGGTGGCAAAATCAGGAAGACAGATTATTATCTGAACGGCAATAGATTGGGAAAAGGGGTAGTGCAACGAGACCTGGGTGTCCTTGTGCACCAGTCACTGAAGGTAAGCATGCAGGTGCAGCAGGCGGTTAAGAAGGCAAATGGTATGTTGGCCTTCATAGCGAGAAGATTCGAGTACAGGAGCAAGGATGTCTTGCTGCAGTTGTACAGGGCCTTGGTGAGACCACACCTTGAGTATTGTGTGCAGTTTTGGTTGCCTTATCTGAGGAAGGATGTTCTTGCCATGGAGGGAGTGCAGCGAAGATTCACCAGACTGATACCTGGGATGGCAGGAATGACGTATGAAGAGAGATTGGGTCGATTAGGCTTATATTCACTAGAGTTTGGAAGAATGAGAGGGGATCTCATTGAAACTTATAAAATTCTAACAGGACGAGACAGACTAGATGCAGGAAGGATGTTCCCGATGGCGGGGGAGTCCAGAACCAGGGGTCACAGTCTAAGGATATGGGGTAAGCCATTTAGGACTGAGATGAGGAGGAATTTCTTCACCCAGAGAGTGGTGAACCTGTGGAATTCTCTACCACAGAAGGCAGTTGAGGCCAAGTCATTAAATATATTCAAGA
The DNA here is from genome assembly GCA_030390025.1 of Squalus acanthias. Taxonomy (NCBI): domain Eukaryota; kingdom Metazoa; phylum Chordata; class Chondrichthyes; order Squaliformes; family Squalidae; genus Squalus; species Squalus acanthias. Next base: position 69,129,686 of record CM059436.1, read on the forward strand.
AGGAGTTAGATATATTTCTTAAGGCTAAAGGGATCAAGGGATATGGGGAGAAAGCAGGGACAGGGTACTGAATTTGGGTGATCAGCCATGATCTCATTAAATGGCGGAACAGGCTCGAGGGGCCGAATGGCCTACTCCTGCTCCTATCTTCTATGTTTCTATGACTGCTTCATTATCTGTGAAGTTGTGAATGGCGCTGAACACTGTGCAGTCATCAGCGAACATCCCCATTTCTGACCTTATGTTGGAGGGAAGGTCATTGATGAAGCAGCTGAAGATGGTTGGGCCTAGGACACTGCCCTGAGGAACTCCTGCAGCGATGTCCTGGGGCTGTGATGATTGACCTTCAACCACACAACCATCTTCCTTTGTGCTGGGTTTGACTCCAGCCAGTGGAGTGTTTTCCCCCTGATTTCCATTGACTTCAGTTTTACTAGGGCTCCTCGATGCCAGACTCGGTCAAATGCTGCCTTGATGTCAAGGGCAGTCACTCTCACCTCACCTCTGGAATTCAGCTCCTTTGTCCATGTTTGGACCAAGGCTGTAATGAGGTCGGGAGCCGAGTGGTCTTGGCGGAACCCAAACTGGGCATCAGTGAGCAGGTTATTTGTGAGTAAGTGCCGCTTGATAGCACTGTCGATGACACCTTCCATCACTTTGCTGACGATTGAGAGTAGACTGATGGGGACGTAATTGGCCGGGTTGGATTTGTCCTGCTTTCTGTGGACAGGACATACCTGGGCAGTTTTCCACATTGTCGGATAGATGCCAGTGTTGTAGCTGTACTGGAACAGCTTGGCTAGAGGCGCGGCTAGTTCTGGAGCACAAGTCATTAGCACGATAGCCGGGATCTTGTCAGGGGCCCATAGCCTTTGCTGTATCCAGTGCGCTCAGCCGTTTCTTGATATCACGTGGAGTGAATCGAATTGGCTAAAGACTGGCTTCTGTGATGGTGGGGACCTCGGGAGTAGGCCGATATGGATCATCCACTCGGCACTTCTAGCTGAAGTTGGTTGCAAACGCTTCAGCCTTGTCTTTTGCACTCACGTGCTGGGCTCCACTATCATTGAGAATGGGGATATTCTTGGAGCCTCCTCCTCCCGTTAGTTGTTTATGGTCCACCACCATTCACGACTGGATGTGGCAGGACTGTAGAGTTTTGATCTGATCCGTTGATTGTGCGATCGCTTATCCCTGTCTATAGCATGCTGCTTCCGCTTTTTAGCATGCATGTAGTCCTGTGTTGCAGCTTCCCCAGGTTGGCACCTCATTTTTAGGTACGCCTGGTGCAGCTCCTGGCATGCTCTTCTACACTCCTTATTGAACCAGGGTTGGTCCCCTGGCTTGGTGGTAATGGTAGAGTGAGGGATATGCTGGGCCATGAGGTTAGAGATTGTGGTGGAATACAATTCTGCTGCTGCCCCACAGCGCCTCATGGATGCCCAGTTTTGAGCTGCTAGATCTGTTCTGAATCTATCCCATTTAGCACAATGGTAGTGCCACACAACACGATGGAGGGTGTTCTCAGTGTGAAGACGGGACTTCGTCTCCGCAATGACTGTGCGGTGGTCACTGCTACTAATGCTGTCATGGACAGATGCATCTGCGACAGGTAGATTGGTGAGGACGAGGTCAAGTAGGTTTTTCCCTCTTGTTGGTTCACTCACCACCTGTCGCAGGCCCAGACTGGCAGTTATGTCCTTACATGGTGCGACCGAGCCACTCTTGGTGATGGATATTGAAGTCCCCCACCCAGAGTACATTCTGTGCCCTTGCTACTCTCAGTACTTCTTCCAAGTGGTGTTCAACATGGAGGAGTACTGATTCATCAGCTAAGGTTTCCTTGCCCATGCTTGGCCTGAAGCCATGAGACATTGGAGTCAATGTTGAGGACTCCCAGGGCCACTCCTTCCCGACTGTATACCACTGTGCCACCACTCCTGGTGGGTCTGTCCTGCCGGTGGGACAGAACATACCCAGGGATGGTGATGGAGGAGTTCGGGACATTGGCTGAAAGGTATGATTCTGTGAGTATGACTATGTCAGGCTGTTGCTTGACTAGTCTGTGGGACAGCTCTCCCAAATTTGGCACAAGTCCCCAGATGTTGGTGAGGAGGACTTTGCAGGGTTGACTGGGCTGGGTATGCCGTTGCTGTGGTCGATGCCAGGTGGTCCGTCCGGTTTCATTCTTATTATTTTGTTTCGTAGCGGTTAGTTACAACTGAGTGACTTGCCAGGCCATTTCAGAGGGCAGTTAAGAGTCAACCACATTGCTGTGGGTCTGGAGTCACATATAGGCCAGACCAGGTAAGGACAGGCAGATTTCCTTCCCTAAAGGACATTAGTGAACCAGATGGGTTTTTAATGACAAAATGATAGTTTCATGGTCACCATTACTGATACTAGCTTTTTATTCCAGATTTATTTAATTAACTGAATTTAAATTCCCCCAGCTGCTGTGGTGGGATTGGAACTCACGTCTCTGGATCATTAGTCCAGGCCTCTGGATTACTAGCCCAGTGACATTACCACTACGCTACTGTTCCCTGTAAAAGGAAACCATGTTTGACAAACCTACTGGAGTTTTTTGAGGATGTAACTGGTAGAATAGATAAGGGAGAACCAGTGGATGTGGTGTATTTGGATTTTCAGAAAGCCTTTGATAAAGTCCCACATAAGAGGTTAGTGTGCAAAATTAAAGCACATGGAATTGGGGGTAATATACTGGCATGGATTGAAAATTAGTTAACAGACAGGAAAGAGAGTAGGAATAAATGGGTCTTTTTCGGGGTGGCAGGCGGTGACTAGTTGGGTACCGCAGGGATCAGTGCTTGGGCCCCAGCTATTCACAATATATATATCAATGATTTGGATGAGGGAACCAAATGTAATATTTCCAAGTTTGCTGATGACACGAAATTAGGTGGGATTGTGAGTTGTGAGGAGGATGCAAAGAGGCTTCAAGGCGATTTAGACAAGTTGAGTGAGTGGGCAAATACATGGCAGATGCAGTATAACGTGGATAAATGTGAAGTTATCCACTTTGGTAGGAAAAACAGAAAGGCAGAGTATTATTTAAATAGTGATAGATTGGGAAATGTTGATGTACAAAAGGACCTGGGTGTCCTTGTACACCAGTCACTGAAAGGAAACATGCAGGTGCAGCAAGCAGTTAGGAAGGCAAATGGTATGTTGGCCTTCATTGCAAGAGGATTTGAGTACAGGAGCAAGGATGTTTTACTACAGTTATACAGGGCCTTGGTGAGACCACACCTGGAGTACTGTGTGCAGTTTTGGTCTCCTTGCCTAAGAAAGGATATACTTGCCACAGAGGGAGTGCAGCGAAGGTTCACCAGACTGATTCCTGGGATGGCAGGACTGTCGTATGAGGAGAGATTGGGTCGACTAGGCCTGTATTCACTAGAGTTTAGAAGAATGAGAGTGGATCTCATTGAAACGTATAAAATTCTGACAGGGCTAATTAATTTTGCACACTAACCTCTTATGTGGGACTTTATCAAAGGCCTTCTGAAAATCCAAATACACCACATCCACTGGTTCTCCCTTATCTATTCTACCAGTTACATCCTCAAAAAACTGGATGCAGGGAGGATGTTTCCCCTGGCTGGGGGGTCTAGAATGAGGGGTCACAGTCTCAGGATATGGGGTAGGACATTTAGGACTGAAATGAGGAGAAATTTCTTCACTCAGAGGGTGGTGAACCTGTGGAATTCTCTACCATAGAAGACTGTGGAGGCCAAGTTACTGAATATATTTAAGAAGGAGATAGATAGATTTCTAGACACAAAAGGCGTCAAGGAGTATGGGGAGAGAGCGGGAATATGGTATTGAGATAGAGGATCAGCCATGATCATATTGAATGGCGGAGCAGGCTCGAAGGGTCAAATGGCCTACTCCTGCTCCTATTATGTGGGACTTTGTTCTATATTTCTATGACCTTAATGTAATAGTCATATGCACTGGGTTTTAGCAGTGAAAAATTATTTAGTAGTATGAAAAGATACACTCTTTGTTGCAGGAACATTTAAATAAATACATAACTAGCTCGGTGGAGTGGCTTGAAACTGAGGAGTGGGGCCCAGAACTCTCCAAGACTGGGGAATGAGCCCTGGAGTGACCCAAGGCCAGCAAACACCCTACTACATTATCTTTACATAGAAATTACAGTACAAAAACAGGCCATTCACTTCCTCTTTGGCCAGGGTTAGGGTTAGGCTTTTGTGCTCAGTTCAAATGGATTCAAGGCAGTTTGAACGATACAGTTTCACACATCAAACCAATGTCTGGCAGCAGTCATCAAAGAGAATGGGACGTTGGGCTGCGTAATAATGAGTAAGAAAGTAGATTAAGGAAAGTAATCCTTCTATTATGAACAGCATTGGTCTGATCCCACCTAGAGTAGTGTGTGTAGATTTGGAACCAACACTAGAGAAGGGATGTGGCGGAGTTGAAAAATGTACAAAAAAGTTACTAAGGTGATAAAGGAGACTGGAGAATAAAACATATGGGGACAGACTCAAGGATCTGGAAGTCTTCTCAATGGAAAAGAGAAGACTGTTAGGGATACGATTGAGGCATTTAAAATAATAAAGCAACAAGGGGAGATCAGTTTAAACTGCGAAACGATCGTTTCAGGCAGGATGCAAGTAAGCATTACTGAGAGGGTGGTTTGTTACTGGAACAGATTACCAAAACAGATTGTAGTTTAGACATCATCAAGGCAAAATTAGACCAGTACCTTGGAGAAATGCTGGTTAACGGAGCTGGATGAGATGGCCCTATGTCTCTTCCAGCCTTGAGATTTATAGGTGGGTGTCAGCAGGGGAACAGGGCCAAAGCCCAGAATAAAAGCCACAGTAACTGTCTCTTAGTCCGTCACTATTCCTAATTATTAACCCTTTTGGGTATAGCTTTAACAGTGCTGAAAAGCTATGGCTCAAGTATTTTGGAAAAAAAAAATCACATTAGGGTTGAAATGATGTTATTGTGCTTAACAAGCTCGTGTCAAGTTCCGCCGTCTGTTATAGTGAAACAGTTAAGCTGATTTCTACCCTTGTGATTATTATAGTTTTTGCAGGGATTCAGAGTTGGCTTCACCTAAAGAACCAATCAGATTGCAGAAAACAGGGCTTCAGCTAATATAAAATATAAAATCAAAATTATAGTTTGAAGAAAATAGAAGGTTAAATGTGGGAGGGGGTGATTGCCAACATGGTGTGATCCCCAACATGGTGTGATCCTAGTCTTGACTATTGTTGAGCAGGTGCCAAGTAGAAGCAGCTCATTTCTGTTCGGGGAAAGGAAGAGAAAAATATTAATAATAAGTGGTCAACACTGGGCCAAATTCAGATGTAGTGGGTAGCCTGGGAGACACAGAGAAGAAGGAGGAAATAAATAAAAGATGCACACCATATTGGAACACCAATACATAGTAGCATGCAGTAGAGGGACGTAGATTTGATTCCCATTCCACTGAGATCCCACTGTCAGCCATACTAAAACAGTAGAGCACGGAACCAAGTCATGTGCTTTCCCATAAAGAAGGAAGAGAATTTGGGAGGATAACAATTTGGAAGGATAGTCATCACTTAATTATTGTTGCATGTGTCCTAACATCTGGCTGAACAGCAACATCAGCAAGGGTCATGGCTCAGAGAAAAAGAGAGAGGAAAATACAGCAATTCCATATCCTAAAAATTAAATTACACACAAAACTATCTACAGCTAAACCCTAAGGCTTCCATTAAAGTAGAAAAATGCACCTGCTGTGAAATTCTGGAATTCTGTACATAAATACACTAACAAAATGTCTGGTTATTGAAGGGTGTGCAAAGGAAGGCTGCTAAACTAATTCAAGAACTGAGGGAGAAAAGAAAGGCTGCTAAACTAATTCAGGAACTAAAGGAGCAGAATATGAGGAAAGATAAGCAACCCTGGGACTTTTCTCTTTTGGAAAGAAAAGACTTAAAGGTGATATGAAAGAAAAATTTAAGATCAAGAGGAGGAGATTGGAAAAAGTAGATTCTGATGAATTTTGTACACGGCAGAAAAATGTAAGAACTACTACTAACAGTAATACGGCACCTTCAACATAATGAATGGTCCCAAAATGCTTCTTAGAGGCAGAAATAGCTGGAGGCCAAGAAAGAGAGAAAGGATTAGGGCTGCTGTCTAAAATAAGATTGAAGAGGTAGGTTTAAAAGGAGATTCTTGAAGGAGGGGAAGGGAAGTAGCAAGATGGAATGAAAAGCCATTGCAAGAAAAGTGTTGGCTCCATTGGGAAAGGAACTGGTGGAACCAAGACAGTGCCATAGAGTTCAATCACAGAGCGGGGGTTGGTGGAAAAGGATGAAGTGCTTTACTGTGTGAACCACTGCACAGAGTCAAGGAGGATGAGGAAGGAAAGTGCATTCTGGTCACAGTCACAAAGGATGTCACTGGTGGTTTTGACGAGGACAGTTTCAGTGCTGTGGGCAGGGCAGGAACTGGATTAAAAGGGTGTGCAAAAGGAGTGATGGGAGAGGTGGAGATGAGCTGGATGGTGACAACAGGTCCACGGATTTTAGAGGAAAGAGAGCTTGAAGGTAGGGTGGTACCTGGAGAAGACAGAGGGATCAAGGGAAGATTTTTTTGAGAAGTGATGCCAGCAATCTTGAAAGGTAGGCAATGGAGTAGAAATAAAAAAGAACTTGTATTTATATATAACCTTTCACATCCTCAGGCCATCCTAAAGTGCCTCACAATCAATTAATTACTTTTGAAGCGCAGTCATTGTGGTTATGTAGGCAAACACGCCAGCCAATTTGTGCAGAGCAGGGTCCCACAAATAACAAATGAGATAAAGGACCAGTTAATCTGTTTTTCTGACTGAAGAGATGGAGACATTGACAACATAAGTGGCAGGTATTAAGAATTCTGAGCAAGAGAAAGCCCAGCCATCTCCCTCAGCGGCAAAGCAAAGGAGTTTGCCGCTGGCCCCGAAGAAAGCTGCCCACAGAGATCTCATGATCTCTGTGACAAGAAGTTTGCCTTTTTCGACGTGCAAGTGATTTCAGTGCAGTATAGTGGGGATCTGCTGTGACGTCAACAAGCTGTCTAAGCAGCCAATCGCATTGCAGAATTCTCACAGACAGGGAAGCAGGAAATGAGAAGCTGCTTTTATCCCGACTTTTTAAAAATGTTAGAGAACAAAACAAAGATTGGGGCTCCCACATGGGGATAAGATAGAACCTGAAGTATCATGAACAAACTTTTAAAATAAATAATTTTTTTAAAGTTTCTTAAAAATTGTAATTTATCATGATTAGAAATTTGACACTCCACAAAATTAAAATTAGTTTTTCAGGGTCATAACATTTGTTTAGCAGTCAATACGCTGTTAAAACCCCAGTTACACCTAATCCAACAAGGTCTAACATTTAATGGGGTATTTAAGAGAGATATTACTGCGGAAAGCCCAAGTTTTCGTCAGTTTCACTGATTTCGCTGATTACACTGATTGCCGGCAATGGGGGGGGGAAGAGAGAGAGAGAGGCCCACAGCGCAGCTGGTGTCAGAGCAGTGAATGACTGACCGCAACTTCAGGATTTCTGTCTTTTGATGCACATGCACTACATCCTGAAGTTGTGGTCAGTTTCAAAGGGGTAATAACAGCGAACGCTGTTGGTTTGCCATTATTACCCAGCACAAATGGAGGCCATTTGGCACCGGCTCTTTCGAAAACAATTCAGTTAATCCCACTGCCCCGCGCTTTCCCTATATCCCTGCAATTTTTTTCTCCTTCAAGTATTTATCCAATTCTCTTTGAAGGCTACTACTGAATCTGTATCCACCACCCTATCAGGCAGTGCATTCCAAATCCTAACCACTCGTTGCGTAAAAAAGTTTCCCTCATATTGCCTCTGGTTCTTTTGCCAATCACCTTAAATCTGTGCCCTCTGGTTATCGACCCTTCAGTCATTGGAAACTGTTTCTCCTTATTTACTCTATCTAAATCCTTCATGATTTTAAACACCCCAGCATCAACATCTTGGGGAAGCACCATTGACCAGCTGCTGAACTGGACCAACCAGAACAACACTGGCTACAAAAGCAGGGCAGAGGCTGGGTACTCTGCAATGAGTGGCTCACTTCCTGACGCCTCAGAGCCTCTCCACCATCTACAAGTCTCAAGTCAGTAAATTGATGGAATACTCAACACTCTCCTGGACGGGTGCAGTTGGACTAACGCTCAAGAAGCTCAATAACATCCTGAACAAAGCAGGTTACTTAATCAGTGACCCTACTACTGGACTCAAAAGCAATCCCGCCACTGTGGCTGGAACATGTACGATTTGCAGAATGCACCGCGTTAACGCACTAAGGTTACTTTCACAGCACCTCCCTCCTCTGCAACCTCTACCACCAAGAACGATAAGAGCAACAATGTTGTGGGAACACCTTCACCTCCAAGTTCCCCACCAAGTCACACACCATCCTGACTGAACATATATCGATAATCCTTCACTATCGCTGGGTCAATATCCTGAAATTCCCTATCTACCACCATTGTGCAAGCACCATCATCACAAGTATTGCAGTAGTTCAAAGAGAAGTCCCATCATCACCTACCATGGGCAGCTAAGGAGAGACAATAAATGTGGCCTTGCATGTGTTGCCCTCATCTTCAGAATAAATTTTAAAACCATAATTCCATAATATCACACAGGAAAATTAATATTCTGTTTATTTAGTTTGGTGCAGAACACTTAAAAAAAGGATTACTTTAAAAAAAAAACAAATTCCTATGTAGAGCAACAACGTGTTTCACAAAAATGGGCTACACTTTACACAAGTAAAACTCCTCCCATCTTTGGGGGGGACATACATTTTAAAACTAATCAATGCAAATCTCCAACAGACAACTACTAATAAGTAAAACAACCATAAATGTTTGTAGAAATTATCTCTAAACATCTCAGACAGCAGGACTTAAAATGTTTATTTTATTAAGTCCTATGCTGGGAGTGGGACTGGGAGAAGGTCAGAAGCTGGAGCGGAAGAGGGAGAGGAAGGGTAGGTGGAAGACACAGATGGTCTCAACTTTAAAGACAAAGATCCCATGAGCTCTTGGCATTGGAGAGGGACATGAGGAAAGGATATATGAGGAGGTGGTCAGCTGTGCAGAAAATTGGAAAGCTCTTTCCAAGAGCCGGCACAGGTACGATGGGCTGGAAGGCCTCCTTCTGTGCTGTACGATTCTATGATTTTAAGTTAGAGATTTTAACAGTTTATAAGTACAGAGGCCGGGAAAAGGTGGGGGGTGGGGTGGTAATGGGAAAAGTAAAGAAACAAAAGATAGGTCCAGAGGAAGTGTAAATAATTTCAAGGGAATAAGGGTGTAAAAGACAGAAATTATAGATTAATTAATAAGATTAATAACAGCAGCAATGTTGTGGTAGGTGGAATACCAAAGGAGAGGAAGTTGGGAGTTTGAGATTGAATTAGTGAGGGATACAAGTGTTTTCCATGGATAGATGGCAAGGTAGAGGGAGTGGGGGTGGGGGGGGGGGGGCGGTGGGGGGAGTTAAGGCTATATGGGAAGTAACGAAGCTGAGGAAGTGGTCTGAGATGCCCTTGTCAATGATCAAGATCTTAGGAACGAAAAGGCAATGAGACACGGGGAGGTCGAGTGGGACACCGTTTATGTGAAGGGTGAGACTGAGTGACAATAGACGTGCAAAAAACTTGGGCATGCAAAGAAGTTGCAGGAGAGCAAGGAGTATTTAAGTGTAGGTCAAAGGACATACTTGGTACAGTTACTAAGGGAGGAGAGAAGGGATTACATCTCAGTGAGGAAGTCAGCATGGGGCTTGGGAAGGTGGTACATAACAAGGATCACTAGATTAGGAAAGGTGGTGCATGAGATTGCACTGTATAATAGATAAAGTCATTATTGATGGGTCTGATGGTCTTTTCTCACCCTTCTTTTCATATGTTCATAATTTATTTTATCACTTGAAAACTTTCTACACTTGAAGACACTCTGTACACATGTATAACTTCTTGCTTTGCTACCTTCGTCTTTAAAAATTGAATGAAGTGTGAAATTTTCATGGTGCAACCTTCAATTATCTCTTGTGTACACTCTGACATTGTGGCGGGGGAGTCCAGAACCAGGGGTCACAGTCTAAGGATAAGGGGTAAGCCATTTAGGACTGAGATGAGGAGGAATTTCTTCACCCAGAGAGTGGTGAACCTGTGGAATTCTCTACCACACAGGGCAGTTGAGGCCAATTCATTAAATATATTCAAGAAGGAGTAAGATATATTTCTTAAGGCTAAAGGGATCAAGGGATATGGGGAGAAAGCAGGGACAGGGTACTGAATTTGGATGATCAGCCATGATCTCATTAAATGGCGGAACAGGCTCGAGGGGCCGAATGGCCTACTCCTGCTCCTATCTTCTATGTTTCTATGTGTCCTATAAAATGCTAATCTCCTCCGGGACCTTAGAAAGACCCTTTGGCAAAGAAATTCAAGGTAACTGTAACAGGTCACAGGTAGAGCTCTCAGGTTGATTGAAACAGTGTCCAGAGCTATAGAATGAAACTCACTGAGCCCAGTTATTGACTCCCTCCTCAGTCCATCCTATTTCACATACTGCTCTTGAAGCACATCAACAAAATGAATTCTAGGCTGATACAACCTTCCACTTGGAAATGCAGTTTTCCTTCGTCTCCTGCTGCATCCTCAGTCAAATTGAACATTATACTCCTTCTCAGACTGAACAATCATAGCAGCTATCTCAGACATAGATAACTTCCACAATCGAAAGAACTCCGGTAGAGATTCCATTTCCAGCTCTAAAAGTTCGTCTCATGCACGTGTATGGAAACGCTGCATTCACTGTGTACAATCACAAAGTGGAAGCTGGATCCATCCCCCTAATAATTAGCTTCACTGGAAGATCTCATGCCAATACCGAAACTAATGTTGGCTGAACAATTCAAACTGGCAGCTATTTGGCCGAAAACCCAGATTTCTGTGGGTTGCTGAAAACAGGAGAATTAACTAACACTTGTAATATTCCACCCATTGAGATTAGCCACAAGTAAACTATTAAAAAAATTATTTTGTTTGTTATTCAGTAAAAGTAATAGGTTATTACCATAATTTAGGAAATTATGTATTTTTAGCTATAGTCAACCTCCTGTGGTGTTGCAAACAGTCAAGATCAAATGTTGTCTTCCGATAAAGCTGGGTTAGAGGGCAGGGGATAATTGGACCAGGGCACAACATAATATTCAGTCCCCATCTTAAAGTCATACATTCTCATATTTTTAATATTGTCATCATAAATTCTTATATCCACACTTACAATGGAATTGCTTAATTCAAAATATTGGATAATTCACTTTTTAAGCAAAAACAATGATTGAATTATCAGAAGTAGACTCATATGCTAGGAAATAATTTTTTTTTTTTTTTACAAAGTGGGCATGTTAATTAAAATACCAAAATGACATGAAAGCAGCCAAGTAATAATGTGAAAAAGAATGGTGTGACGTTCAATACGGCAGAAAAATTAACCCCAGGAGAAGGTTGCATTTGTACTGAAAGATGTACATTTAATAAGGGCTTCTAAAGTTGTTATGGATACACTGTTTGAACGACAACCGCTGACAAGCAGAAAAAAAGACAGGATTACGAACATTCAGATGAATGAATTTAAGTGAACATTATTCACAAAAATGGCATGCATCATGTGTACAGTATGTCAATCACTGACAACATTAGTGAAGTCCAACACTCAGTGTACAACTGATACTCAAGGCAAATGCAATACTCTGCAAAAACAGTCAAAACAAGGTGGACAAGAAAAGTTAAAGCTTAATAGGATATAGCCCTGCATAACAAAGGTCAGGGCGGGTGTGAAAAGTTGAAAAGTTCAAATCGAATGATAGAAAGGGCCTTGAGGGCCAAAAGAGAAATGTAAGAACAAGGTGAAAAAGATAAAGTTTCAGTAACAGAGTTGAAAGAAAAATATATTAGTGTCAAATTTCTATCCAGGAAAGTTAAAAATCAATTGAAGATTTTCTAATACTGTTGAATTTATGAAGAAATTACAACAATGTAACACGAATTATACAAAGCAATGTCTGTTAATAAAACAAAATCCAGTTTTTGTTGCGTCAGGTCAACTTTATTCAAACTTGTCACTAGCGGCATGACTAATTGATGTTAATAAGAATTCTGCTGATTAGTCATTTCAGCAGCATGTACATGTTGATATGCAGTCATATTTGCAGAAAAGCTTCATGTTTTTAAATTTAATTTGATTGCTGCTGAAAAGACAGTGAAATGGGTAAATGCTCGCTTAGTGCTGTATCACAGATTTCACTTCCTGTAACTTTTTCTATTATAAATTCCTATGTCTACATTTAGAATGGAAACTGTCTATGTAAACTTGTCACGCTGTACCATCTCAGTTTTACACCTCCCAGCTCCTCAGTCTGCACTGAAAAAAACTCCTATGCTCGAACCAACTATGTTTCCCAAATTGCCATACGCTTTCCTATTTAACTATAAATAGTCATATCAAATCAAAGTATTAAAAAAAAGGACAGATTGCATGACTTTAAAATGGGGAAAGAATTACTTATGCAAGCCACTGTCCAATTATCTCTCGCTCTTTAATGCCACCTCACCTGGACAACACTTGATCTTGACTCCACATTCGATGCCATGGCAGATTGATTAGTTATATATTAAGTCTTGCATCTAGTGCAAGTTTTCTGTTGTGCAGCACTTATTCATTTGTCACACTTTTATCATCATACTTTCATGGTCACAATTTGTTGACTGGTTCAAAATGAAACAGCTGCAAAAAGGAACTGAAGAGATAGGTTAAGTATGAATCAAAAGTGAGAAAAGTGGCTAGAAAACTACCGGTGAGAACCTGAGGTCTTATAGTTCTCCTGGATAGTAATAGAACCTACCAATAAAAGATGACAAAAATCAAAGCACTCTAAAAACACTTTCTAAATTACTACAAAGTTGTGTTTTTTGTTTTTGAGTACCTCGTTTAATGTTTGCTTGATTGTCTACCCCTACTACTAACCTCAATACTGACCCCTTCTATCACTGGTGCACTGTGGCTGCACATTGAAGCAACTTGCCAAGTATACTTCAACAGCACTTCCCTCCCCCATCATCTCTATCACTACCATGGACAACAGCAGCAATGTTGTGTGAACATTATCACCTCTAAGTTCCCCTCCAAGTCACGCACTATCTTGACTTGGAGATATATCATCATTACTTCATCGCTGCATCAAAATCCTGGAATTCCCGACCCAACAACATCACTACAAAGACTGCAGCAGTTCAAGGAGAAAGCTCATCGCCACCTTGTCAGGGCAATAAAGGATATGGCCCGGACAGCATTGCACACATTCTAAAACAAATTAAAAAAACTCTGTCTCTCCCAAAATTCTGGATTTGGCCATGATATTTTTATCCAGAGCTGTGGCTCAGTTAGCTGAAGGCACATCCTATAGTCTGAGCACGTGCCTTGTACACAATTTTGCAGGATGCATTGGTAGCATTTATTCAGCTCAAGTGGCACAATGCTTCTCATAGCCTCTGACAGCATCTGGTTGTTTTTCAAGATAATGTGAACAAAAGCTAGAGGATAAATTTCCAAAGCTTTATTCAAGCTATATTTATTTTGAGTCTTTTTTTTAAAAAACAGGCAGTACGTATGAAAGAGAGTGGAGTGTCAGAGAGGAAGAGGAATTGAACTGGACACCCAATAGAAATATAACAGACAGTATTGATTACACACCTGTAATAGCTTCGTTTATGTTCAAAATTTATTAAAAAACAATTATTTATTTTGTCAGTGAAAAAGTCAAATTCTGTATCTGTGCATAACAGTATTTCACTTTGTGTTTTTGAAAATAGTTTGAATACAAACCAGATAAATTTGAATAGATTTTCATAAAGCATATAAAGCTGAGAAAGAGACCCACACTGAGACAGACAGAGATAGAGAGAGACAGAGATAAAAAGAGACACACTGAGACAGACACCGGGATAGAAAAAGAGAGAGACACACACAGAGACAAAGATAGAAAGACAGAGTTAGAAAGAGAGGGACAGACAGACGCTGAGATAGAGAGAGACTAAGGCAGAGACATAGAAAGACAGAGAAAGAAAAGACTGAGAGATAGAGAGACACACACACACACACACACACACTGAGGCAGACAGAGATAGAAAGAGACAGAGACTGAGATAGAGAGCGAGATAGAAAAAGAGAGATCATGCAAGAAGAGCTACAGCTAGCACCTCATTGCCTGTTGCAGTCAGGGTCACTACGACAGCCCTGAACTTCTTTTACTCTAGCCCCTTCCAGGCTGTCACTGGGAATATTAGTAACATCATTCTGTCTGCAGTCAGTGTTTGTATTCAACAGGTAACTGATGTCTTGTTTTCTAAAGGAAACATATTAATCAATTTCTCCAAGGACATCCAGAAACAGCAGGATAGGGCTCTGGCACTCCTACAGATTGCAGGATTCACCCAAATCCACAGTGTACCCATGTTACCCTTCACACGACAAGACTGCCTTCGTGAACTACAAGACCTTCCACTCTATTAATGTGCAACAGGTGTGTGGAGACCAGCACCACATCATGCAGGTCTGTGCCCACTTTCCTGGCAGCTGCCATGATGCTTTTATTTTGCGTCAATCATCCATTTCCCCCATTGTTTTCCCCTGCACAGCAAGTAAAAAGCAAGAAATAAAAACAGAAAATGCTGGAAATACTCAGCAGGTCAGGCAGCATCTGTGGAGAGAGAAACAGAGTTAACGTTTCAGGTCGATGACCCTTCGTCAGAACTTCTTCAGAAAGTAAAAAGCAAGGATGCTTGGAGATGAGGGCTATCCTTTGAACATTTGGCTCATGACTCCATTTGGCTGTGGAAGTCTGCTACAATCAGATCCATGGATCAACTAGAGCCTTCACTGAGCAGACCATTGCAATCCTCTGGCAACGATTCTGACGCTTGGACAGTCTGATGGCTTCCTTCAATACAGCCCACGGAGTGTCCTGTACCATTGTGGTTTGCTGTATGCTGCATAACTTTGCTCTGCAAAGAAGACAACACATGGGGTCAATATTGGAGGAGGACCGTCAGTATAATGAGGGAGAGGGCACTTTTGACATAGAGGATGGTGAAGAAGAAGGAAGACAAACAGTTGTTTGCAGCCGGAGCTATTCAGCAGCAGCTCATTGAAGAGAACTAGAGAACTTCAGCTGAACAATCCATGTTCTCCCACAAGAACAGTCATGTTCAACATATGCCCCAATCCTTCCACCCTACAATCAACAGCATCTGCTCAAATACCAAAACTGACATTCCTGTACTTCTTGCAATTTAGTATACTGTATTTGCTGCTCACGACGCGGTCTGCTCTACATTGGGGAGACCAAATGCAGATTGGGTGACCGCATTGCGGAACACCTCCGTTCAGTCCGTAAGGGTGACCCCGAGTTTCCGGTCGCCTGTCACTTTAATTCTCCGCACCACTCCCACTCTGACCTTGGCCTCTTGCACTGTTCCAACGAAGCTCAACGTAAGCTCGAGGAACAGCACCTCATCTTTCACTTAGGCTCTTTGCAGTCTTCTGGACTCAACATCGAGTTCAACAATTTCAGACCATAACCTCTGCCCCTATTTTTTCCAGACGGCAGCTGTTGATGATTCTGCCATTCCCATTTGCAGCATTTAATCTCTCCTGCCTTCCACCCTATCACAGACCGTCCCTTTTGTTCTTTCCTCCCCCCCTTTCCCTGCCTCTGCACCTGGTTAAAATCTGTTACATCTCTAACTTTTTCCAGTTCTGACGAAGGGTCACAGACCTGAAACGTTAACTCTGTTTCTCTCTCCACAGATGCTGCCTGACCTGCTGAGTATTTCCAGCATTTTCTGTTTTTATTTCAGATTCCAGCATCCGCAGTATTTTGCTATTGTATTCATGTCAACCAACATTGCAAGATCACCAGCTACTACAGGAACACTCTCTACACATGGGATTGCAAGCATTGTGGTTTTACTTTCGGAAAAGCCTGGTGTGAGCCCCCAGTGCCTGTATGAAGTGCTCTTTTACCTATTTTACGAGGTGTTCCTCCAATAGCTGCAACATGGGAGAAGGGAGGCTGCTGTAGCTCATTCAAGGCCACATGAGATGCTCATGGTTGGCAACCTCTAGGAGCTCAGGCCCGACATGCCCAGTTGCAGATGGTAGCAACTTAGCATCTACCAGGAGTCTGGACCAGCTAGCTTTCTGGTACTGTGGTGGGCATTGGTCCAGGGGTCACAAGAATACAGAAGTGTTATCATGAAAGATGGCATCATATACCATTCCCATTGACTGTCCTTGCTATTGGGCTGCCGGTCAGCACACCTACTGATCTGCGGAAGAACAGACTCTAAAAAAATCTGTGATGCGAGTAAAGCCCTTATCCAGTCGCTCTTTGTTTTAAAAATGTGACACCAAAGTTATTGGTTGTAATGAGTGGTCCCGGCAGAACCCAAACAGAGCATCGGTGAGCAGGTTATTGGTGAGTAAGTGCCACTTGATAGCACTGTTGATGACTCCTTCCATCACTTTGCTGATGATTAAGAATAGGCTGACAGGGCAGTAATTGGTTGGGTTGGATTTGTCCTGCTTTTTGTGCACTGGGCAAATTTCCACAATGTCAGGTAGATGCCAGTGTTGTAGCTGTTCTGAAATAGCTTGGCTAGAGGTGCGGATGGTTCTGGAGCACAGGTTTCAGCACTATAGCCGGGATGTTGTCGGGGCCCATAGCTTTTGCTACGTCCAGTGCACTCAGCCATTTCTTGATATCACGTGGATATCAAAAGCTTGAGGTTAATTGCCATGAGCGAGGGTGGTATTTGCATTAATCTGGACACCATATTGGTCTCCATTCTTGACCTGTCTCAGTGCTCACTTCATTATAGAAGCATAAAGATTTCCCCCCTCAAAAGGTCTGGTCTATCTTTTCCCACCTGAAGCTTCAATTCTTAGGGTGGTAATAGATTAGGGGGAAACATTTGGTTGCTTTGCGCCTCCAGTTAGCGCCCTGAGGGGGCGTTAACGGGGCTTAAGCAACTAGCGCCCGGGAGCGGCGCCGCCAACGCCTCCCGCAAAATTCAGCGGGAGGTTAGCGGTGCCGGTAGCGCCTCGCGGCGCTGCACCTCCGGCGATGAAGTCATTGCCGTGCGGAGCCTCCCGCTCGCACCCCTGCCGCAAACTTGGATCGCGCCCCCTGACCTACCGCCGGACGTTATGTCCGACAGGGTCAGGGTGGCGTTTATACGGCTGGGGCAGCGATAATTAAAAGGGCAGGTGCCGGGCGACCATTTTTTTTGTGCCGCCTGCCAGCACCTGCCCCCTTCCTGCAGGGTGCCGGCAGCGATCCGTCAGCCCGGCACTCCTCGAGTGCCGTGCTCTTTTGCCAGCACCCTGCTCCCCGGTTGTCCAGCAGAGCCCCAGTGCGTTCAGCACTAGGCCCCTCCCCTTTAATCGGGGAGGGAGGCCTGCAGTACCGCGGCGCTACGTGCCGGCTCGCGTGGCGCTGCTGCATTCAATGGGAGCACCCCAAGAGGGAGGGGGAGCGCTTCCAGTAGCGCCCCGCCTCCTGCTTGGGGCGCTACCATTGAATTTCGGGCGAGGGGGCACCAACTTTTTCAGGGTGCTAAAAGTAGCGCCCCGGCAAAGTTATCGCCCCAAAGGGGGCGCAAGCCAATTTCCCCCCCCTAGACTTTTTGTTGTTTGAGGTAAAGGGCTTATTTTAAAGGCCACATTTTTCATGCAAATATTGAACTTTTCTTTCTCTTTAATGTGGAGTGCTTATTGGATACGGCTGGGAAATGGTAATGTGCTGAGAATAGGCTTAAAAATGGCAATTCAGCTTCAGTAGAGAAAATGTTTCTATCACTTTTCTGCATCAATCTCCCTTCCTGTACGACAGCTCCCTCCAGACCTCCTCCTCCTCCCTATCCACTTCCTGTGAGCCTGCAACCTTTATCATCCCTTTATATGTTTACTCCAATTTAGATGGAGAAATTGTGCTGCATGCAGCAATGACAATTTTGGAGACTTTCACTAGATTGTAGAGCAGCATCCTGCTTGAATGGTTCAATTAACATAATCATTGCTTTAGCATTCAGCAGTCCTATGATGTGCTCCACAGTAACTCAGTTTATGAAGGATTGGTTTTATTATATTTATGCTGCACAGGGACTTCGAATTGGAGTCATAAGCCATGGATGTAAAGGGTAGCTCTGGTCTCTCAACGTGCATGCAGCACAAAGTTTCCATCTAAAGAGTAAGCCATTCATTCTCTCAGGACCTTCAAATACGCAGGCAGCAACACAGACTATAGCATAACAAAAGCAATGGGGGTGCTCCCTGGATAATGGGCATGACATGCAAGATCACCTTTCAGGGGTTGGAAACTACCTGAACTTTTATGGAGTGGTAACCCTTTCAGTTTGTGGATGTGATGTGTAGAGCCCTAATGACCACCTGGGTTGGATCTATAATGCTCCTGGGGAGCCTGCCGGTGGGAAAAGTTCTGTATCCTCACTTGTTGGTGTCTTCCTTCCACTGGGAAAGTAATGAAGTTGTTTCCCCTGGCAAACATGGCATCAGTCACTCGCTTTATATAGATATGAACTACAGACTGGCTTAGCTGGCAGCTGTCCCTTGGGGTAGTCTGGAAGGGTCCTGTTGCATAGAAGCTTAATGGCACGGTGACCTCCACAGTATGGGAAGATCCTTGAAGTTGCCTGCAAGTCAGCCCACAGCAAATGGCATGGTCCTAGCACTGCAGTGAAGAGAAAGCAGCAAAGATAGGTCTGCTCTGACATACTCATAGCAAACTGAAGACTTTACAAAAAGACGAAAATACACAGTGGATAAGGTAGGGAAGATGTTCAATGTAGAAGCAGATAAATACTCAGTCAAAAACCTATGCTTTAACAGTAACTGAAACACCAGCAACCTTGTTTAAAAGTTAGATCAAAGCAAACCAGGCCCACTTTATATGGGTGAGGTGTGCACTTGTGGTCGACCCTCACCCAGAGTTGTGAAATTCAGCATGGGACCTAATTTAAATGATTTTACTACAACAAAAACAACAAGTATTTATATAGCACCTTTAATGTAGTAAAATGTCCCAAGGTGCTTCACAGGAGCATTATAAAACAAAATCTGACACTTAAGGAGTTATTAGGGCAGATGACCAAAAGCTTGGTCAAAGAGGTAGGTTTTAAGGAGCATCTTAAAGGAGGAAAGAGGTAAAGAGGCGGAGAGGTTTAGGGAGGGAATTCCAGGGCTTAGGGCCTTGGCAGCTGAAAGCACGGCCACCAATGGTGGAGCGATTAAAATCAGGGATGCTCAAGAGGCCAGAATTAGAGGAGCGCAGATATCTCGGAGGGTTGTAAAATATGGGTTAGTTTGTCTGTAGTACTGCCTTCTTTCTCCCCCAAAATTGCAACGTGCAAAAGTGGGCATGTTGTGATTTGAATGTGCGGGGTCATAAGCATGATTTTCTGACCCATGCCCAAAACCCGTGAGGCTACACGCCACAGGCAGAGCCTTGTAAAATCAGCCATGTAATGTGAAGGAGCAAGTCACTGCAGAGAGTGAAGGTGGGCTAAGAAAGTTCTTTTACTTATGTTTACATAAGAATTTAGGAAAATATCTTCCTTACCCATGCTGATATTATAAAAACTGGGAAATTGTCTTACAATGCCAGTCACAGTCTTACAGTACCAGTCAGTCACAATCTTATTGCTGTCCTATGATGAGAGATTGTGGAGAATGGGCCTATACTCTCTGGAGTTTAGAAGAATGAGAGGTGATCTCATTGAAACATACAAGATTCTGAAGGGGATTGACAGGGTAGATGCTGAGAGGTTGTTTCCCCTGGCTGGAGTGTCTAGAACCAGGGGGCATAGTCTCAGGATAAAGGGTAGGCCATTTAAGACTGAGATGAGGAAGAATTTCTTCACTCAGAGGGTTGTGAATCTTTACAATTCTCTGTCCCAGAGGGCTGTGAATGCTGAGTCTTTGAGTATATTCAAGGCTGAGATAGATAGATTTTTGGACTCTAGGGGAATCAAGGGATATGGAGCTCAGGCGGGAAAGTGGAGTTGAGGTCGATGATCAGCCATGATCTTATTGAATGGCGGAGCAGGCTCGAGGGGCCATATGGCCTACTCCTGCTCTTATTTCTTATGTTCTTACAACACCAGTCACCCATTACAACATGCAATAAAATATATATATATATTTATTATCATAGAATTATAGAATGATACAGCACAGAAGGACGCCATTCGGCCCAACATGCCTGTGCCGGCTCTTTGAAAGAGCTATCCAATTAATCCTACTCCTCTGCTCTTTCCCCCATAGCCCTGTAAATATTTTCCCTTCAAGTATTTATCCAATTCTCTTTTGAAAGTTATTATTGAATATTTCAGGCAGCACATTCCAGATCACAACTACTCGCTGAGTAAAAAAAGTTACAAGTAATTTGGCGAGCTATCTTTGCTTTTATATTTATTGGTATTTGTTCTTATCGTGGACTGGAATCCAGTTTGTTTATGAACAAAAAGCTCAACAGTTGCTTTCAAGAGATGCAAAACCAATGGGTAGAATTTTGCACAAAGGCATGAACTATAAATTTTAATTTTTTTAAAAATTGCTTCAAAATTACTTTTCAAAAGAATGGTCTAAACAAAGTTTCTGTATTTTTCAATATTAAACTTCTCATTAAATTAATTACTCCAAATTAACACAATCATCTTTGGTATCAACTCGCAAATAAGTAATAAGGAAATAATCTAACTACGCCCTCAAAAACACAGGACTGGTGTTGTGACCTTATGAACAAAGCAACTTTAGGTGCATCAGATCATCTCTTATACACAATTGTTTTATTCCTAAGGCGGTTTTGTCAGTTTTCCACCAATAATATTAGAGTAAGCTCAGAGTACAGTTGTTGGTACTAAGCGCTATCTGAGGCGAGCGCACGGTCACGCAACCCTGTTTTTTTCCACACTAGCAATTATAGCTTAGAGTTAGTCCTAAATTACTAGATTACTGCAGCAATTTGAAAAATCCTAGTGATCTGGTGCTCCAAGTTTAACACTGTGACCCGATTATGCAAACGAGCTTGAATCCATACCCACAGAATATGAGCTATTGAGTCATAGGTTCCCTAAAACTTGAAAAACATGTAGAAAAACTCTCTAAGATTACAGGGTGGCACCAAAGACAAGTCCCAGAAACTAATGTACAAGATGTCCACTAGGCCTCATCTTAATATTTCCGGAATCCTGTGGGTGCCTGCCAGACCTTCAGAGCCAGCTTAACCGTGTTGACAAAACCAATTTGAGCAGCAGCCCGCAGTAGGTCATGGGGCAGGAGGGCTCAAGTGACCTGTGGGCTGCTGCCCACAGGAGGTAGTGGAGCGGGAGGGGGGTCTACCACAAGCCGGCAGCGGTCCACAGGAGGTCACAGGGCGGGAGGGGGACAAGCGTAAACCTGCAGCGACCCACAGAAGTGGTGTGCACACCTGCTCCTCCCAGCTCCATATCAAGGTAATTAAAAAAAAGACTGACCTTTTGATAGGGGCCTCCGGTGGTCTCTTTAAGGAGCTCTGGTTAGACAGCATCCAGACCAGGCAAACCAGAGCACAGCACGCCCGACGCATAATCTGTTCAGCACTGACCAATTTCTGGGAGGGATCATCAAACAGGCGCTAGGTCTCTCATCAGCATACACAAGGCATCCAACGCCTGTTTAAGGCAGCTGCCAGGAACGCCTGAATATCGTCCAAAATTACATTGAACGTCTTTCAGGTGTTCTTGGGGCGCAGGATGTAACCCCGCAAAATTGGATGTTTTTGCCCTGTTTTGCACCCGAGAAACAAGCACCATCCAATTATGCTCCCCGCAAGTATCTAAACCACTAAATAACTGAAAAAACAATTAACTACTTTAGTAGGTGTGTTTGAACTACTGTATTAGACTATTATGTACTTTACCCCTGCCTATTTATACACTATATACTGTGATAACAATAGATGCGAGTAAGGAAAGGTTTTCCACAATAGTTTTTGTTCCACATCATTCATTAAGCAAAATTAACTTGGAAACTAAATAGGATCTTCTGCCTTTGAATGAAAGCATTTTCCATATATCACAGTAGTAAGAGAACGGGGAAAACTGCAAAGGACACAAGTAATTTCTGACATTGGTGTTGTGACATTGAGATTTTGTGCCCTGACCTGATTTCACACGTGGAATGGCAGCAGGGAATACCAAGCTGCCAACTATAGGGAAAGGAATTGAAACTCCAAGGCAGGGGCTTTCCACCTCTGAAGTCAATCCTTTGACGTCTGAACCAAAAATGACAGCCAAATGGAACGTAAAAACTCCATCATGCCTGGTCATCAAGTACAGGAGACACAGAAAATAACCAATAGTGGTTGTAAAGGACGGAGATCATTTAATACAATACTTAAATCTGAACATCTGTGCTATTTTACATTTAGAATAACAAGCTGCAAAAATGATAAAACATAATGAGAAGTCAGTTGATTTCACCACGTGAGAATTGAAGCAAGGAGTGCCCAACCACTAATATCGAAAGGAACTGAAATACCACCATCAGTGCCTTTATGTGGCATGGCATATATGATGTGGAAAGATTGCATAGAATCGTCATTTAATACATCTTTAAAGGATTATGTGCTTCATCATTTTCCTTGCTATCAATAAAGGCTTCCTTCTGGGGAATGTCAAGGATATTGGAATGAGGAAGAATAAAGAGATGTTGTTATCTGTACAATAATGCACTCAGTATTGTGATAACTATCATCTTTATTTTACAAGGCAGTGAAAGTCTAGCTTCTATTAAAGCAATGTATGAATAATTTCCAAAATTACTATTTTACAATTTCTTTTGTAAAATTAAAGTATTTGGCCACATGATGAATGAATGGCTGGTGCAATACAATGGGGGTAATTTTAACCGGAAAAAACGGGTGGGTTGGGGGCGTTAAAGTGTTAAAAATCTGAATCCCAACCTGAACCCACCCACTTCCGGTTTTAATGGAGGCGGGCAGGGAACAGGCAGCCAATCTGCTGCCAGGAGGCGGATCGTCTATTTAAATACTATAATGAGGCTGGAAGCCTCTGCTTTAACCTCCATTCTGAATTTAACTTTAACTGGTCGGTTTTTGCACGCCTCATGAAACCTGCCAGCTAATGCAAGGCGAGTACTGCTGGATCCAGGAGGTAAGTGCCTTTACACTTGCCTCCTGGATCCAGGGTCCCTGCCTAACCCACATCCCGTGATCAGAGACCGCCCGAGGCCTCCGATCCCTCCGCCAGGCCTCCCCTCCCCCTCCGCCCCCACCATGCTCCTCCAGCCCTCCCCGTGTTGCTCCCAACCTCCGATCCTCACCCGACCCGCACCGCCCCCCACCCCGTGCAGCTCCTTCGGCCCACGATCCCTTCAGACTTCCCCCCAACCCCGTGCTCCTCCGGCCCATGATTCCTTCAGTCTAACCCTTACCTGTCTGGAGAACGGATTCACAGTACCATCCAGCCATGGTTTGTTTGCAGTAATCCCAAAGAGAGAGCGAGGAGCGCTGGGCAGTGGCCCAGGCAAATATACCACGTCCAAACTTAGAGCCACAAAGACACAGATCAGAGTGATCACGTTAAAGGGGCGAACTACCCGCATCACATCCACAGCCATAGTCTACTCCAAGAATTCCTCCCGGCAGGAAAAAGATAAACACAGACCGTACAGCTTCTCCTAGACCAGCCTAGCGAACCGCAGGAAGCTGTCCTTCTGCAACGGATTAGTTGTGCCTTCTGCTCACTGGGTCTTAATGACTTCAGTGTTTACTGTGTGCTCTGTTGACCAGTTAATAAATTGAAATCGATCCAGTTTGGACACCCCCACCCCCCCCGCCCGCTCCCTGGTCCCGATCCTCATCACCCCACCCCTCCAAACCGTGCTCCTCCAGCTGTCCCCCGGCCCCCACCCGATCCCTCCCTAGTGCTGCAGGCTTATCCACCCGGAGCCAGCCAGCCTCTTGATCTGGCTGGTTGCGGGTGGGAAACAGAGGCTTCCCATGCAAATCAGGCCCTGTCTTTAAATTCGGCAGGGCCTGCGGGAAACCTGTTCCCGAGTTTCCCGACTGCTTCGGAGCGCCCCCGCCTTCCCCATTAAAATTCAGCTCAATGCGAAGCAGTGCATGAGAAAATAAACAATTTCCCCCCCCAAAAAAATGCCTGCTAAGACCGAGGCCTAGAAATTCGAAATCGATAAAAACCTGCCAGTGCCACCGCGGGCTGGTGTTAACGGCCGCCGAAAACGATGGTGCTGGCAGGACCGGTAAATCGATGCTGGTGGCTAATTAACATTAGCCCAGCGCTAAAATTACCGTGCAATGCCATTCTGGTGGCATTAGTCCCGGCAGGAGGCCCCAATTTAGTGTGACTGTAGCGTCATTGCAGCAAAAACAGCCTTCTTTTAAAGCAAGGCTGTCATTTCAGAAAGCAGTTCGGTCCCTTAAAGGGGAACTGCTTTTTGAAATGAAAAAAATAAAAATTATGTAAAAATAAGATGTTTTTGGCCCTTACAGCTCAACTGCCTTCTGAAAAAAAATTATCAAAAAGTATTCCCAAATGGGAGTCTTCAGCTCTTAAAGCCTTCCGCACCTAAAAAAAAGGTAAAACTGCTTCAACACAAATAGCTCAGCAAGCCAGGGAAGGGGCACCCAGGGTCTCTCATGCAGCCCTCCAGCTTTGTGCAGAGGATCAATATTGCAAAAGAGGTCCTCTACCCACAGGGGCCAGGAGGCCCTCCAGAAAGAACGATGTGGGACCAGATCACCGTCACTGACAGCAGTGTCGCCCCCACGACCTGGCTCCAGTGCCCAAAGAAGCTTCATGACCTCAGACCAGTGGTCAAGGTCAGTGAATGCATCTTCAAAAGCCGTCTTCTACCAACTGCACCACCAGCCTCACACTCTTCTCAATGTACGACACCTCCCCCCCCCCCACCATCACTCACCTACCAACAATCTGTACCAAACACGAGGCACACCTCCCATTCTTGGCTTCACCTCACCCCCTTGGTGCTGGCCATTCTTGGCAAGAGTATGGCTGTGCTCTTGGCCAGCTGCAGGGCTGAAAAGATACAAGATGCTGGTATCCTCATACGTTATCCTCCTTCTCTAGGTTTAGATTGATTCCTGGGATGAGAGGGTTGTCCTATGAGGAGAAATGGAGTAGATTGGGCCTATACTCTCTAGAGTTTAGGAGAATGAGTGGTGATCTCATTGAAACATATAAGATTCTGAGGGGAATTGACAGGGTAGATGCTGAGAGGTTGTTTCCCCTGGCTGGGGAGTCTAGAACTAAGGGGCATAGTCTCAGGATAAGGGGTCAGCCATTTAAGATTGAGATAAGGATGAATTTCTTCACTCAGAGGGTTATGAATCTTTGGAATTCTCTACCCCAAAGGGCTGTGGATACTGAGTCGTTGAGTATATTCAAGGCTGAGATAGATAGATTTTTGAACTCTAGGGGAATCAAGGGATATGGGGATCAAGCTAGAAAGTGGAGCTGAGGTTGAAGATCAGCCATGATATTATTGAATAGCAGAGCAGGCTCGAGGGGCTGTAAGCCTACTCCTGCTCCTAATTTTTACGTTTTTGCATGCACCTCTTGCTTTCCCGCCATCCCCTCACCACCCTTATGCCTTCCTCATTTCACACACCTAAGAAATGCAGCCTGTCCAGCCTGTGGTTGACTAAGAAGAGGGAGATGAGAGTGAAGAAATACCGTCACTCGATTTCACAATCCCAGCCACCAGCTCCTCAAGGTTGACCAGCAAGGCCATTTGCAGTGTCCCCCACTGAAAGTCAGCAGCCTTCCACCAGCCATGCTGCAGCCACTGGGGTAGCACTGCGTGACATCAGTAGGATAGGCAAAGGCACACACAAGGCAGTCACTAAGGGAATGCATAAGCGTGATGAGTTGATTTCTTGATGTCATATTGGATGGATAGATGTATAACGTTGGATTGGAAAGTTTGCTTTGTGGTGGTTTTTATTTCAGCATTGTGGCTAAGAGGACACTGTGATGGTCAGTAACAAAGGGAAGGCAAGGTGTGGAACTAATGTTGAAAGGGGGATTGGGGTTGTGGTCACTGGTACCGCAGGCGGATGACTCCATCCCGGATATCCCAGCTAGAAAGGGGCTGTCTGGGTTGCTTCCTCCTCTTCCCTCTGCAAGCGGATGCTGTAAATCTGAAATAAAAGCATAAAATGCTGGAAATACTCAGGTGGTCAGGCAGCATCTCTACCAAAGACATGAACTTGGTTTCTCTCTCCACGGATGCTGTCTGACCTGCTGAGTATTTCCAGCATTTTCTGTCTTCTCAGAGGCCTTCCTTTACCATCTGAGGCCTTGCAAGCATCCAGCAGCACTCCCTGCACCCTTAAAAACTTTTAACATGTATTGCACCAAGCCACTACTTCAATAAAATAAAAAAACTCCAGTCCAAAAGCTTAAATGCAAACTTACCTGAAAGATGTGTGTAACCCTTTAAGAAGTGCTGACAGCGTCTGTCAGTCTGCTGCACACTCGCTTTTTAGAGCGAGCTTAGGACCCAGCGCTAAGGTCGAAGTTCGCAGAGCATGACGTGAAGTTGGCATTGCACGCCGACTGACGTCACACTCTCCCCATTTGCATCTCCAGGGCCAGCGCTGCTATTGGCACTAAAATGGCGGCCGCCGAATCCCGCGCCAAAGAAGGGCGTTAGAGTGGTGGCTGCCATTTTTTGCCAGGATTCCAGCGCTAACAGGTGGTGGTAAGTAGCCCAATTTCTGGGCCTGAATCTTAATTGCCGCTCCATTCCGACAACATTGACAGCTATCTTACCAGCAACACTGTAGTTCTCATACAGCAGTTAGCATCACATGCCATAGAATGAGCTACTGACTCAGTCTGATGAAAAATGGTATAAATAGGAAAAAACAGATCTGCACTTAATTTTGCATTAATAAAGTTAACTTTCTGCGAACCTGTTGAATTCTAGAGTTAATTTATCCGAGGAAGGGGTTACATTTCTAGGAGGGACAATGCTTTAATTATTTTACTTGTATTTGAAAAGCATTATTATAACACAGCAATACATTAACTAGGTGGAACAATCTATTTGCAATCTTTCTGTTTGTCCACATCCTGGTTGCTCTCAGCCTTCACTGAGCAATAGATTCTGAACCATCGAACTCCAATAAGCCCTGAACTATCATGCAAGGCCAGAAATGTGGCATTCCCACATAGAAAGTGAATGGTGACTTACTAAAAATTGGAACTAAAGAAGTACAAAGTAACAATGAGCAAGAAAGGAGTATATTGCACACCCTGAACATTCTCATGGCCACTACATTACACAACAATTACGTCACACCAGGTTACATTTTGTCATATTATTGCTGGAACATTTGTCAGAAACATTAATGATTTGTCCATTTTCCATAAAGCCCTATTATGATTTCATAAATAGAACAGTTCTAACAAATCTTAGGTCAGTTACAACCTGCTGTAATGGTTTATTGCAGGTAATTTTTTTGAGTTCAAGTCATTTTTAAATCCTTTTATGTATCTTTTTAAACCCTTTTTTAAAAAAAAACAGTACCCAAATGAGAGGGCAAGTGTGTGAGCGGGACCTGGGCCACAGACAGTACAATTATGATCGACTTGATCCAGCTTCTGATTTTCTCTCCCTTATCTCTGTTTAGCACTTCATCAGTTAGCCTGACTGTGACAGCGTAGTCACATATGGGAAATTGCAGGAGCAACCCCACACCCTAGTATTCTATGTCACAACACACCAGCGTACAGAGTCACCTATAAAACTGTACGGACTGTATCCCAAGAGTACCCTGCTGATTTAATACCCTGTCAAGGAAGTCTTAATGGCTTTATCTGGATACACAATTTTCACCCAAATTGCAATTTCCACAAACTGTTAACCTGTCTCCACCTCATTGCTGATTTTTATGGTGAGCATGCTGCCCTCTTGGGGCAGTTTCATCACCAGCATGCAAGTTCAGTAATCAAATTCCCCTGAGGATGTCACTTTCTGAATTTTGGGGCAAATCTTTAAAAATATCCCCACTGCTGAAATGA
The DNA here is from genome assembly GCA_030390025.1 of Squalus acanthias. Taxonomy (NCBI): domain Eukaryota; kingdom Metazoa; phylum Chordata; class Chondrichthyes; order Squaliformes; family Squalidae; genus Squalus; species Squalus acanthias. The sequence goes on from CM059436.1 coordinate 69,157,997, forward strand.
CAGGAAATAAATTCCAAAATACAATATGGTTTGTGGAAGTTAATGAGACCGATGCTTTAATAATTCACAGTACTACTTATACTTATAATCCTAGTGGATTTTTAACTCCTAACTGAAGTCATGCTGTAGTCAAACATGTTGTTCATTTGATGTGAGTAAGATTTAAGAATAGATGTAACATTTTCAATATCATGTCCTAATACCTCACAAAAACACACAGCTCAATGTTTTCAAGTGCTATGCTATCTGGGTAAATTGATTTTATGATTGACTGATCGCAGCGGGGAGTTCTGCATGAAGAGGGTATGAGTTTGGAGAATTGCTGCAGTGTTTGAGCACAGCTCCTCGCTGGGATCACATTTAACTAGTTTTACTCTGGACCCTCCATTCTCTCCCAGATATAAAGCAAACATCAATTGAACTCCTGCTTTGAATTAAAGTATATATACCCATTATACTTGGCAACATGGCATAGGCTGTACAATGTAAGCTGCTTTCCTTCCTTGCCTCTCTATAACCCCTCTGCATTAACAACAGAAAATGCTGGAAACACTCTGCAGGCCAGGCAGCAAGCGTGGAGAGAGAAACAGAGTTAACGTTTCAGGTCTGTGACCCAGGGAAAGGGGGGAAAGGGGGGAGGGGAGGAAAGAACAAAAGGGACAGTCTGTGATAGGGTAGAAGGCAGGAGTGGTTAAATGTTGCAAATGGGGATGGCAGAATCATCAACAGCTGTCGCCTGAAAAAGTTGGGGCAGAGGTTATGGTCTGAAATTGTTGAACTCAATGTTGAGTCCAAAAGGCTGTAAAGTACCTCATCGAAAGATGAGGTGCTGTTTCTCGAGCTTACACTGTTCCAATGAAGCTCAACGCAAGAGGCCGAGAGAGGTCAGAGTGGGAGTGGAACGTAGAATTAGTGACAAGCGACCGGAAGCTCGGGGTCACCCTTACGGACTGACGGAGGTGTTCCGCAAAGCGGTCACCCAATCTGCGTTTGGTCTCCCCAATGTAGAGGAGACCGCATCGTGAGCAGTGAATACAGTATACTAAATTGCAAGAAGTACAAGTAAATCGCTGTTGCACCTGGAAGGGATGTTTGGGGCCCTGGACAGTGGGAAGGGAGGAGGTAAAAGGGCAGGTGCTGCATCGCCTGCGCTTGCACAGGAAGGTGCCGTGGGGAGGGGAGGGGCTGATTGAGAGTGGACCAGGGTGTTGCGGAGGGAGCAGTCCCTTCGGAATGCTGAAAGGGGAGGGGAGGGGAAGATGCGTTTGGTGGGGGGATCACGTTGGAGGTGGCGGAAATGGTGGAGGATGATCCGTTGAATGTGGAGGCTGGTGGGGTGAAAGGTGAGGACAAGGGGAACCCTATCTTCCTATGTTCCTTCCCATGTGACTGAAAATAGACATTTGATTTGATGAACATAAGAATTCCACTTATCAAGGTCATGTGCCTTGCAGTTTTAGTTTCACAATTGTTGCTTTGAGGGATTGGAGAATTGAACGTCACTCTTGCAAGAAGTGATAGCTAGAATGGATAGAGTGTTGGGGTGCATTTATAGGATAATGAACTACAAGATAAAGCATACTATATTGTCCTTGTACAAGACCTTGGTCAGGCCTCAGTTGGAATAATGTGTGCAGTTTTGGTCTCCCTCACATGGTGGGTGATATTGAGGCTTTGGAAAGGGTTCAGAGGAGGGACACTAGACGAATTCCCAGTTTAAAGCATCTTAGTTATCAAGATAGGCTAAAAGAGTTGGGAAGCGCAGATTTATGGATGATCTGATGGAGGTTTAGAAGATGATGAAGGGAATAGATTGTGTTCTGTCAATACAAGAATTCCATTATTACTTAGACAGGAAACCAAAACCAAAAATTTCACACATGTCAAGTTATCTGGGTACCAGGCAAATGTAAAGCCATTGGGAAGCTGGGAAAAAACCCAAAAACCTGTTGTAACATGGCTTCCAAACATGAAACTGATTCAGTCACAAATGGTGATAGTTCAGCTGGCCAATGTCCTCCACCCATTTACATGCAATTTCCAGAACAGTGCTCAAAAGTGGGGTGGTCACTTCCTGAAGCTGCTCAAACATGTCCCTGATCTTAAAATAAGGGCAGGGATGCAGTGCAAGAGAGTTCCACCACAAATTCCTGCCCTGCCCACTGGAAACCACTGTAATCGTGCCTCCACAGCACAGAAGATTTCAGCCCAGCATTTTAATACTCCAGGGACTTGAGCACATAAAGCTAGGCTGACACGCCAGTGCAGTGCTGAGGGAGTGCTGCACTGTCGGAGGTGCCGTCTTTCGGATGAGACCTTAAACCGAGGCCCTGTCTGCTTTTTTCAGGTGGACGTAAAAGATCCCATGGCACTATTTCGAAGAAGAGTAGGGGAGTTATCCCCGGTGTCCTGGCCAATATTTATCCCTCAACCAACATAACAAAAACAGATGATCTGGTCATTATCACAGTGCTGTTCGTGGGAACTTGCTGTGCGCAAATTGGCTGCCGCGTTTCCCACATTACACCAGTGACTCCACTTCAAAAGTACTTCATTGGCTGTAAAGCGCTTTGAGACATCCGGTGGTCGTGAAAGGCGCTATATAAATGCAAGTCTTTCTTTCTTTTAATGTGCATTTTCCAGACAATGCCTCTAAATGGTACACTTTCTATGAGAAGTTTAAGCACAGTATTAACTCTGCCTTGGTAAACCAGAGAATGGATCAGACTGAGGAAAATCTGTTGCATATTGGATGGGGGTACAATTTCTTCCAAGTGTTTAACTTTAATGCAATGTCTGTCTTAGAGGTCCCTCAATTCATCCAGTTGTTATACCATCTACTAATGTACTAAAGAAGATTTGAATCATTGCATTGATTAATTCAATGAGGTGTCAGCCATGGCTCACTGGGTAGCTCTCTCGCCCGAGTCAGAATATGTGAGTTCAAGTCCCACTCCAGAAGCTTGAGCAAAAAATCTAGCCCGACACACCAGTGCAGTACTGAGGGAGTGTTGCACTGTTGGAGGTGCCGTCCTTTGGACGAGACATTAAAACGAGGCACCATCTGCTCTCTCAGGTGCGTGTAAAAGATCCCACAGTCAAAAAAGATCAAAGAAGAGCAGGGGAGTTCACCCTGGTGTCCTGGCTAATATTTATCCCTCGACAACATCACTAAAAAAAGATTATCTGGTCATTATCACATTGCTGTTTGTGGGACCTTGCTGTGCGCAAAATTAGCTGCCGCGTTTCCTATATTACAACAGTGACTACACTCCAAAAGTACTTAATAAGCTGTAAAGCTTTAGGATGTCCTGAGGTTATGAAAGGAGTTATAGAAATGCAAGACTTTCTTATTACTGTAGCAGCCATTTGACAGATCTACGTGATTAATTATACTCCTCGGGCTACTGCTGCTCAGGATCCCACCTTGCAATGATTGTTTGTAACACGCACATGAATACAAATTTATTTTGCAGATTGAACTCAACCTGTTCACCTCCATTGCTGTCATCTATCCAGAGTGTGGTGCGTACAATGATTGGATTGCAGAGAGGCAAGCAGTTGCTGCATATGATTGCTAAATAGTGTTTAGGAACAGGAGTAGGCCATTTAGCCCCTCGAGCTTGTTCCGCCATTCAGTGAGATCATGGCTGATCTGCGACCTAACTCCATATACCCGCCTTTGCCCCATATCCTTTAATACCTTTGGTTAACAAAAATCTATCAATCTCAGATTTAAAATTAACAGTTGATCTAGCATCAATTGCTGTTTGGGGTCGAGAGTTCTAAACTTCTACCACCCTTTGTGTGTAGAAGTGTTTCCTAATTTCACTCCTGAAAGGTCTGTCTCTAATTTTTAGACTATGCCCTGAAGCTTTAGACTCCCCAATCAGCAGAAATAGGTTCTCTCTATCGACCCTATCTGTTCCCCTTAATAACTTGAGAACTTCAATCAAATCACCCCTTAACCATCTAAATTCCAGGGAATACAACCCTAGTTTTTGCAATCTTTCCTTGTAATTTAATCTCTGGAGTCCAGGTATCATTCTGGTAAATCTAGTTTAATGCGTGTCCATAGTGTGCTCAGGAGGGTGGTGGCAGTGTGCTCACACATTTTACAGTGAATTGTGCAACTCGCCATGTCGCTTGTGAAAAGCTTGTGGTAGCTGCTGTCCATCAATAAAGGGCTCAAAACTACAGTCATCTGTTTCTCTCTCCACAGATGCTGTCTGGCCTGCTGAGTAATATTCCTGTAATTTATTTTCTCCCATGTGTGGGTCCTTTAACTGGCTGTGCGGCCCAATTCAAATCTTCACGCATGTACAGTTATTCCTATTGAATAGCCGGTGAGCGGCCTGCGCGGGACTTCCAGACCGCTGTGCGGTAGTGCGGCTTAACAGGAATGTTGCTGCTGAGTATTTCAAGCATTTTCTGTTTATATTTCAGATTTCCAGCATCCGCAGTATTTTGCCTATGGTGCCCGACTAGTAACTAGTCTCCTTGGGGGCAGGGGAAAGAGGAGAAGATAAGATGAAAGATCTAGTTATGGAAGATATGAACCAAATCAGTCCTCTGCGGTAGACTGGATACCCGAGTCAGGTAGTTCTGTACCATTCCAGGATGTTGATGATGACTGACCACCCAGCCAGGCTCATCGATGGGATGTAGGAAGGTAAATCAGTTACTGGGGATGGGATTCTTCCATCTTGGCTTGCCAGTGCTCTGTTCTGGTAAGCTGCACAGGTTTAGCTAGTTAAACCTGCGTATACTGGGGGGGGGGGGGGGGGGGGTAGTTAAGTGTTCACATCTGTCAACCTGCGTCTAAGTTCTATGCAATTAAGTAAGGAGGTGAGGAAGAAGTAGAACATAAATAACAATTTTGTTTTATTATATTTTCTTTATTATTATGGGTTTATAGATAGACACCAGATGGAAATGATGATAACTTTCCGTAGTCAGAAACAGCAGGCACTGTGCCCGTTCCCAAAGCTTTTATTATTCAAAGAGAAGAAATACAACCTGCAGCTGTTTTGTACCATGGATGTAATGACCCTGTAATTAGCCAATAAAAAATGCATGGATAGACTGTATTTTCTTTCAAGACAATACAATACTGAAAGGCTTTTACTATTGTTTCCCCTAAAACACAAGGTGTCAATGTAAAGGGATAATTACTAGTCCTAGCCCCTTTGGGGCTACCCCGGATCAGGCATATTTCTCAGACGTTCACTTTCAACTAAAGTTTGAGGTAGCCGAATCCTAGAGACGCTTAATTGGGTCTAAAGGTCCGGGCTATCTCTCCCTAAATAAAGGAACAACCCGAAAATTTTACCGTCCTCCAGATAGCGCTTTTAATAAGTTTAGCTAGACTAACGTCCCGGATATTATGAGGGTCCGGAGAACTCCCCTCAGAATTCTGTAACTCTTCACCAAAGAGTGTACAGAAATTGAGTTCGCGAGTTTTTGATACAGAAGACTTATGTGTCACAATTCTAAAAATATATAGAGATTTATTAAAAGAGCCGACATGCAATTTACAGTTGGTGAATCAGTCAATCGCAACTTTAACAGTTCTAAAAAGAGAAAAAATACTATCTTAACAGAGAATCTTACTTTTAAATCTTAACTTCGCTACAGTATTACAGTTCTTAAAGTTTTCTATACAGGATATCCATCAATATCAAATACCTTTGATCCCCGAGGTACAAAGAGTTGGAGACGACAGAGCTGCCTCTGTAGCCGAGAATCGCTTTGCCCAATTAAAGCGAATCTGATATCCCATTTGAAACTTCAATATTTATACTCTTTTTCAGTGGTATTTCCTTTAAAGTTTCTGCTGATGCAAGTCAATTATCCCTATTCATCTTTCTGCCGACCTCTGCAATTCTTACTGCTACATCAGCTGGTAGCATTACAGAATCTTGTCTCATCTCCAAGTGTTCTAAGTTTACCATATAGAATGGTGTGAAGGGCAGGTGTTCCTTATTTTATGTCATCTTTACGAGGGCAGATATTCCTTATCTTATGTGCCATCTTTATGAAGTTTAAATTAGAACACCCTATCCAGGGTGAACCATTGTTTTTGTTCCCAAAGGTCAGCCTGTCGGAGCCATGCACCTTCTGTTTCAATAAGGTTATTTATTCAGGGTCAACAACTGTCTTATCTCAATAGCCAGAATTATTTCATAGTTAGATTTCTAAATTTCCAAACCCAGTTTGTCATGTTTTAATAAGGCCAGAATTCTTTCAAAAGATAGTGTATTTTTCTGAATAGGTTATATGGCTTATTCCTTCACAAATGTTCAATAACTGTGCTGAACAGTTTTAACAGACCATATACCATACAGAAAAAGCTAGTACCTAGAGCATCAAATACTATGTAATGTTTCAATCCATTAGTTATTTTTCATCCTCATGTTTTGCTTTTTTTCCACCTTTTGGTCACACAATTTCCTAGCAGACTAGGTGGCTAATCAACCTCCCTCCATAGTGCTGTATGGCTAATTGTTGAGAAGGAATTTACCAACTAGCTTTCCCTCCCTACATTCTGTTATTAAGTTATTATAACACTCTTGCAATATTTCAGTACATCTCTATTCAACTCTACAGTGTACTAAACGTGTTGGTACGGTTCTGACAAAGGATCTCTAAGTTAACTAATCTTTTTTCTTTTCAGATGATGATAGACCTGCTGAGTATTTCCAGCATTTCTGTTTTATAAATATAGCTGTTCAATCTTTTAAATATATTTTAAATCCTTAATATTCTGCTTGCCTAACAAGCATCATAAAAAGAATTCTTTGTTTAGTTCTATGGTAACATGTACAGTACAAAATTACCAAAAGCTCAATGACTATGTTCTATAAATTTTAATAGTTAAATGTGCTCAACTCCCACTGATAAGCTCAGATTTGTAGTTCTGTAGCATGCAAGATATGCTTTCAAAAGCAGAGATTTTTCATAACAAAAGTTATAAAAACTAAGAAAATACAAAAGTTCAGTAAATATCTGTTGCTTTTTTATTTTCATATATATTTTGTAATGCTATTAATAGTTTTTACATAAGTAAAAACAAAAGAATAAAGTCAGATGGAACAGAATTGCTTCTAGGTTTTCTTGTGCAATAGAAGGTATTTCACACAGTCTTTTATAAACCAGTCAAATTATCTTAGTGTCTGTTGGAATATTTCTTCTAAACTATGGATCACAGATGATAAGCATATTATTTTAGTCCTTTAAAAATAAAACATTCAAAATCTTCAGTCTTAAGACTACATTCTAAAAAATAAATCTAATGTAGTTAGGACTATTCGCAACAACATGATGTCGTATTACAGTATATAAACAAACATGTAAAACATACTTTTTGCATATCCAGTTTCAAAATAACTGTAAAGTTATTTAAGACATGCAAATAGTCACACATTAAACCACATACAGTATAATTGTGGCCATTTACAATGCAAGAAATTACAAGAAATTGCTTATTCAGTCATTTATTAATTGAATGCAATTGACCTCTGTATCCAGACACAAAAAGTATGTGATTTTTGCACCAGATCCTTTTCCTAAATTGGTTAACACTGGAATTCCATAACTACCATTGGGTTGCCACACTTTTGGCAAGTCAACACTGGATTGAGGCAGCAAGGGGACAGGATCATGACTGGAGTGTTACTGTTTACTTTGTGCATGATAGGAATCCATTGAAAACCAAACCTTAATTAAAAAAATACTAAGCCTTAATAACGAATACTTCCACCTCATAAGACACAGAAATAAGTGGAAAAGGTTCTTCCATATTAAGAATTAAGACTTTTAGTGGTAGTTTATATTTTAGAATTTCCCAAGGACTCAAAATCCACTGTTCATTTTCAAGATGGGATGTATGGCAACCTTTACTTTACCACACACGATATCCTAATTTGGTCAAAAACAACTTCAATAATATCTGAAGCTGTTAAAACATCACAATCTCTTTGTTTAAAGAAAATCTTCACAGGGCAGAAACATTATTTCTTAGCATCCCTCAAATACTTTTGTCCATGCACAAATATCTAATTCTGCCTGTGCACTTCAGTTCTAAATTTGCAATTTTTTTGTCTAAAGCAGTCATTTAAAAATAAATACTGAACAAATATTAAGCAACAAGTAGGGAAGTTTAAAATTATCTGCTACACATCGCTGACACTGGCATAAAAGGAAAATATAATACAATAGAAAATCACCAGTATATCTATATATAAAAGAGTAACACTCTGGACTGCAATTTATGGTAGCAGGAGAGCTTGGGTTGAGATTTTGTTAACAAACTGCTTGAGCATCAATCTCAATATGTAATAAACTGCAGGCTAAGTGTTACCTACACCAATTCCAATTGACGAGGCTCTGAATATTTGTTCTCCAACATTAGTGAATACTGCTCTAGTCGCATCACTAGATTCAAGCATTGCCTCTTGTTGTAGGAAGCATTAAAAAGCAGAGTCAACAGAGGAATTTTTATTTAGCTGTCTCGAATGACAAGATTTTCAATTTATTTCTTTAAAAAGTGAACTAATTACCTTTCAATCTTTAGTTAATGCAATGTCAATACAATTGTAACCGACATTAGAATATGTTATTGAGACTATTACACACTATAAAATTGTAGATAGAGGACTGAGGTAATCTACAGATTCAGATGACAGCCATAGATTCTCAAGGCCAGTTCTTTGTTTAAGACATCATTTTAACTCCTAGAGTGTTATAGTTGAACCTCCAAACAATGAATGTAAACAAATAATCAAAGAAACAAAATGAGTACGATTATAACTCAAAAAAGTACATTTTCACTGTAGTTACTCTAAGAACTGTACAGCAGGCAGACTTATTAATGTTACTGCACAAAGGATTTATTTTTTCCCTTGCATATGGGACATCAAGTTTCCATGAAAAATAGAATGTTATTTATAAAAAAGGACTGACTCTCGTCATGGTTTTACAGTAATTGCATTACATAGAAATTACAGCACAGAAACTGGCCATTCAGCGCAACAGATATATGCCGGTGTTTATGCTCCACACGAGCCTCCTCCCACCCTTCTAGCATTTCCTGCTATTCCTTTCTCCCTCATGTGTTTGTCTAGCTTCCCTTTAAATGTATCTATGCTTTTCGCTTCAACTACTCCACGTGGTAGCAAGTTCCACATTCTAATCACTCTCTGAGTAAACAAGTTTCTCCTGAATTCCCTACTGGATTTATTAGTGACTATCTTAAATTTCCAGCCTCTAGTTTTGGTCTCCCCCACAAGTGGAAACATCTTCTCTACGTCTATGCTCTCAAACACCTTCATAATCTTAAAGACCTCTATCAGGTCACCCCTCAGCCTTCTCTTTTCTAGTTACAGTAACAGGTTACAGCTTGGGAGGACTATACAACACCACATTAAGAACTAACACTGTCAGATTTCTCCTAAGATTTCCACCACATTCAAGACAATCCCAGCTTTATTAAGATTGGCAGGATGTGTTCCTCAAGTTTTTCACAACAAAGATGTTTCTTTTGGAAAAGCCGTAGTAACAGACCACAAATATATATTATGGAACAGCACCTCAACTTTCGATTAGGCACTTTACAGCCTTCCAGCCTCAACAATTTCAGATCATAACCAGCGCTCCCACTTCCTTGCACAGCAAGAGCTAGTAATGGTTCTGCTGAAATTATTTCCACTTCCTCTGGACCTATCTTTTGTTTCTTTACTTTTCCCATTACCACCCCCCCCCATTTTCCCAGCCTCTGTACTTGCTTATAAACTGTTAAATCTCTAACTTAAAATCATAGAATCATGCAGCACAGAAGGAGGCCTTTCAGCCCATCGTGCCTGTGCCAGCTCTTTGAAAGAGCTATCCAATTAGTCCCATTCCCCTGCTCTTTCCCCATAGCCCAGCACATTTTCCTTTTTAGGTATTTACCCAATTCTCTTTTGAAAGTTACTGAAATCTGCTTCCACCACCCTTCCAGGCAGTGCATTTCAGATCACAAGAACTCGCTGTGTAAAAAACTGTTTCCTCATGTCGACTCTGGTTCTTTTGCCAATCACCTAAAATCTGTGTTCTCTGGTTACCGACCCTCCTGCCGCTGGAAACAGTTCTCCTTAGTTACTCTGTCAAACCCCTCTATTAAATCTCTAACTTATCCAAGTTCTGACAAAAGGTCATTGACCTGAAACGTTGACTCTGTTTCTCTGTCCACAGGTGCTGCCTGACCTGCTGAGTATTTCCAGTATTTTCTCCTTTCATAACAAAGACGCTCACCTGTGGCCGCCCGCCGTCTCCAGGGCCAACGGTCCTCGATGCTGTCTTCACTCAGCTTCCGTCTCCTGGCAACCAGTGGAGGCCGCCCATTGGATGGCTAGGTACGCGCAACCTCTTCCGGGAACAACTGCAAGCGATCACTTCAAATCAACAGGAAGCACATCTCCCCCGGCATAAAGCGGCTTATTCCCGATCCCTCCGCGGATTATTATATATATAAAAAAAAGTGCGTCATTAAAAAAAAAGAAAAACCGTTAAGTAAACACAACTGTATCATTTTGGCATGTACGAAAAATTATTAATATATTAAAATAAATATCAACTTTTATTTATTACGGTTTACGAGTTTGGTACTTAAAGTGGCGGCACTATTTGTTCTCTATAACAATTTCGGTTTCGTGCAAGGCGTAGGACTGCTGGGTGTGATATGGATGCGCGCTGCATGCTGGGAGTTGGTGTTCGGTCTGCCGGTAATTTCCGGAATTGAGCGTGGTTAGGCCGGAAGCGGAAACTACAGCTCCCAGAGCGCAGTGCGCAATGCCGGCTGGCGTGTCCACGTGGCTCAGGCAGGTGACGCAGGCACGTGACGCCCTTGCCATTGACGCATTCCAGCAGAGGTGACCTCCTAGAGCAGCAGCAGCGGCACAGCAGCGCAGAATGGTCTGTATTTCAACCATCATTTCATTTTGCATTGCTTATAAGATGCTCTTCTCATATATAGTGATTCAGGGCTGCTTTGTGGGCTTCATTATAAACCCTTAAGGCCTTCCTTTTTAACCTGGGTAGATATCTGGGACCACCGAGGTGGGTGGAGGTTAATTAACTATAGTTCACTAACTATAACTCTGACTAAAATTATACTGGATAAATTTTATTCTGACCTTCCACCAAACTGTAGAAATTTAATGTGTGGTATGTAAGCCCCTAATTAGGAATCAGCTTCAGTATATGACACTGTACAACATTTAACACCACACAAGGTTAGATCTGCTGTTGTGATAATGTGACACTTTTTTTAAAAAAATGTGTAGCAATGAAAAAACAAATATTGAAAAGTGGATGGGTTAAGGAATCATGTATGATTATGCAACACAAGGGCATAACACTAAATGGAAATTATTTTTTTGTACTGAGCTAGAGGGTGTTATAAGTGGAGATAGCAAGCTAAATAAGACATTTTTGTATAAACAATAATTCTATGTTTAGAGAAGTTAAATTATGGACTATGTAGATTAGGGCGAAAACGTCATGTCAATCCAGTTTACCTTGCATATAGAGCAAGGCAAGGTCAGACCACTTTTACCTCAAAGCTGTATGAGTGCAACTGTTCATAAATTATGAATTTTAAAAAGCAGACTATGAAACCATGCAAGAACTGGATAAATGTGATTATTTCTGAATATTGCTATAGCTCGCTTGCAAGGGAAGACCCCCTTGACAGTTTTGGGAATGTGTAGATGGAATTGCAACAGTGACCTTGAAAATTATCCCTTTCATTTGGCCAGTGTGGTTCTTTGGCAGAATTGATTTCAGTTGTCTTCCCAACATCCTAAAAGAACATTGGGTTTCCCCGGTGCTTGATGTTGGGTTTGCTACTGTTTATAATTTACATAAATAATTTTGATTCAGAAACTCCATGCAGACAATACCAAACTAGGAGGGGCAATGAATTGAGGGTAGCAGCTCGCACCTATAGAATGAGTTGTTCTAACAATGATAGATGCCCAACCAGTCCATGCTGGTGTTTATGCTCCACTCTAGCCTCCTCCCATCCTTCCTCATCTTAACTCTTATCAGCATAACCCTCTATTCCCTTCTCCTTCATGTGCTTATCTAGCTTCCCCTTAAATGCATCTGTACTATTTGCCTCAACCCCTTCCTGTGGTAGCGAGTTCCTCATTCTCCCCACTCGCTGGGTAAAGAAGTTTCTTCTGAATTCCCTATTGGATTTCTAGTTGAATATCTTCTATTGATGGCCTTTAGTTTTTCTCTTCTCCACAAGTGGAAAGGCACTCTGTCTACTCTTATCAAAACTTTTTATAATTTTAAAGACCTCTCATTTCAAGAGAAATGAGACCCAGCCAGTTCATCCTTTACTGATAGGTATAACCTTGCAGTTCTGGTATCATCCTTGTAAATCTTTTTTGCACCCTCTCTAGTGCCTCTATATCCTTTTTATAATATGGCGACCAGAACTGCACACAGTACTCCAAGTGTGGTCTAACCAAGGTTCAATACAAGATAAGCATAACTTCTCTACTTTTCAATCCTATCCCTCTAGAAATAAAACCTAGTGCTTGGTTTGCTTTTGTGATGGCCTTATTGACCTGCATCACAACTTTGTGATTTGTGTATTTGTACTCCCAGATCCCTTTGCTCCTAAGTATTATGTAACCTCCTAATTTTCCTTACCAAAATGTAATACCTCACGCTTATCTATGTTGAAATTCATATGCCTATTCTGCAAATTTATTAATGTCTTGTAATTTGTTGCAGTCCTCAGTATTGACTATCCAACAACAACTTGTATTTATATTAGCACCTTTAACGTAGTAAAATGTCACAAGGCGCTTCACATTGTATTAAAAGACACAAAATTTGACACCGAGCCACATAAGGGGAAATTAGGGCAGGTGACCAAAAGCTTGGTCAAAGATGTAGATTTTAAGGAGCGTCTTAAAGGAGGAAAGAGAGGTAGCGAGACAGAGGGGTTTAGGCAGGGAATTCCAGAGCTTAGGGCCTAGGCAACAGAAGGCACGGCCACAATGGTTGAGAGACTGTAATCAGGGATGCTCAAGATGGCAGAATTATGTGGATATGTGGTCGGAAGCTCATTTCAGGGTCAAATATGACCCCAAGGTTGCGAACAGTCTGGTTCAGCCTCAGACAGATGTTAGGGAGAGGGATGGAGTCAGTGGATAGGGAACCGAAAACAATGGCTTCATTTTTCTCGGTATTTAATTGGAGAAAATTTCTGCTCATCCAGAACTGGCAATTTAGAGACCGTGGAGGGGTCAAGAGAAGTGGTAGTGAGGTAGAACTGGGTGTCGTCAGCGTACATGTGGAAACTGACGCTGTGCCAAGGGGCAACATGTAGATGAGAAATAGGAGGGGGCCAAGGATAGATCCTTCAGGGACACCAGAGGTAAAACTGCGGGAGCGGGAAGAGATGCCGTTGCAGGTGACTCTCCGGCTATGATTAGATAGATAAGAATGGAACCAGGTGAGTGCAGTCTCACCCAGCTGGATGACGGTGGAGAGGCGTTGGAAAAGGATGGAGTGGTCAACCGTGTCAATGGCTGCAGATAAGTCAAGAAGGACGAGGAGGGATATTTTACCTTTGTTATAGTCACAAAGGATGTAATTTGTGACTTTGATGAAAGCCGTTTTGGTACTGTGGCAAGGGCAGAAACCTGATTGGAGGGATTTAAACATGGAGTTGCGGGAAAGATGGGAACGGATTTGGGAGGCGACAACATGTTCAAGGACTTTGGAGAGGAAAGGAAGGTTGGCGATGGGGTGGTAGTTTGCAAGGACGGAGGGGTCAAGGGTTGGTTTTTTGAGGAGAGGGGTGATGACGGCAGATTTAAGGGAGAGGGGGACAGTACCTGAGGAGAGAAAACGGTTAACAATGTCAGCTAACATGGGAGCCAGAAAAGGAAGTTGGATGGTCAGCAGTTTAGTAGGAATAGGGTCGAGGGAGCAGGAAGTGGGTCTCATGGACAAGATGAGCGCAGAAAGGTCATGAGGGGAGATTGGAGAGAAACTGGAGAAAGATGCGAGTTCAGGGCTAGGGCAGGGGGGAACCTTAGAGGATGTTTGGCCCGATTGGTGAGGGGAAGGAAGGGAAGTGGCAGAGGCAGCTGAACGGATGGTCTTAATCTTCGAGACAAAGAAGTCCATGAGCTCCTCACGCTTGTTGTTGGAGGTGAGGGTGGAGGAGACGGGAGAAGGGTTTAAGAAGACGGTTTGCAGTAGAGAATAGAAACCGGGGTTTATCTTTGCTTTCCAGAATGATTCTGGAATAGTGAGCAATTTTGACAGACGAGAGCAGGACCCGATAATGCTTCATGTGGTCCAGCCAGATTTGGCGGTGAATGGCTAAACCAGTTGTCCGCCATATCCGTTCAAGTCTGCGTCCCTTGGCCGTAAGGGAGCGAAGATGAGGGCTGTACCAGGGGGAATGGCCAGGGTGGGAGAGAGTCATTGTTTTAATAGGGACTAAAGCATCAAAGGTGGAGGTGAGGGTGTGTTTGAGCAGATCGATTGCTGCAGAAATGTCATGGTGAATGGAGGACGAAAGGCTGGACAGTTGGGATTTCATAAGTGCAGTTGTAAGAGAGTTGGGAGAGAGTTTTTTCCAGGGGCGGACACTGAAGGAAATCGGGTTGGGGGCGGGTGGAAGGGGGATGTGGGTGGAGAGCGATACGAGGAAGTGGTCAGAGATGGCCTTATCTGTGATTGACACGATGGGAGTAACGAGGCCACGAGAGATGGTAAGGTCGAGGGGGTGGCCGTGAATATGGGTTGGGGAGATTACATGGAGGGAGCGATTAAGCGAGGATAGGAGGCTAGTGAACTCAGGAGAGAGAGCATGTTGAATTGAGATGGAGGTTGAAATCACGTCGGATGAGAAGTCATTCTGTGCTGAGGGAGGAGAGCAGTGAAGATATCTCGGTGGTAATATTTTTATGGTACTTGGGTGGGCGGTAGAAAACAAAAATCTTAAATGAGAGGTGAGACCACTGGAATTCTAGGGCATCAAAGGTGGTGGTGAACATTTCTGCAGCTCCCGATCTGCTCAACACATGAAATGGTGTGCAGATTGGAGTGGTGGAGGTGAAACCACTGGAATCACATTAAATAATTAGATACAGCAAGTGGGGGGTAGGGTGTAGTCTCTTTCTGGATGGATGAGCTGAATGGCCTTCCTCATCTGTAAATACATTGTGAACATAGGATTGGAGCATGTAGCAAGAGTGCGAAGACTTTCCTGCTTCACTGAACAAATGAGCGGTTAGTCCCTGTCACGGGTGCAAAACTGGTTCATACCGGCCAGCCCTGTAGTTACCATAGTAAATGAGAATTAAAGATATAACTGGAGCTTTGAAACATTAAACAAATGAAAAATCTCCAAACATTTAAACCAAGGTAAATGACGTGGACATGAGATATATTAAGTCCCACCCCAATGGTGAGCATCAAGTTCTCATAAAAGGAAGTTATTTTTGTATAGTTTCCACCAGGAAAAGCCTATTTTGTGAATAGTTTAAATACAATGCCTTTTCAATGTTGTTAAATACAATTTTGAACATAATATCAAATGGTTTTCTACACAGATTTCACTTCAAAATAAAATACTTCCGTCATTAAGCAGGAGGCTCTGCTGGAACAGTACAATGGGCCATTCTTTATGGTTCAGTAATGTACGATTCAACAAATGTCCACCTGCTATTTGACTGTGGAAACATCACTCAAGCCAATCCCCCCCTCACATAGCATCCACACAGTTTTATCAGCGGTCACTGAATATCAATTAATTGAGGGAATTGGTTGATTTGTTCAAAAGGGATGGGAATTTGGAGTGTAATGGCTTTTTCCTGTGCTATGTTCTTAGAGATCCAATTGACCTGGTGTTGAAGCTGTTTCTAAGTAATGTGATACATTAATCTGACCTCTGCCTGTGAAATGCCCTTGGATGATTTTGCTATTGTAAAGGCACATTGTTGTATGGATGGGTACTGTAATAGGCAGTTATGTTTCCTTGGTTACAAGAATATGCTCCTGAAAATATTTCTAATTTTATATTTCTATGTCCTCAATTATCATTGGAAAGATAATTTTGTTTTCCATTACTAAAACAATGAAATGGTTTTTCAATGAAATTAATTTCATGAGAGAATCACAGATTAATACCAACCGTTCTAAGCTAATTAATCAAATATCTGCTGAAGCTTCGAACCTCTTCTGTTCATGACAGAGACAGAAATCAATTCCAGTTCATCTTTGCACACTGCAACTATGGGTTTAATTATTCAAGTATATATTGGGCCAGAAATTCGGTTCTCCGGCTTCCTGCGGGTGCAAGCATCGCGCGCGTACTTGCTTGCCGTTGTGCTTCGGGCCCACGAGGACTTCGGGTCCTGGGCCTCCTCCAGCTGCCGGCGCGCAGTGCTTGCGTATCCCAGGGGCGCAGTTAGTTCGAAGCGTCCCCTGGGATCACGTGGGCCATGGAGAGCCAATCGTAGCAGGGCATTTTCATTCATAGATTTGACAAGAAGACCTGTCAAATCTATGAATAGAGATCAGCCCCAAAACCACACTTAAACTTCAAATAATTTTTTTTTTAATCACATTTTTAAAATAACTATAAGTTACATAAATTAACTACTTTAAACAAAAATTTTAATTTTTGAAAAAATTAATTATACTTTTTAATGGTGCTAAAAATAAACTTACCTTTCTTTAAAGTATGTAATAATGATAAACCTGTTGAAAAATGTTTAAATTGTAATTAATTAACCACTTACCTTGTTAAAAACAGGCTTTGCACCTCCTTTTAAAAAGTGCAGCTTCTCCATACTTACCCTCCCGGAGAAACCTGGGGGAAAAAAACGAAGTTCGCTGCGTGCGCGCAGCCTCTACTGCGCACGTGTTCGACTTCTGAACCCCTTCCTTCAGGGGAACGGAAGTTCCGGTTTCCCGCGCATGCGCAGTGCATGCAGGAAACCGGCACTTCAGGTGGCCTTATGGGTGAGTACACAGCGCGTACTCACCCGACAAGAGCCGAATTTCTGGCCCATTGTTTTTCTTGTAGAAGTTCAGCTTTCTATTTAAACGTCCTTCTCAAACCTTTCAAAGTGCTTGTGGAAAATGTTAAAACTTATAATCCTGTAGCATAGCGTAGTCTATTTATTTAGAACGGCCACTGTAGAACAGTCCTTAATTTGCTGGAACCTACAGAAAGGCTGAACTTTGGAAAATAATGTATGTATATATTTTTTTTATAATGTGCATCTCTAAATCGTTCAACTTTTCTCCCCATTCAATTTCTCTTCCAGGCAGAACCCGTTAAAGTTCTCGTGACCGGTGCTGCTGGTCAGATTGCCTATTCCCTTCTCTATAACATTGCAAAGGGTGATGTTTTTGGAAAAGACCAGGTAACGTTTACCATTTTGAAAAACAGTTGATTGAGCAGATAGAGTCTTTTCCTTTGCTTTTCCAAAACAATGGGAGTATTGCAATAACACCATTGTGTTTATATATAAAAAAAAGAACAATACTTGCTAATAGGAGGAGAGAAAAAGAAAGCAAATAATACTTTCAATTTAGAATCAAATCCTAACCAGGACTGTACTTTTTTAAAGTCAAATAGGGTTGCCAGATCAGCACGTTGAACCAGGAAGGATGCTGATTTCCATAGCATTAGGGTTGACTGAAAATGAACCTGCTTCCAACATTACATTCTCCAGCAGGCAGCTTTCTCACCATGAAAAGCTGTCATTTTTTCCTTTTTCAAGAGGCAAAACTATAAATGAGTTTGAATCCCGTCTTCGCCACAGGGACAGTGTTGTAGGTTAACCTTGCAGCATTGCTGAGCAAAGCTGAACAAATTGACACTTTTAACTGGTAGCAATAGCTACAATAGGTGAAAATTGGAAAAAAGCTTCTTTCCCTCCAATTCCTTAAAATAGTGTCTTGTCTTAGAGGGTTACTCTCGGAACAACCAAGATTGTGAATTTGTGTGTGGATCATGAGTCCTAGTTGAAACCTACTGAAGGGACGTTGTCTCTAATTAAATAAATTCTACTGAAGTGATGTTGGATTAAATAGAATGAAAGCATCGTGTCATGTATAGTACTGAATTATGTTTTTTTTAATATAATTCCCAAAGCCACTTATTCTTGTGCTGCTTGATATTACACCAATGATGTCGGTGCTGGAAGGTGTAGTGATGGAAATCCGGGACTGCGCTCTTCCACTGGTGACGGGTAAGTAGGTTAAATGTGGGCGTTTGATAATTTAAAATTGACTAGTCTAAATTTTGTTATGAATGTCCTTTTGTTTTCTACTTGAAAGTATTTGGTTAACTTTAAATACAGAGCATTGTTCATGGTTCCGCACCCATGAGGACAGCCTCAACCGGGATCTTGGGTTCATGTCGCGCTACATGTAACCCCACCTGACGTAGAGTCATCCAGACTCGAGTCGTCGTTGGCTTGTTCTCTACACAGATGCGGCCGGACCTGCTGTGATCTCCAGCAAAAAAAGTTTTTTGTTTTCCATACAGACACCAGCATCTGCCACATTTGACCCCTTGTGACCCCACCTCATTGTCTTTTATGTAATGTTTTCCTGACTGACCTGTTTGGACACCATCCACACCTTTGATTGCCGTGATTATCTCTCTGCCGAGGTGTGATAAAGGTCAGTTAGAAAGATTAACTGTAATCATCTGGCAGTGTTCTCTGACTATATATGCTGTGCCTATATGCATCTCTTCACTTCACCTGACGAAGGAGCAGCGCTCCGAAAGCTTGTGATTTCAAATAAAGCTGTTGGACTATAACCTGGTGTTGTGCGACTTCTCACATTTGTCCACCCCAGTCCAACACCACATCATTGCTAATTTAGTTTGAGCCTGCTTCCTGCTGGAAGAAAAAACAATTTCAGCTGTCCATTGATAACTTGTTAAACTGAAAGTCAGTCAAGGCTAGAATTTAAACTCACCTAATTCTGCTATTGGGAATCTAATCCTCTAGTTGTAGAGGTATTGGGCTACATTGTGTGTAATTTTGTTGGAATTTCTCCTGTGCAATAATCGTGTACCATGTTTATAGATCTTTAATAATACAAGGTCAAATGTGATTTGATCTGTTCAGTGTTCATCACATCATTAATGTTTCATAACTATTGGTTAAGAGGTAAATTTAATGTGCAATTCTCATTGGTTTAGCTGCTTAGCTCAAGTAAATAATTGTGACATTAGCAATCTCGAGTTGTTGGAAAAAAACCTTGTGTGTAAGCTCAGAAAAAGATCATAAATGATTAAGGCAGATGCCTTCTGACCTACATAACGATATGTGGATTGCAGACTTTTGGAATCAACGCTGTGGATTTTTAAAAAAACCATTGGGAGTATTTTCTTTGTCTCTGGTTTTTCTCTCTTCCTCCTCACACAAAGGTGCTGGCATGTGCTGGGGTCCGGTTGCAAGAATGCAGGCAGCCCTCCTGTGCCTCATTCAAGTAGATAGTCTTAATTTGTGACCTTCAGTGCGAGTGTTGACAGGCTATTTGTCTGGGAGGCATCATGGACAGGTACAATCCTGTTTTAACCTAACATCCCACGTGCATGCTTTGCAGCACATGTCACTGGAAAGCAGTCAGGGGTGGGACCTGTGAACTGTTTTTCCTCTTCCCTAACTCATGCATGCTGAGGCCAATTGTAGCATGTTACTGGTGTCCCAGCTGAAATCAACTAGTGCAGGAATTCAACTTGGAAATTCTGCTCCAAATGGCTTAGTATCACCAGTAGGGTGCTTGCCCATTAGACTGTCAGGGGAAGCTTTTGGAGCCTTTCTAAAGCTGGATTGCTGAGCAGAGAGGACTGATGTTTGCCATCCATACCTCCTGTAGGGAGAGCCATATGGGAAACAAAATATTGGAGTGTAGAACCTTCCCCGTTCCTAGCTAGAGGTGAATCCTGTAAATAAAAATTCCCTTGACTGTCTTTTAGCTGTCAGTTCTTGTCCTTCAAATGTGTGATGTTTGACTTGTCAGTTTAACATAGAAGGTTCTGGAAATGTCACTGCTCCTCACTGTAAAAAAAAAAAAAAACAAGAAATGGCAAGTTGCTCTTGCTCTACTCAACAATGTCCCCGAGAAGTCCACAGCAAAAGCAGTATTGACCACATCTGGGGAAACATCTAATTGGCTGCTCCTACCTAGCATAGTATGGATATGGAGAGGCTTGAGGGAAATTGTAATTTATTCCCCTTCTCTGGGACAAACGCTCACCTGCAAAAGATCTGAAGCTAGGCTGCCAGCAGTGCTGTTCATAAACTAGGAGTGCCATCAGGGGAGTTGATTTTATGGTTTTTAAATAAACATACTTGATCATAGTAATCAGATTTCTCTTAATTTATGCCTGTTCCTTGCAGAGGTCATTTCGACTGACAAAGAGGAGGAAGCTTTTAAGGACATTGATGTGGCGATTCTGGTGGGCTCCATGCCAAGACGGCAGGGCATGGAAAGGAAGGACTTGCTGAAAGCTAATGTGAAGATCTTCAAATCCCAGGGTTCTGCTTTGGACAAATTCGCCAAGAAGACAGTCAAGGTGACAAAAACTTGGAATTGGTTTAAGTACCATCTTCATGTAGAACTAGCAGCTACACATTTGATAGGCACTGGTAAATTTTACTTGACTTTTTTTGTAATCTTTCCAAATTCAGGAGAGATTCCTGAGGATTGGCAAGTGGCTAAAAAAAAATCCTGTTCGACAAAAGACATGCTTGAAATTATAAACCACATCAATTGTTGAACAGATATAAAGAGATCTAGTGGATGAACATTTGGATAGTGCAATAAAAACAGAAAATGCTGGAAATACTCAGCAGGTCAGGCAGCATCTGTGGAGAGAGAAACAGAGTCAACGTTTCAGATCGATGACCTCTCCACAGATGCTGCCTGACCTGCTGAGTATTTCCAGCATTTTCTGTTTTTATTTCAGATTTCCAGCATCCACAGTATTTTGCTTTTGTATTTGGATAGTGCAACTTGTTAAAGGACAGATAGGAAGGAGAGACCATATTTAAACTAACTCAGTTCAGTTTTTGGAAGGTATCACTGATGTGGTTGACAAAGAAATGCAATCTATATTAGGTCCTTGGATTTTTCCGGAAGTTTGTCATTGGCAAGGATAAAGTGTCACTAAAATGGGGTAATTATGGCAATTGGTAGATAATTGGCTTAAAAACAAGGCCGACATAAATGGGAACTTAACAGAGTAGGAAAGGGTTATGAGTATTAATTTTATGTTGGATCTAATTTTTTGCTAATTGTTTGTCTAAACCTGTGAAATGTTTTCCCTTCTGAAGATGGGTAAGTATGTGATCAAAAATGCCATAGAAAACATGCAGCTCTATTTACTGGTAATAGGCTCATGAAAATGCAGTTACAAACTACTTGCTCTGTGGATCACTTTTGGGGCCCAAGCTATGTTTGATATCAATGGACTGGATGACTGTTATAGACAAAATATGCCAAGTTTGTAAACAATACTGAGGAAGAAGGCAAGGAAAACAATGAGAAACAATTTAACTAGATTCAGAAGGACAAAAGCAAAATACTGCGGATGCTGGAAATCTGAAATAAAAAGAGAAAATGCTGGAAATACTCAGCAGGTCAGGCATTACCTGTGGAGAGAGAAACCGAGTTAATGAAAGGTCCATCAGGTCATCAACCTGAAACGTTGACTCTGTTTCTCTCTCCACAGATGCTGCCTAGATTCAGATGGATTTGGGATCTTTAGATAATTGGTCTTGTCAGTGATGGATCCAGTTTGATGTAACATTACTATGGGAACAAGAAACCAGAATAAAGAGTATGTGCCAAATAGAACAGTTTAATGTACTCATAAGGAAAGGGGTTATTGCGAATAAATGTATTCAAGCAGCAGCCAGATGCTTGACTTGTAAATAGAGGCAACATCAGGCATCTATAGACCATGCAGGGTGCTTGCTCAAGGTCACAGAGCAGGCAAATGACGTGCGTTATCGTACGCAAGTCATTGAGGGTCTATGGCCAGTGCAGCAAGGCTGTTACAAAAGTCAGTAGAGTGTTGGGACGTATTGCCAGGACAGTTAAATTAATAAAAATCACACTCCTTTCTCTGTATAAGGGCTTATTCAGGCCACATCTCGAATGCTGTGCCCAGCTTTGGTCCCCTCACATTGTGGGGGATGTAGAAGCCTTGGAAAAGGTTCAGAGGAGGGCCACTAGATTCATACTTAGTTTAAGGGCCTTTGGTTATTAGGATAACAAAATTTGCATTTATACAGTGCCTTTAATGTAGTAAAACATCCCAAGGCACTTCACATGAGCGATTATCAAACAACATTTGGCATCGGGCCACATGAGAGATTACCAAAAGCTTGGTCAAAGAGGTAGATTTTAAGGAGCGTCTTAAAGGAGGTAGAGAGGCGGATAGGTCAAGACATCTGGAGCTTTTTACTTTAGAAAAGTGTAGACTTCAAGGAGATTTAATAGAGAGCTTTAAAATAATGAAGTATTAGACTCGGTCGAAGTGGATAGGTTATTTGAGCTAAATATGTTAGGGAGGACCAGGGGACACAAGTATAACTTACAAAAGTAAAGAATGTTAAATGTTAGGAGTTTCTTTTTGTAGAGAGTCGATGCCCGCCAGAGCAAGTTGCCGGCGAGTGCAGAGTCACTGCAAACATTCAAAAGGATCTGGATGAGTTCCTGGGAGTGGCTAATATGTCTGCATATAGAAGGTAGTTGGATCGCTGGAGGTTGTCATCCAGTCACTCTGGTCTCCTGGTTCACCTTAAGGGGTCGGAAAGGAAGTTCCCAGAATTTTTTCTTAAATTCACCAAAGTTTTTTTCCTCTCTCATTTCTGTTCCAGAAGGTGGGATGGCTGAATACAAAAATGTACATTCATTTTAAAAACAACTCTTAGTCCCCATATGCTTTTATTAATTTTATGCTGGATCTAATTTTTTGCTAATTGTTTGTCTAAACATGTGAAATGTTTTCCCTTCTGAAGATGGGTAAGTACCATGAAATGTGGTCAAAAATCCCACAGAAAAAATGCAGCTCTATTTACAGGTAATGGGCTCATGAAAATGCAGTTACAAACTACTTGTACAAATTGGTAAATGTCAGTTATCCTGCACATGTTGCTTTTGGTTACAAACTTAAATAAGCCGGTTCTCTTAAAATGTTAATTCCGTATAACCCTCTAGTTGATTTAATATGCCAGGAACGCCTGATTTGTTATGTTTAATTGGACATCGTGGTACGTCTGGCAGCAATTCAGATCCTGTTTCCTTTGCAATGTTAGGAGATGCGAGTTTTTTTTACAGCTTTATTGTACCTTTTACTGGTAATATTCAAAGGTGTGAAATTGTAATACATTAAAGAAATGCTTCCAGAATATAACTGAGAAAAACTAGCTTCCTAAGGAATATTTCCACCAAATCTAAAGCACTAAATGGCATACTCACGGTATATTTTTAAAGGACCTAACCTATAACTTTAGTCTCCACTACTGCAAGGGATTAATCCTCTCATCACCCTTGATATTCTAGGGTCAACAGTTCAGGCACTGTAGTCATCTTATTAAATGTGTTGGCACCAAGTACTGTCAAGGAAAGTAGGTCAGGCTACAGACATACAGAAAGGTAGCAGAGTTATGCAAACAATATTGGCCCCATAATTTGCGGTCAGCGGCGAAGTAAAGGCATTCGCCGCTGACCCCGAAGTAAGCTTCCCACAAAGATCTTGCAATCTCTGTAGCGGGAAGTTCGGTTTTTCCAACGTGCAGCTGAAGTCAACGTAGTTTAGTAGGAATCCCATAGTGCGAGCTGCTGTGATGTCAACAAGCTGTTTAAGCAGCCAATCACATTGCAGAATTCTCACAGAAAGGGAACCAGAAAATAGAAAACACTAATGACCACTTTTTAAAAAATTTGAAGAGCGAAATAAAGATTGGGACATACACATTGGGTTAAGGTAGAAGCTGAAATATCATGAACAAACTTTTAAAAAAAAAAAAGTATATCTTTTTAATTCATTTTAAAATCTGATAATTTTTAACTTAATGGAGAAATTTGACATTCCGCCAATATAAAATTAGTTTTTCAGGGCCAGAATGGTTGTTTATCAGTAGTTATTACTCAGATCGCCGTTAAAAACCAAGTTACACATCATTTGAATGGGTCTAACTTTTTATGGGGTTTCCAACAGCAATATTTGTTCGGAAAGGGGGAATTTTTCATCAGATCAGTGCCGTTCGCCATCATCAAGACCGCAAGTTCCGGGCCAATAAGTTTACAGCTTACAAATAGTTCACTACTAATATATTTTGCCTAAATATGGAATACTTAAATGACATATTTGACCTGATGTGACTAAAATAACAAAAGAAAATGCTGGAAACACTTAGCAGGTCAGGCAGTATCCGTGGAGAGAGAAACAGAGTTAACGTTTCAAGTCTGTGACCCTTCGTCAGAACAGGAAAAAGTTAGAGATGTAACAGATTTTAAGCAGGTGCAGAGGCAGGGAAAGGGGGGGGGGGAGGAAAGAACAAAAGGGAAGGTCTGTGATAGGGTGGAAGGCAGGAGTGGTTAAATGTTGCAAATGGGGATGGCAGAATCATCAACAGCTGTCGCCTGAAAAAATAGGGGTAGAGGTTATGGCCTGAAATTGTTGAACTCGATGTTGAGTCCAGAAGGCTGTAAAGTGCCTAATAGAAAGATGAGGTGCTGTTCCTCGAGCTTACGTTTAGCTTCATTGGAACCTGGACCATGACCCCACTACCAAACATCAAACCATTGTTTTCAAGACTGTCACTGACCTCATCTCCTCTGGAGATCTTCCGTCCATGGCTGTCAAACTCATAGTCCCCCAACCCCGCACAGCCCACTTCTACCTCCTTACCAAGATCCACAAACAGGACTGCCCTGGTAGACCCATCGTTTCAACCTATTCTTGCCCCACGGAACTGATTTCTTCCTATCTCAACTTTTTGTCCTTGTCCAGTCCCTTCTCACCTACATTCGCGACTCTTCTGACGCCCTCTGCCACTTTAACAGTTTCCAGGCCCCAACCGTCTCCTTTTCAGTATGGATGTCCAATCCCTCTACATCTCCATCCCCCACCAGGACGGCCTGAGGACGCTCTGCTTCTTCCTTGAACAGAGGCCCAACCAGTCCCCATCCACCACCACCCTCCTCCGCCTGGCTGAACCTGTTCTCACATTGAACAACTTCTCCTTTGACTACTCACTTCCTCCAAATTAATGGTGTTGCTATGGGAACCTGCATGGGCCCTAGCTGTGCCTGCCTTTTTGTGGGATATGTGGAACATTCTTTCTTCCAGTCCTGCTGAGGTCCCCTCCCTCACCCCTTTTTCCGGTACATTGATGACTGTATTGGTGCCATTTCCTGCTCTTGCCCAGAACTAGAAAATGTCATTCACTTTGCTTCCAATTTCCACCCTTCCCTCACCTTCACATGGTCCATCTCCGACTCTTCCCTTCCCTTCCTCGACTTCTCTGTCTCCATTTCTGGGGATAGGCTATTGACAAACATCCACTATAAAGCCCACTGACTCCCACAGCTACCTGGACTGCACTTCCTCCCACCCCGCTTTCTGTAAGGACTCTATTCCATTCTCCCAGTTTCTCCATCTCTGCCGCACTTGTTCTGACGATGCCGCCTTCCATACTAGTGCTTTCGATATGTCTTCCTTTTTCCTCAACCGAGGATTCCCCTCTACCGTGGTTAAAATGGCCCTCGACCGTGTCCGTTCCATTTCCCGCACTTCTGCTCTCGCCCCTTCCCTTCCCTCCCAGAACCACGATAGAGTTCCCCTTGTCCTCACCTTTCACCCCACCAGCCTCCACATTCAACGGATCATCCTCCGTCATTTCCACCACCTCCAGCGTGATACCACCAACAAACACATCTTCCCCCTCCCCTTTCAGCATTCCGAAGGGACCGCTCCCTCAGCAACACCCTGGTCCACTCCTCGCTCACTCCCAACAGCCTCTCCCCTGTATCTGTGGAAGCGCAGGAGTTGCAACACCTGTCCTTTTACCTCCTCCCTTCCCACTGTCCAGGGCCCCAAACACTCCTTCCAGGTGAAGCAGCGATTTACTTGTACTGCTTGCAATCTAGTATACTGTATTCACTGCTCACGATGCGGTCTCCTCTACATTGGGGAGACCAAACGCAGATTAGGTGACCGCTTTGCGGAACACCTCCGTTCAGTCCGTAAGGGTGACCCTGAGCTTCCGGTCGCCTGTCACTTTAATTCTCCGCTCCACTCCCACTCTGCTCTCTCTGTCCTGGGCCTCTTACACTGTTCCAATGAAGCTCAACGTAAACTTGAGGAACAGCACCTCATCTTTCTATTCGGCACTTTACAGCCTTCTGGACTCAACATTGAGTTCAACAATTTCAGACCATAACCTCTGCCCCTACTTTTTCAGGCGACAGCTGTTGATGATTCTGTCATCCCCATTTGCAACATTTAACCACTCCTGCCTTCCACCCTATCACAGACCGTCCCTTTTGTTCTTTCTTCCCCTCCCCCCTTTCCCTGCCTCTGCACCTGCTTAAAATCTGTTACATCTCTAACTTTTTCCTGTTCTAACAAAGGGTCACAGACCTGAAATGTTAACTCTGTTCCTCTCTCCATGGATGCTGCCTGACCTGAGTGTTTCCAGCATTTTCTGTTGTTGTTTCTGATGTGACCAAACTTGTGGTTACTGCCAAATTTACTGTATTTTTCTGGTACAACAGTAACAAAGCAAATCATTTCTTCCAGGTTCTTGTTGTGGGCAACCCAGCCAATACCAATTGTTTGACTGCAATTAAGTCTGCGCCATCGATTCCGAAAGAGAACTTCTCTTGTCTGACTCGCTTGGATCATAACAGAGCAAGAGCTCAGGTATTACTAGAATATCAACTTTAAAGTGCAGGTGTTTGCCAAAATTCAGTTTTCTCGAAAGTCCTGCTCCAGATTTGTTTCTTTTGCTTTTTGCGACAATGGCAATAAAACCACAAATCTCTTTAATTGGTTAGTTTCTTGTGCTTAAGTACAAAAATGGAAGTTGTGGGTGAATGCTGAGTTAATGTCCAAGACTTCGTTAATGATTTGAATGAAGGTATTAGTGGAACAGTTTGCAAGTCTCCAAGTAACAAAAATGTAGACAGATTGAGAATTTAGACTGAATAAATGTGTTGCAGTCTAATGTCAATACTTTTGAAAGGTTGGAACGTATTTTGCCCTCACTGTTCTGTTTATTTCTGTAAATTCTGTTTCTCTTTATATGTATTTTAGATTGCGTACAAATTAGGTGTACCTTCTAATGATGTAAAGAATGTTGTCATCTGGGGCAATCATTCTTCCACTCAATATCCAGATGTAAATCATGCTACCGCAAAAGTTCAAGGAAAGGAAATGAGTGTCTCTGATGCTATTAAGGATGATGCCTGGCTGAAGGGTGCCTTTATCTCTGTAAGTAACTTCATAACTCATCTTTGTAAATATTTGCATTTATTTATAAGGTATACCAGTCAGTACAACTGCAATTAGAGCAATAGCTGAATAGGCATTATAGCCCCTTTTAAGTTCAATTTCTTTTATAGCTTTTACAATGCATGCATACACTATCTCCAATTTTACTTACAAAACTGATAGTGCTGTGGAATTTAAATTGGTTATTTTGTATAGACTCCTTACTGGATTATGATGCACCAGCCCTATCCCGCCATACCTTCCCTAAGTGGTCATTATTGTATTTGACGGTGAATGTCAGCAAGCTATTTGCATAGGTCATAAAAAGCTGAGACCCGTTTTGTCTTCTCCCACACAAACCTTTGCCAAGGGTCGCTCAGGTGAACTGTAACGCCCTGCCTAGCACAGATAACTCTGCGTAGAATGGGGTCCAAACTGTCTGTCTTCCTGATCTGTGGCTCAACCACTCTTGCCATTGAGGAGCCCAAAATAATGGTTTAATTTACGAAATCCTAAACCTGTGACATATTGGTTCAATATTACTGTTGTGTTTTTTTGATAAGTCAGTCATTAGTCTTAGTCACTGGTGTGTTGCCTTCAGACTAAGGAGTTGAGAGCGACGTAATGAACACTACCCCTTTACTGGTGACCAATGTTCCCCTTAATTTTTTTTGGGTGCGCGGTCCCTTTAACGGGCTGCACGGCCCATTCAAAGTTTTGCGCATGTGCGAAATTTCACATTTGAAAAGCAGGTCTCGGGTTACACGGGACCGGCAGACAGCTGCGCAGCTTAGAGGGAACGTTGCTGGTGACCCATTGCAAGCTTTTTGTTTTGACACTTTAATATTCCATTTGGAAAAGGTAAGGTGATGGATGTATAATCATTGGCATAAAAAATACCATTTTCGATTGTTACTGACTTATGCTTGTATGTGACTTAATTACAAAGTTGGAACTAGAGGAAGGGAAGGAATGCCATGCCGGAACAGTGTACTCTTGGTCAAAGAATTATCAGGAGAACTGTAAGCTCATCAAGTGGTGTTTGCTTTTCTTTTTGAATCAGATCCTGGGACTCAACAGGGACTGAAATTTGCTTTGTCTCATGAACACCACTCTAATAAATTAAATGCCTGTAGCAATTGTCTGCCCAGTGTTCTCGCAGGGGGAAAGAGGTACAATTGTAATACAGCAAAATATATCCCTCTGTTCAAAAGCATTTGGTGGCACAAACTTTGTGTATTGGTTTTAAACAGAGCACCAGGTGGTATGAACCCGATCTCTCGGCAGTGATTACTTTTACACATGATGTCGCCTGCATGTATTTGTAAACCAGATGCATCAAATGCTGCGTATAATGAATGTTTAGTGTGGCAAGTTGGTGTCCATTATATGTGACGTTGATTGTGGTTTAACAAAAATAAGTTTTTGTTTCCTTTTGAGCCTTGTTTAGCTGAGTCGGTGTCTGGTTAATTTGTGTCCTTGACTCCAACAGCGCTGGTTAAACGTCAGACTTTGAGCTGCTTGAAGTATTCTGTTAAAAATATTCAGCTCCAAATGCGCCGTATGAAATTACTTCCTCAGATGTACTTATTTTCAGCCGATAGTGCATTTAAATGCATGCATTTATCTGTTTCTATCTGGTTGTTTTATCTTTAGTTTCTTGTGG
Source organism: Squalus acanthias (assembly GCA_030390025.1). Lineage (NCBI taxonomy): Eukaryota > Metazoa > Chordata > Chondrichthyes > Squaliformes > Squalidae > Squalus > Squalus acanthias. Next base: position 69,187,225 of record CM059436.1, read on the forward strand.
TAGTCACAGTGAAGTGCGTCAGCAGTGCCTGTGCAACCACATTCCACCAAAACAATCAACGCCTTTAGAAGAGAAAGACCTCCAGCTCCCACTCCCTGATACTGCAAGCAATCTGCTAGTGTGTAATAAATTGGTAAACTTGGATTGTTTTGAATCATTACTGATAAACTTCTTTCTTTCTACCAACAGACTGTGCAGCAGCGTGGTGCTGCAGTAATTGAGGCACGGAAACTCTCCAGTGCAATGTCAGCTGCTAAGGCCATCTCTGATCACGTGAAGGACATTTGGTTTGGCACGCCTGAGGTATGTTAGCTAACTATTTGAAATGGACTACCTTTTACACTAGCTCTTTCCCTGGAGTGAATTATTGCATATGTCATCCACATAGAATGGTTTTTTTTTTTGCCTCCTATTAGACTATATATTTTCTGCTTCCATCCACACTAGCATGTTCATTCCTGCAGCTTGCAACTTGCTGGGTAGGTATCATGGAGGCTGTTCACATGTGCACTGTAGCGTTTGAATGCTGGTGCTTTATGATTTTAAATGATCAAAAAAAGATGTGCTGTTTTTCACTCTTTCCCTGACCCTCCCCTCCAACCAAAGAAAAGTCTTGGCTCCTATTATCTGCTATTATTAGGTTTGTTTCACTACCGTCTAGTACTATTAAAACATTCTAGCTCAAGTTCCACGCACGTTCTATGCCAAGTACCTTTTTCAGTGGCCCAGAATTTGCTGGAGTGGGGCATCTCGCGGGGAACACTATGAATTGTATTTTTTTCCACACCCTTCAGCTCCAAATAATTTTGCGGTGCAAATTGCTGGAAGTGCAAAACTCCACAGCCTCTGAGTTTGAGTGGCATTGCAGGAACATATATTTTATCATTAAAAGGGTCCTTGCATTGTGAAATTGCACCCCGGACTTTCTACAACAAGCTTAATTCGTATTTACAGTGTAAATCCAGCAGTTTCCTGAAACTCATGGCGAGATCCCTTTTTTGCGAGGCTAACACGGAGTGACAGAAATCGTCCAGCAATTTGTGGCGATTCGCAACTTATGGTGTAACTCTTCCTTGCCACAAAATGCTGTTTGTTTTTTTACGCACTAACAACTGCGAGCGTCATTAAACTCGCCGATACTTTCCAGCAACTTTTAGCCCATTCTTGCAACAGCATAAATGGGGCATTAGCCCCCCCCCCCCCCCCACCCTCTTCTGTTTCTAAATAGTGTAAATTTTAAACTCTTGTTTGAATGTCCAGTGATTTTGAAGCATACATTACAATACAAAGCAGAGAATTAATTTGACTGTCATCTAACAAACGTTTCATGGTGTCTGTTGAGAATATTTGTCAGAGCCTGCCTTTTGTATCACAAACAGTTGCTAATTAAGTTGAACTATTTGTTGATATTGATTATTCCACCCAAGATCTTTAGAGCTTTCTGAATAAAGCTACACTTGAGGTAGATGGTGAAGACTGATAACGCCTTTCATTTTGTTCAGGGTGAATGGGTGTCCATGGGAGTGATTTCTGATGGAAACAATTATAATATCCCCAATAACCTGGTCTATTCATTCCCAGTTCAAATCAAGGTAAGCTGTTAACTAATTGATTTGTTGCCTTCTTGAAATACCTCAGATGAGGTATTAGCATATTTAATCTGTGTTCTTCTAATTACTTCATAATGAGAACTGTAACTGTATAGTGGCTGACTTCAGAGATACTCGAGCGTGAAATACGTTTTAATTCTTTCTTGAAATAGGCTTTATTTACAGCGAGGTGTACATTAATTGCCTGCCTTTGTTCCAGAATAAAACTTGGAGTATTGTCGAATGTCTGCCAATCAGTGACTTCTCTTGTGAAAAGATGAAAGCTACTGCCTCGAGCTAGTTGAGGAGAGAGATACAGCATCCGAGTTCCTGTCGAGTGTTTGAGAGCATTGCCTACCTAAATACTAATCACTGCTGTGTACGTTTGGTGTTTTCAGTAAAAGGAATCAAACTGTTGGGTCTGTTATCTCAATAAAAATCTTAACAGTTAATATTCAGTGACCACCTATTGTTGTCCTATGTAGGGAAGGCAAAATAAACAATAAAATTCCTATCAATAACCAGCTTTCTGTTTGTTTTGTATTCCTTCAGCAGTTTGTAATTGTTTTCAGTTTCTTGTTTGAAAATACTATAGAAAAATAACTTGTAATAACTAAATAAATCTCTCGCATATTATTTCACCCACTGCCACAGTGTTCTAATGGAACTACTTGCCAAATTGTTTTTTGTACTAGAAGTGCACGTGAATTTATGAACCTTTTGTAACAATTTCCCAAAAGTTGTAGGATTTAGGAAGGTTTAATAGCGGTGATGGGATACTGCTTTGATTCTGCAACACTAATCCTTTAGCTAATTTCCCATAGGGGTGTTTTCCCCCAGGGCTGTACTCTTTGTGCCAATACCAGAAAAGTATTGTTAAGGACGTGTGAGTAAGTTGCCTGCCCGCTCGCTCTGCTAAAATGCTGTGTGGAAATCAGGTGAGAATGGCTTAGTTTGCAACAACCCCACAATGAAATAGCGTGTCAACACTTGCTGTTTAGAATCTTTGAAGAATAGCCATATGGGTGAGGAGCTGGTACAGACTGTGGACCTGAAGCTTAATCACTGCTTTCAGGGGAGAAATTTGGGAGTGTGGAGGAGGAGTTCATGATTAAAATTTCCCAGAGTTCCTCATCTTGTCCATGCCCTAAATTTTTGTTGCCACATTCTGTGGCCAAGACTCAGCTAATTTAACTTGTATCGATAATTCTCCTTTTATGGGGGAGTGTCTATTGTCTGCTGTGTGTCTTTTCCAGCATGGAATTTTCATTATGGAAATGCAGTTCCCATGCCACAGGTTACTTGGTATGTTTTCATTACCTTGGTTATTGTTTGCAGGAGCATACCTGATACTAAATCCAGTCAAATGTTTCTCTAGAGGCAGCAGAACAGGCTAGTCTGGTTGTGGGAGAACGGGGATAGATGGGAGGTCAGCCCCATATCTCCTGGTGTTTCTCCAGCTCCTTGCACCACCTGCAGGTTTATGTGCGGGGTGTTGCCAGGAGCGAGACTTGCGTATATTTGTGATTGGTAGCCGGGTGTCATGCTCTGCTGGTAGTAAGCTGACTACATTTGGGTTTAGGGAGACGGTTAGGCTTACCATCACTTTATTAGCTTCCAGCACCTCTGGGATGAGGAGCTGCAGGACAGGGAATGCACAGAATGTGTGCTCTTGTGGCCACACTTCTATCGGCACTTATCTGCCCAGGTGGGGGTAGATTTTCCAAGTATAAGCAGGGGTCCCAGAGTTGTCCAGTTCTCATTCTGGTACAGGTGAAGGACATGAGGGCCAAATGCGGTGTTCTGACAGCAGATATCCCTATTCGCACATCTAAGAGTTACATAGGTTTCTTGAGCTGTCTGGTGCCATGGTGTTGATTTGAGGACTGCATTGTGTCTGTGGGAAGCCCTAACCGGGTTGGTTTCCTTTTGTATTTTAGAGCATGACTGGGTCCTGCATCAAGTGGTGTTTTTGGCAGTAATCCTGTTGGTTGCGATGAAATTTGTCAGCCAGCTGCCAGAAGAACATATTCCAATCCTAGGAGAACAATTTGTCCAACTCTATGCTGTGTTTCTCATGCCACACCTTAAAGCCACTAGTGTTGAGATCCTCCTGTTGTGCCACAATGGGGAAGAGAGGTGACCTGCCAACTGTTATCTTCAGTGAGATGCAAACCTCCTCCCAGATTGCCAGGGTCAGTACGATTAGGTGCTTTTGTGTATTAATTGGTCTTTCACGGGGCCTGTGAGGGGTGGTGTGTGTAGCAGAGCTGGTGGGATGGCATTTGTCTCCATGCCTAGCTAGAGGTTTTGTTCTAGTCACTGATGCTGTGGAGCTGGAGTTGAGGCCTTTTCTGCGTCGGAGATAAAACCAGCACTGGGAGTGTTTGTACTGCTGCACAATGTTGAACAGTCATCTCATGTTGCCTGCTGAAATGTGTCCTCAAAAGGAGTCCAATTTAGATTCTTGTCTACTACTCCAGGGGGGATTAATCCAGTCTTGAATTATCAAACACATTATTTGTAATTAAGCACACAATCATGGAATTCAATCCTGAAAAAAACAAACATCCCAACAATACTCTAATTAGAATCAAAGTTCCCTCTAATTTTTTTCGTACTGATCGGGCCACGAACTCCTTTGAACGCGACCTTTATGTCCGTGGGCAAATTTTACAACAACTTTTACAACAGCAGCAACCACTTAAAAGCATAGATACAGTATTGCCATCATGAGACAATCAAACAATCTCTCAAATTATAAAATCCGTTTTTTTTGTTTATAAACCTCATTAGTGGCTTGATTTAATCTATAACAGGTCACAGTTCTTACAAAAACTATATTACATGTGTCGTGTTAGAATTTTCTCTGTCAGGTGTCCCATCAAAGTTAATCATAACATCTCGGGGTTATTGTCTATTTTCCCGCTAAGCTGCACGGCAGGCTTGGAGGTGCTGCACTCGCAACGTTGTCAGGCCTGCAGAGAGTGGGTTTCTACGCACAGGCGCTTGCAATGTTGTCAGGCCTGCAGGAGTGGGCTTCTGCGTGCGAGAGCATACAATGGAATAAAACGCGTCGAGTGACACTGGAATAACAAATGGGTTCGATTGGAATGGATGAAACACCGAGGAATCCGCAACCTAAATTGGGATTCTCATCACTATGATCTAAAAGAGAGGGAAAGGAGAAATTAAGGTAAAGGAAGGGAAAAAAAACGATGGAACTCCTCCCTTCTCTTTTTTACACCCGCTCATCAATGCTGGGTAAAAAAAAAACTGTAAATAACAGAGAATTTAACCAAAAAGGGAGAGAAAATGCTGTCGAAACCCAGGATCAAATGAGGCCCCATCAAACCGCCTGTTTAACCGTCTCCTCACGGGTATTTCGATCAGTGAGCAATATTCTCTGATTTTCATTGTTTGTTAAATGAACCCAGATCTGTCACTCAGTTAATAACCGTGCTCTCACTGCTGAATAATAAAATTGAGTTTTCTGATATTTTCTGGACAGATTTCCTGCTGAAAGCTTACAATTTATCTGATGTAAAGCTTAAGAATGAAGAAAATTACATCTGTGATATTTGAGTTGTGAATTTCTTTTTAAATAATGCAGATTTTTTGCAATTATTAAGTCACGTTCCTGTGTAAAAGTAACACATTCCACAACAGAACTACACCGAAATTAATTCTACTCTAATACTGAGCGGGTTTAATTCTTATTCCGTATATCCTTTCAAACAATGCAATGCTTCATACTAAATATATCTTCCATGTCATTTTGTGTGTTTATTTCTCACTGAGCTTTGTATTTTATTTAGTTACTAACAGTCAAAGAAAATTAATTGACCCTGAGATATTATTCATATTTCAAATTAGAACAACAAGCAAGGGGTCCTAGTGCGCTGTAAGATTATATGATTCTTTGATATGATTCTTAATACAGATTGACGTTAGTAACCCGCTCAATGTTAGAGGAGTAGAATGAATTTTGGTGCAGTTCCATTGTGGAATGTGTTACTTTTACACAGGAATGTAACTTTTAATAATTGCAAAAAAGCTGCAATATTTAAAAAGAAATTCACAACCCAAATATCACAGTGTGAGTTAGGACATGGGCAGTGGAGTTCCCACAAACAGCAATAAGATAATGACTAGATAATCTGATTGCGATGTCGGTTGAGGGTTAAATATTTGCCAGGACACTGGGAGAACTCCCCTGCTCTTCGAATAGTGCCATGGGATCTTTTACACCAACCTAAGAGGGCAGATGAGGCCTCAGTTTAACATCTCATCTGAAAGATGGCATCTCCAACAGTGCAGCACTCCCTCAGTACTACAGAGGTGTCAGCCTGGATTATGTGTTCAAGTCTCTGGAGTGGGGGTCTCAAATGGAGAGTGCTACCACTGAGCCAAAGTGGACATCTGAAAATAAAATTTATATTGAGTTTCTTTAAACAGAGGCTGTGTGTGAGAGACAGAATAAAATACTACTGAAATTTGCAGAAGTCACGTGATCAGACGCCATGTGGTCAGATGTCATGTGGGCAGAACATTACATGATCAAACCTCCAGGAATTCCTCCAACCAGAGTTGGTAACCCTAGACTGGCACCTCCCTACAGCAATATAACTGAAATTGGGAACTCAGAAACATGGGAATTTAACCTCTATAGCCCTGCTATATGGAGTTAGGTCACAGATCAGCCATGATCTCATTGAATGGTGGAATAGGCTCGAGGGGCTAGATGGCCTATTCCTGTTCCTGTGTCCTATGCTTTTTAGCCTTGTGCATAGCACTTGAAAGCACTGCACATCCCATCACATTAGATGTTGTGCAATCAGACAAGGTTCATTAATAAATCTTGTAGTAAAGGAGCCTCTGCCGAGCAGTGATCATAATATGATAGAATTTTATGTTGAGTTTGAGAGTGATTTAGTTAAGTCCGAAACTATGATCCTAAACCTGAACAAAGCAAACTATGTAGGTATGAGAGGCGAGTTGGCTAAGGTAGGTTGGGAAATTAAATTAAAATATGACAGTAGAAAAGCAATGGCAAATATTTAAAGAAATAATTCATAATTCGCAACAAATATATATTCCCTTAAGGAATAAAAACACCACGGGAAAAATGGTCCAACCGTGGTTAACAAGAGAAATTAAAGATAGTATTAGATTAAAGGGAGAGTCTTATAATGTTGCCAAAGAGAGTAGTAAGACAGGATTGGGAGGATTTTAGAATTCAGCAAAGGAGGACCAAGAAATCGATAAAGAAAGGGAAAATAAATGAGAGTAAACTAGCGAGAGACATAAAAACAGACTGTAAAAGCTTCTATAGGTATGTAAAAAGGAAAAGGTTAGCGAAAGTAAACGTGGGTCCCTTACAGGCTGAGACAGGAGACATTTTAATGGGGAATAAGGAAATGGCAGCGAAATTAAACAAATACTTTGTGTCTGTCTTAACAGAAGAAGACGCAAAAAACCTCCCGGAAATAGTAGAGAAATCTAGCGAGAATGAGGAACTGAAAGAAATTAGTATTAATAAAAAGATAGTATTGGAGAAATTAATAGGACTGAAAGCCGATAAATCCCCTGGACCTGATGGCCTACATCCTAGGGTTTTGAAAGAGGTGGCTATAGAGATAGTGGATGCATTGGTCGTCATCTTCCAAAATTCCATGGATTCTAGAATGGTTCCCGCGGATTGGAAGGTAGCAAATGTAACCCCACTATTTAAGAAAGGAGGGACAGAGAAAACGGGGAACTACAGACCTGACATCAGTAGTAGGGAAAATGCTAGAATCTATTATTAAGGACGTGGTAACAGGGCACTTAGAAAATAATAATAGGATTGGGTAGAGTCAACACAGATTTATGAAAGGGAAATCAAGTTTGACGAATCTGTTAAGAGTTTTTTGAGGTTGTAACTAGCAGAATAGATAAGGGGGAACCAGTGGATGTTGTGTATTTGGATTTTCAGAAGGCACTCGATAAGGTGCCACACAAGAGGTTATTAAACAAAATTAGGGCTCATGGGATTGGGGGTAATATACTAGCATGAATTGACGATTGGTTAACGGACAGAAAGAGAGTAGGAATAAATGGGTCATTTTCGGGTTGGCAGGCTGTAACTAGTGGTGTACTGCAAGGATCAGTGCTTGGGCCTCAGCTATTCACAATCTGTATCAATGATTTGGGTGAGGGGCCAGATGTAATATATCCAAGTTTGCTGATGATACAAAGCTAGGTGGGAATGTAAGTTGTGAGGAGGATGCAAAGAGGCTTCAGGGGGATATAGACAGGCTAAGTGAGTGGGCAAGAACATGGCAAATGGAATATAACGTGGAGAAATGTGAAGTTATCCACTTTGGTAAGAAAAATGGAAAAGCGGTGTATTTTTTAAATGGTGAGAGATTGGGAAATGTTGGTGTTCAGAGGTACCTGGGTGTCCTTTTACACGAATCACTGAAAGTTAAGATGCAGGTACAGCAAGCAATTAGGAAAGCAAATGGTATGTTGGCCTTTATTACAAGATGCGGAGATGCCGGTGTTGGACTGGGGTGGACAAAAGTGAGAAGTCGCACAACACCAGGTTATAGTCCAACAGCTTTATTTGAAATCACAAGCTTTCGGAGCGCTGCTCCTTCGTCAGGTGAAGTGAAGAAATACATATGGGCACAGCCGAGGTGTGATAAAGGGCAGTTAGAAAGATTAACTGTAGTCGTCTGGCAGTGTTCTCTGACTATATATGCTGTGCCCATATGTATTTCTTCACTTCACCTGACGAAGGAGCAGCGCTCCGAAAGCTTGTGATTTCAAATAAAGCTGTTGGACTATAACCTGGTGTTGTGCGACTTCTCACTTTTATTACAAGAGGATTTGAGTATAAGAGTAAAGACGTCTTACTGCAATTATATAGGGCCCTGGTGAGACAGTTTTGCTCTCCTTACCTAAGGAAGGATATACTTGCCACAGAGGGCGTGCAACGAAGGTTCACCAGACTGATTCCTGGGATGGGGGGATTGTCCTATGAAGAGAGACTGAGTAGACTAGGCCTATATTCTCTGGAGTTTAGAAGAATGAGAGGTGATCTCATTGAAACATACAAAATTCTTACAGGGCTTGACAGGGTTGATGCAGGGAAGATGTTTCCCCTGGCTGGGGAGTCTAGAACCAGAGGTCACAGTCTCAGAATAAGCGGTCGGCCATTTAGGACTGAGATGAGGAGAACTTTCTTCACTCAGAGGGTGGTGAATCTTTGGAATTCTCTACCCCAGAAGGCTGTTGAGGCTCAGTCATTGAGTATATTCAAAAATGAGAAGTCGCACAACACCAGGTTATAGTCCAACAGTTTTATTTGAAATCACGAGCTTTCAGAGCGCTGCTCCTTCGTCAGGTGAAGTTTACCTGACGAAGGAGCAGCGCTCCGAAAGCTCGTGATTTCAAATAAAACTGTTGGACTATAACCTGGTGTTGTGCGACTTCTCAATTTGTCCACCCCAGTCCAACACCGGCATCTCCGCATCATGGAGTATATTCAAGACAGAGATCGATAGATTTTTGGATGTTAAGGGAATTAAGGAATATGGGGATAGTGCAGGAAAGTGGAGTTGAGGTAGAAGATCAGCCATGATCTTATTGAATGGCGGAGCAGGCTCGAGGGGCCAAATGGCCTACTCCGGCTCCTATTTCTTATGTTCTTATGCAAATACATACACAGGGAAGTGAAATCATGCAACACAATAGCCACTAGATGGAGCTTAAGCACTAGTTTAAAAGCATACAGCTGAATTCGCGTTTAACAATCACTCATTGCAGTGATCATTCAGATCACATCCAATTAGTGAAAACTATTCATATATAATATACTTATTTTCCAATGATTGTACTGATCAGTACAAGTCAGTTGTATTAATCAGTTTGTCCTGGAAAGAAGGAAGAATGCCTAAAAGTCAAGTTCAAATGTAACAGGATTATTTGCTCTCAGTGCTGCTCACCAGTGCTGGAATCAGGCAATGCTGTTATATTTGAATTTCATTTGGCATTCTTCCTTCTTTATTAACTTCCAACATTCCTTCAGCAGACATTTTTTTTTGGTCTGTCCAGGTGTCTACACAGAAACTTACCATTGTTTAAAAATCTCAAGTTACACTACTGAGAAATCGACACCCATCTGTAGGGCTTCTATTTCTGTTCTGTATGGAGTGCACATTCACTCCATAGTAACTCATCTTATTTACCCATGACCGGAAAACTTAGACACAGTTTGGCAGATTCATGGCCGAAGGATCTCTAAAGGTGTACTGGAATACTGCTGGAGTTTAAGCAGCTAATACCATGCAGTTTACCAGAGCTACTTATAGGAATGTTGCAGTTCATCTCACTGGTCCCACTGCTTGCCCACCTAAGACCACCCTACCTATTGAGACATTAGCTTGCAGAGTTATCTGGAGTTGAAGAAGCCCAGCTCCCAGTGACAGACTGATACCGCCAGATTTTGTTAGTGAGAAGGGCTAGCTGGTCAATTATTAACTGTTGCCCTGGTACACGACAGACCTGCCTGTTTTAAGTATGAGCACATTCTGTCACAGAGTTGACTTAGTTCCAAGTTTCATTGACAGGTGGTCACCTTGAGGCCACCTCGACCCCAAGTAGATCCTGCTTATTTCCCAGAAAATATAATCAGCAGTTGATTGTTGGACAACGACTCGAATCCTCGCTAAGTGGACAGCAGGTATCAAGAGCTTCTCGCGAGTGGTGTAGTGAACAACATAACTCACCATAAAATGTATATCTTCCTGCTCACACCAATATCTAATAGCAATCAAACCTGGACCTTACTGAACATTTTCTTTTTGATTAATAATTGCAAATTTAGTCTTTGCCCTTTATTTAAAACCTTTCAACTGTTGTTGAACTGGCCATTTATGCAAAACCTAAATTTCTGGTGTTTGGGTGTTGCCAAGAGTCCCTATTCACATCACAGGTGTTCATCACAGGTGTGGTTAATCTCACCTATGCCACCACTAACCCATTATTCACATGTGAGCGTTGACATTGCTGGAATCAGAGTGAGCAAAAAGTAAAATTTCCACTCGGTATAGGTCAGGAATTTGGGGTTAAATTTGTTACAACAGGATTCTGCTCCGTTTACACTGGCCCTTTAACTTCCAGTTCGGGGGAATGTGGTTTAAAGTTTCAATTCTTACCTAATCCAGCCATCTATGTAAGCTTTTTGTCTGTATTATTTCTTGTGACTGTCCGTCAATTTTCTTCTTTTTAGTTTGTTAAATCTGCACTTTTCTCCTTTCTAATTGGTAAATAATAAAATAACCAATCGTAATGAACAAAATCTCACATTTTCCTCCCAGGCACATTCCATCAAAAACAAAATTCCCACCAATAACATTACAGGAAAAGAATTTTGCAAAACAGCCACCATAACAGTTCCTTGGCCACCCCACTATCAACAAATATAGCTAATATTTCTGTTGGTGTACTAACTCGCACCAAGTCCCACTCACCCATCTTCCCTGTGCTTGCTGACCCACATTGGCTTCCAGTTAAGCAACGCTTTGATTTTAAAATTCTCATCCTTGTTTTAAAATCCCTCTATGGCCTCGCCCCTCCCTATCTCTGTAATCTCCGCCAGCCCTATAATCCCCTGAGATCTCTGCACTACGCCGATTCTAGCCTTTTGAACATCCCTGATTTTAATTGTTCCACCATTGGCGGTCGTGCCATCAGCTGCCTCGGCCCTAAGCCCTGGAATTCCCTCCCTAAACCACGCCGCCTCTCCACTTCTCTCTCCTCCTTTAAGACGCTCCTTAAAACCTACCTCTTCGACCAAGCTTTTGGTCATCTACCCTAACAACTCCTTATATGGCTCTGTGTCCATTTTTTTTGTTGATAACACTCTTGTGAAGCACCTTGGGACATTTTATTTCATTAAGGGCGCTATATAAATATAATTCTTGTTGTTGTTGTTGGTGTTTGAAAGGTTAAAAGTACAAACAAGGTGCGAATACCCCTAATCCAGATTTCCAAAGTTGAAATAATCAAGCGAGCCTCACTCCAGTCACCCCTGCAGTTAGACCTTTGGCCTCTCATCGGCCTCTGTTCCCACTAGACTCCAACTTAAACATTAGGGATCAGCTGTACTATGGATGTAGTGTGCCAGCTCACCACCGTAGTTCCTGAACACCTGCACCCTCAGCTCCCAGGACGCATCATATTTATTTACTGCACAATCTTTTGAAGCAAAACAGGCTGTGCAAATCAGTGAAGCAGTACAGGCTCTAGAATTTAGTCGCAACAGCAGAGAAGTGTCCATCCAGGACCTGAGTAAACAGAAGAAACTGCTCCTGGCCTAAGACTACCCACAAAAAATACCATGGGTATATTTTTAATTTTGGCAATGAAATGCATCTGCATCTTCAAAGGGATATTAATGGCATATGAGATCAGTATTGTGAGATTAGAATTTTTAAACATCAAACAAACATTCCGTGTCTAGGCTATTAAGGAGTGCTGCAGTGTTTTAGTTGACACATCCATACAAGTAGAAATTTAAGGAGCCTTGCAGACTCCAAGAGTTCTATTTACTTGAACATTGATTTACAGAGCTCTTTACTGTGTTTCTGATCCCATTTATTTAGTGAGGTTATGTCATACAGAGTCCAAATTGCTTATTAAATAAAACAGCATTGCGTTATTGGATCGGTGTAATTCAGAAAGCATACAATGTCTGTACGCTTGACTGATGAGGGAAGTCAGTTTATTTCCACATTTAAGAATTTATCTTAATGTCAGCCACAGCCACCTGCAGCAAAATGCTTTCATGATGCCGCCACACTATATGACAATAGCTCCACTACCAACCGAAGATGCTGCTAGCAGTATTGCTGCTGGTGAGGGGAAGAATATGCAGTTTCTAACTATTTTGCCACATAATGATTTCAGTGTCATTTATATTAAAAATAGTGATGTTAAGTTAAATTTAGCACCCTCTGAGTAGCCAAGTGGCGAAGGATATAGATTCGATCTAGAATATCCAGTTCATGAAGTGGCACTTCCCACATATCACTTCAACCGGATACACTGACAGTTCATTTATATGTTCCAGTGAACTTCCATAACCATTATGTTAAGATGGCCTATTCATTCTTAGAGCAGCAGGGAACTAGTTTCTAGAAGCCCTCACCTAGCCGGGGTGGGGTGGGGGGGGTGGGTACAGTCGCTGGATTCATTTGAAGCTCAACTGGCCAATCCTTAGACACAGTCCAGCCAGGTAACAAGAGGGCAAAGAAACACACAGAATATTTATTGACACCACTGTGTCAGCCAATGAGTTGGAGATGGGGCGGGACTTACGGCAGGACTCACAGCAAACAGTCTGTTTACTCAGCAAACAAAATCTGTTTAAACAACGCACTACAGCAAACAGTCTACAGAGTCTATTTATAAAGAGTCTCTATGAACTATAGCAAACGGAGCTCATGACCAAAATTGCAGCAACGTCTCCTGATAAAAGCAGGGTGATTTCTCCAGCAAAATGCAGTGAGTGGAGGATAGTTACAGAATACAAATTATGTGCGTAAAATCAACCCCAGTCACTTACAGCAGTGCGGGCTCCAGGCGTGATTGACGGGGGAATTACCCAATGATCTTCATTCTGGCTTGGAATAGTGGTGTCACTCTATGCAGCCGGTAACACATGGTCTAGTGTAATGTGGAAGATCTATTAAGGGAGACTGACACGAAGTGAGAATATTCTCCTTGTTCACGTCCCACTCCAGGGATTTGAACAGAAAAATGTAGGCTGACACTCCAGTGCAGTACTGAGGGAGTGCTGCACTGTCGGAGGTGGTGTCTTTCAGATGAGACGTTAAATCAAGTGGGTGTAAAAGATCCCATGGCACTATTTCAAAGAAGAGCAGGGTGGCCTGGCCAATATTTATCCCTCAATCAACATCACCAAAACAGATTATCTGGTCATTATCACATTGCTGTTTTTGGGAGCTTGCTGTACACAAATTGGCTGCCGCGTTTCCTACATTACAACGGTGACTACACATCAAAAAGTACTTCATTGGCTGTAAAGCGCTTTGGGACGTCCGGTGGTCGTGAAAGGTGTTATATAAATGCAAGTCTTTCTTTCTTTAGGAAGTGCCAATCAGATTCAAAAGAAAGTACTGATTAGAAAAGCCTACTTGACCCACTAAAAAGTGACTGTGTGATGTGCTTTATTATTTTCTGTGTTACCTGGAGGATTAGGAAATAAGCTGTAATTCACTTTAAATCGTTACTCTGTTTGTTCACTAACTATTTGTAAAATAAAAGATACAAATGTACTTGAATGACTTGGTTACAAATGAAAAGGAAGTCCCAGAAAGACTAACGGGACTCAAATGAATAAATTCCATGGGATAGATGAAATTTATCCCAGAATCCAGGAGAGAGACTAGGGAAGCAATCTGTGGAGGCACTGATAGTCATTATGAGAATGTCGCTAGCCACTGGGGTGATACCAGTAGATTGGAAAAAGGCTAATGCAGTGTTCATATTCAAAAAGAGTGACAAGAAAAGACACAGGCAACTACAAACACATTAGTCTTGTTTCCATTCCAGGTGTTGGCCATGGCTCGGTTGTAGCACTTTTGCTTCTGAGTCAGTAGGTTGTGGGTTCAAGCCCCACTCCAGAGACTTGAGCACATAATCTAGGCTGACACTTTAGTGCAGTACTGCACTGGCAGAGGTGCTATTCAGATGAGACTGAGGTCTTGTCTGCCCTCTCAGGTCGAGGTAAAAGATCCCATGACCCTATCTCGAAGAAAAGCAAGGGAGTTCTCCCCAGTACCCTGGTCAACATTTATCCTTCGGGAATCGGGGAGAGCGAGAGTCGGGGAAAGCGAGAATCGGGGAGAGAGAGCGGGAGTCGGGGAATGCGAGCGGGAGTGAGCAGGAATCGGGGAGAGGAGACCTGGAGTAATACACATGTTATCAAGGCTTCACAAGATGGCGGCCAGTGACCCCGCTCACCCGGGCAGTTACTGACCGGGCCTGTAACCGGGGCAAACACAGGGCCTATGGGCTCTTGTTCGGGGCTTCACGCCTACACCGGGTGTTTGAGGCCCAGGAGCGAGGACAAGGCTCAAGAGCAAGGCCAGGACACAGGAGCGAGGTTGGGACCCAGGAGCGTGGACGAGGCCTAGAAGCAAGGTCGAGGCCCAGGACTGAGGACGGGACCCAGGAGCGAGGACAAGATCCAGGAGCGTGGACGAGGCCCAGGAGTGAGGACGGGACCCAGGAGCGAGGACGAGACCCAGGAGTGAGGACGAGGCCCAGGAGCGAGGTCGGGATCCAGGAGTGAGGACGAGACCCAGGAGCGAGGTCGGGACCCAGAAGCGAGGACGGGATCCAGGAGTGAGGACGAGACCCAGGAGCGAGGTCGGGACCCAGGAGCGAGGACGGGACCCAGGAGCGAGGTCGAGGCCCAGGAGCGAGGACGAGGCCCAGGAGCGAGGTCGGGACCCAGGAGCGAGGTCGGGACCCAGGAGCGAGGTCGGGACCCAGGAGCGACGACGGGATCCAGGAGCGAGGACGAGGCCCAGAAGAGAGAATGGGGCCCAGGAGCGAGGTCGAGGCCCAGGAGCAAGGTCGGGGCCCAGGAGCGAGGTCAGGACCCAGGAGCGAGGACGAGGCCCAGGAGCGAGGACGGGGCCCAGGAGCAAGGTCGAGGCCCAGGAGCAAGGTCGGGGCCCAGGAGCGAGGACGGGACCCAGGAGCGAGGTCGGGGCCCAGGGGCGAGGACATGACCCAGGAGCGAGGACGAGGCCCAGGAGAGAGAACGGGGCCCAGGAGCGAGGTCGAGGCCCAGGAGCAAGGTCGGGACCCAGGAGCGAGGTGGGGCCCAGGAGCGAGGACGGGGCCCAGGAGCGAGGACGGGGCCCAGGAGCGAGGACGGGGCCCAGGAGAGAGAACGGGGCCCAGGAGCGAGGACGGGACCCAGGAGCGACGACGGGATCCAGGAGCGACGACGGGATCCAGGAGTGAGGTCGAGGCCCAGGAGCGAGGACGGGACTCAGGAGCGATGACAAGGCCCAGGAGTGAGGACGGGACCCAGGAGCGAGGACGGGACCCAGGAGCGAGGACGAGGCCCAGGAGAGAGACAGGGCCCAGGAGCGAGGTCGAGGCCCAGGAGCGAGGTCGGGACCCAGGAGCGACGACGGGATCCAGGAGTGAGGTCGAGGCCCAGGAGCGAGGACGGGACCCAGGAGCGATGACAAGGCCTAGGAGCGAGGACGGGACCCAGGAGCGAGGACGGGACCCAGGAGCGAGGACGAGGCCCAGAAGAGAGAATGGGGCCCAGGAGCGAGGTCGAGGCCCAGGAGCAAGGTCGGGGCCCAGGAGCGAGGTCAGGACCCAGGAGCGAGGACGAGGCCCAGGAGCGAGGACGGGGCCCAGGAGCGAGGTCGAGGCCCAGGAGCAAGGTCGGGGCCCAGGAGCGAGGACGGGACCCAGGAGCGAGGTCGGGGCCCAGGGGCGAGGACATGACCCAGGAGCGAGGACGAGGCCCAGGAGAGAGAACGGGGCCCAGGAGCGAGGTCGAGGCCCAGGAGCAAGGTCGGGACCCAGGAGCGAGGTGGGGCCCAGGAGCGAGGACGGGGCCCAGGAGCGAGGACGGGGCCCAGGAGCGAGGACGGGGCCCAGGAGAGAGAACGGGGCCCAGGAGCGAGGTCGAGGCCCAGGAGAGAGAACGGGGCCCAGGAGCGAGGTCGGGACCCAGGAGCGAGGACGGGGCCCAGGAGCGAGGATGGGGCCCAGGAGCGAGGTCGGGACCCAGGAGCGAGGACGGGGCCCAGGAGCGAGGTCGGGACCCAGGAGCGAGGACGGGGCCCAGGAGCGAGGATGGGGCCCAGGAGCGAGGTCGGGACCCAGGAGCGAGGTCGGGGCCCAGGAGCGAGGACGGGGCCCAGGAGCGAGGTCGGGACCCAGGAGCGAGGACGGGGCCCAGGAGCGAGGTCGGGACCCAGGAGCGAGGTCGGGACCCAGGAGCGAGGTCGGGACCCAGGAGTGAGGACGAGCCCAGCAGCTGGGTCGAGGCCCAGGAGTGGCGCAGCGTGGACCAGCAGCGGGGTCGGGAGGACCACATTGCAGCCTATGAAACCCAGGCAGAGAGGACCTGCGGGAAGGAGGGAGGAGGACAGTAGGAGCATGTTTGTGTGTGTGTGCTAGGCCGATGTAGCAGAGCGGGCTGGGAGGAAGTGTAGTCCAGGTAGCTGTGGGAGTCAGTGGGCTTGTAGTGAATGTTTGTCAATAACCTATCACTACAAGCCCACTGACTCCCAAAACTACCTAGACTACACTTTCTCCCACCCCGCTTCCTGTAAGGACTCTATTCCATTCTCCCAGTTTCTCCGTCTCCGCCGCATCTGCTCTGACGATGCCACCTTCCATACCAGTGCTTCCGACATGTCTTCCTTTTTCCTCAACTGAGGATTCCCCTCTACTGTGGTTGACACGGCCCTTGACCGTGTCCGTTCTATCTCCCGCAGTTCTGCCCTCACCCCTGCCCCTCCCTCCCGGAACCACGATAGGGTTCCCCTTGTCCTCACCTTTCACCCCACCAGCCTCCACATTCAACGGATTATCCTCCGCCATTTCTGCCACCTCCAGCGTGATCCCACCACCAAACACATCTTCCCCTCACCTCCCCTTTCAGCATTCCGAAGGGACTGCTCCCTCCGCGACACCCTGGTCCACTCCTCTATCACTCCCAACACCCCTTCCCCTTCGCCCGGCTCCTTCCCGTGCAAGCGCAGGAGATGCAACACATGCCCTTATACTTCCCCCCTTCCCACTGTCCAGGGCCCCAAACACCCCTTTCAGGTGAAACAGCGATTTACTTGTACTTTTTCCAATTTAGTATACTGTATTCGCTGCTCACGATGCGGTCTCCTCTACATTGGGGAGACCAAACGCAGTTTGGGTGACCGCTTTACGGAACACCTCCGTTCAGTCCGTAAGGGGGACCCCGAGCTTCCGGTCGCCTGTCACTTTAATTCTCCGCTCCACTCCCACTCAGACCTCACCGTCCTCGGCCTCTTACATTGTTCCACTGAAGCTCAACGTAAGCTCGAGGAACAGCACCTCATCTTTCGATTAGGCACTTTACAGCCTTCTGGACTCAACATAGAGTTCAACAATTTCAGATCATAACCTCGGCCCCTATCATATATATTTTTTTCCACACTTTTTTTTGTTTGTGTTTTCCTTTCTTCTCTCCCACATGGCAGCTGTCTTTCATTCTGCCAGCGCAATTTACACTTCATCTAGAGCCATCTTTTGTTTCTTAACCTGTCCCATTACCATCTCCTTTTGCCTTGAATATCTCTTAATGTCTCTTAACCTCTCCTGCCTTCTATCCTATCACAGACTTTTCCTTTTGTTCTTTCATCCCCTCCCCCCTTTCCCAGCTCCTACACGTGCTTAAAAATCTGTTCCATTTCCTGCTTTTTTCCAGTTCTGACGAAAGGTCATCGACCTGAAACGTTAACTCTGTTACTCTCTTCACAGATGCTGCCTGACCTGCTGAGTATCTCCAGCATTTTCTGTTTTTATTTCAGATTTCCAGCATCTGCAGTGTTTTCTTTTTGTATTAGTGACCAAACCTGCTTTTGGCAGATGATAAATGCATGTGGCGGCTCCAACTCTCAAGGTAGATTGTGGCAGATCGGCATAATGGCACAGATGAGCCTGAAGGCCTGACTAACCATCATGCTGAAGCATTCCGATCATGCCATGTCATGCTTTACAGAAGCCATCCCCTATGGACAAGCCCTGCGAATACACAGGATCTGCTCAGACGAGGAGGAACGCGATGGACACCTACGGACACTGAAAGACGCCCTCGTAAGAACGGGATATGACGCTCGACTCGTCGATCGACAGTTCCGACGGGCCACAGCGAAAAACCGCATAGACCTCCTCAGAAGACGAACACGGGACACAACCAACAGAGTACCCTACGTCGTCCAGTACTTCCCCGGAGCGGAAAAACTACGCCATGTTCTTCGCAGCCTTCAACATGTCATCGATGACGACGAACACCTTGCTAAGGCCATCCCCACGCCTCTACTACTCGCCTTCAAGCAGCCGCCTAACCTCAAAAGTACCATCGTTCGCAGCAGATTACCCATCTTTCAGGAGAACAGCAACCAAGACACCACACAACCCTGCCACGGCAACCTCTGCAAGACATGCCAAATCATGGACACAGATACCATCATCACACGTGAGGACACTACCCACCAGGTACACGGTACATACTCATGTGACTCGGCCAACGTTGTCTACCTGATACGTTGCAGTAAAGGATGCTCCAGAGCATGGTACATCGGCGAGACCATGCAGACACTGAAACAACGTATGAACGGACACCGCGCAACAATCGCCAGGCAGGAGGTTTCCCTCCCAGTCGGGGAACACTTCAGCAGCCAGGGGCATTCAGCCTCGGATCTGCGGGTAAGCGTTCTCCAGGGCGGCCTTCGGGATACACGACAGCGCAAAATCATAGAGCAGAAACTGATAGCCAAGTTCCGCACTCATGAGGATGGCCTCAATCGCGATATCGGGTTCATGTCACGATACAGAACGTGACTTGACATCATGGCCGGTCTTCCCAGGTGTTTTTTTTTTTTAAAAGTCTAGCACAAGAACCAACACAAATTGACAGGATATGCAGCCAGCAGGTGGTTTGACACGTTGGACCCCCTGGGACACATCTCATTGTCTTGGCTGTGCTCTTAGTGTGTCTTTGATGTAGGGAAATATTTGAATAGATTTTGTCTGTGTTTAAATTGTGAATTCTGGGAGATTCTCTCACTGCTAACTTACCTGAGGAAGGAGCGACAGCTCCGAAAGCTTGTAAAATTAAATAAATCTGTTGGACTATAACCTGGTGTTGTGCGACTTCTCATTTATGCTTTACATTGTGCATGGAAGAAGGCAATCCCAATGAAGTCTGATTAGTTGTATCACCCAGATTCCACCAGCCACAATTGCAGGCTTTGTCACACCCACCTGACAATGGCTGTAGGGATGTCTTCTCATAGGGTTTGGGTCAGCAGAGCAAGATGCAGTTCTTTGCCATCTGCTGTTAAGGACAACTCCGGCTAATATGCATCATTTAGCTAAACAAAGCAAGCTACAGAGCCGCTCAGCTCAAGCCTACAAGTGGGCTTTCTTATAACTTCATTTTTTCTGTCACTGTTTAATTCCTGTCCGTTCAGCCTTGGCAAACGCTGCTAATAGGGCGAGAAGCCTTTCTAAAGGGTTCTGTAATTTTTTTGTATTTCTCTCTCCCCGCACCCCACCTCCCCTCCCCATTGTGACAGTTTCTTCCAATTGCCCCCAACCCTTTAAATTCCACTTACATAAATTTCCTCTACTACCATCAGTGTGTTCCCTATGCTTCACTCAGTCTGTAGAATAAGCTCAGCTGGGAAATCTGCGTGCTGGTAACACATTACCGCTCAGGTAGATTTAGCACCAGATGCTAACCTTTTAGACACTACTTGCACCAGATGAAGAAAATCAGCCCTGCTATCGTTAGAAATGTATCGGTTTAAAAGGCACCCTATCCTATGCTCTATTTTGCTCTTTTATGAAATGCTCAGAAATGTTCAGTTACAGGAGGGGCAGTATACACATCAGTATTGGCGTTGTCCTTGGTGCTTTCCATCACAAAGCTTTGCTTTTTCTCTCTCCCTTCTCTAGCTGCATAGGTAGTAAAACTAGGCCAAGCCATTCCTAAATGTGTTTGCACAGTACTGGAAGGAGATGCTATTATATGTGAAATTTAAGGCTACATTTTACAATTTAGTGCTCCTGGCACCCAGTTTCGCGCAATGCATACACCAGATTCGCTGCCTTCATGATTTTTGCTCCATTAATATTAACGTTGAATTTCCAAAATGTGGTCCTGTTGCACTAACTCTGACTTTAGTTGTTTAAGGTTATTTAAGGCTTGTTTGGCATTTAGAGCCGGCATCCTCACTTAAATCCTCGGCTGCAGAGTGTAGATTCTGTGACCTATGCTTATTTGTAATATGGTGGAACTGTAGGATACAAATTATTGTTGACGTAAGCCCTATGTTGTTGGATAGGCTGAATAGTGCCATTGCACCATACTGTTTCCTCTGTTGCTTTGCTTTAAAAGGAACCAAACATGCAAAGTTGTTTTAAAACTAGCCATTTAAATTTCTCAAATAAGTAGTGTGAGTCATGCTGTCAGTGATTAGAATTTACGAACATTTTTTCAGCCTATGTGCAAGATGTTACCATGACCAATACAATTATGTTCTACAACTTCTGTTGTAAATAGTAATTTTTCACAAGTTCTTTACGGAAATATACAGTAGCATACCTTGTGCATGCAGCTAAAATATTTTGTGATGTTCAGGAATCTGTGTCCCCCATGACAAATACATCTAGCAGTTTGTACAGCTGAATAAACAAATTGGTCAATGCACTTTCTTTCTCACATCTGTGTGTGATTTCATTGGTTAGACAGACGTACCCACATAACCTACAATCGACTAGCTAAGCAAGTCATAAATGTGTCCTTCACATATTGATCACGATACATCACATATTCTGCATCATCCATCTTTTTATATACACAACTTGAATTTATAAAGCACTTTTAGCATAGTAAAACATCCCAAGGCGCTTCACAGGAGTATTATAAAACAAAATTTGACACCGAGCACATAAGGAGATATTAGGGCAGATGACCAAAACCTTGGTCAAAGAAGTAGGTTTTAAGAAGCGTCTTAAAGGAGGAGAGAGAGGTAGAGAGACGGAGACGTTTAGGGAGGGAATTCCAGAGCTTAGGGCCGAGGCAGCGGAAGGCATGGCCGCCAATGGTGGAGCAAAGAAAATCAGGGATGCGCAAAAGGCCAGAATTGGAGGAGCGCAGAGATCTCGGAGGATTGTGGGGCTGGAGGAGGTTAAAGAAAGACTTGCATTTATATAGCGCCTTTCACAATCACCATATGTCCCAAAGTGCTTTACAGCCAATGAAGTACTTTTTGAAGTGCAGTCACTGTTGTAATGTAGGAAACACGGCAGCCAATTTATGCACAGCAAGCACCCACAAACAGCAATGTGATAATGACCAGATAATTTGATTTAGTAATGTTGATTGAGGGATGAATATTGGCTATGACACCGCGGATAGCTCCCCTGCTCTTCTTCGAAATAGTGCCTTAGGATCTTTTATGTCCACCTGAGAGAGCAGACAGGGCCTTGGTTTAACGTCTCATCTGAAAGACGGCACCTTCGACAGTGCAGCACTCCCTCAGTGTCAGCCTATATTTTTGTGCTCAACATAATGAACATTGTTGTGATAGTAAACTTCACAGGGGCCAGTCCTGATGGGGTAGAAATTGTCGTCGGAGGCTACCCATGGGTGAACACCTCCGAACCGCAAGAAAAGTATGCACCTACCTGATTGCTCCGGACCTTCGAAGTCTTGCACTCCTGGGCGTGCAGGCATACGCCTGCGTAAAGGCCCACGTATCCCAGGGGCACATGCGGTTCGAAGCGTCCCTGGGATCACGTGGGCCAGCCCAACCAATGACAAAAGGGGATTTCTAATATGCTTATGGGAATTCCATTTATGTACGGAATCCCATTAGCATTATAGGAATCCCCTAAACAATACATTTTCACAGCATTTAAATAAAAATATATCATCACAGGTTTATAATTAATTAAAATACAATTTAATTAAACATTTAAAACAAAAATTTAATTTTTTGAAAAATAAATTTAAACATTTTTAAAGGCCCAAAAATAACCTAAACTAATTTTAAAGGTTTTTGTATGTTTAAGTCATTTAAAGTTTTTTAATATTTATTTAAACCCTTACGCTGGTAAAAGAAGGCCTTAAGCTTCTACCAGGCGTAAGTGTTTTGTAGGCATTCGCTGGGCAGTAGTTGGGGAAATAGCCCAACTCTGCACCAGCAAATGTCAATTTCAAGTGGATGCATACGATCTGTCAAGCAGAATCTTGACAGATCGCAAGTTCCGGGTTTTCTCGCATGCGGAAACTCGGAACTTGCGGGGCACTTACAACGGCATACGCGGTCATAGGCCCCGGAAAATCCAGGTCATTATAGATAAACTGTTGACCAATATAAAATATATAAAAAAATGAGAGAAAGATCTTATTATGAAGTTTGGTTGCCAGGTACAAGTTAATATTTAATCAATTTTAAAAGTACCAAAAATGGTACTAGCTCCCCTGATGGCTCAGCGAAGAAATGCATCCCCAGGTGTCGTACAGAGCAGGAATGTTCATGATTTGACCGCTGGTCTGTGCTAAATTACAACAGCAACTTACATTTATTTCAGAATAATAGATACTGCCCTGCAGTTCCATCAGTGATAGTTGGTAGATTTAACCATGTGCAGATCGGAGCCAAGTCAATTTGCATGAATCATAGAATGCATAAAATTCAGAACAAGGATGCATAACCTTAAAATTAGAGCTTGGCCGTTCAGAGGTGATGTCAGGAAGCACCTCTTCACACAAAGGGTAGTGGAAATCTGGAACTCTCTGTCCCCTAAAATCTATTGATGCTGGGGGGTCAATTGAAAATTTCAAAACTGAGATTAATAGATTTTTGTTAGATTGAGTATTACCTTAAGGGTTACGAAACAAAGTCGGGTAAATAGAGTTAAGATATAGATCAGCCATGATCTAATTGAATGGTGGAACAAGCTCGAAGGGCTGAATGGCCTCCTCCTGTTCCTAGGTACAGCACAGAAAGCCATTCGGCTCATCGTGCCTGTGCCGGCTCTTTGAAAGAGCTTTCCAATTAGTCCCACTCCCCTGCTCTTTCCCCAGAGCCCTGCACATTTCCCCTTGACTATTTATCCAATTCCTTTTTGAAAGTCAGTGAATCTCCTTGGCAGATGGAGTATAATGTGGGAAAGTTATCCACTTTGGCAGGAAAAATAAAAAAGCAAACTATTATTTAAATGGAGAGAGATTACAAAATGCTAGTTCAGAGGGACCTGGGGGTCCTTGTGCATGAAACACAAAAAGTTAGCATGCAGGTACAGCAAGTAATCAAAAAGGCAAATGGAATGTTGGCCTTTATTTCAAGGGGGTTGGAGTATAAAAGCAGGGAAGTCCTGCTACAACTGTACAGGGTATTGGTGAGACCACACCTTGAGTACTGCGTACAGTTTTGGTCTCCTTATTTAAGGAAGGATATACTTGCATTGGAGGCAGTTCAGAGACGATTCACTAGGTTAATTCCAGAGATGAGGGGGTTGACTTATGAGGAAAGGTTGAGCAGGCTGGGCCCATACTCATTGGAATTTAGAAGAATGACAGAGAGGTGATCTTATTGAAACATGTAAGATACGGAGGGGGCTCGACAAGGTAGATGCAGAGAGGATGTTTCCCCTCGTGGGGGAATCTAGAACTTGGGGGTATAGTTTCAGAATAAAGGGTTGCCCTTTTAGAACTGAGATGAGGAGGAATTTCTTCTCTCAGAGGGTGGTAAATCTGTGGAATTCTCTGCCCCAGAGAGCTGTGGAGGCTGCGTCATTAAATACATTTAAGGTGGAGATAGACAAATTTTTGCAAGATAAGGGAGTGAAGGGTTATGGGGAGCAGGCTGGGAAGTGGCTTTAAACCCAAGATCAGCTATGAATAGTGCAGAAGGCTCCAGGAGCCAAGTGGTCTATTCCTGCTCCTATTTCTTATGTTCCTTGCACTGCCCTTTCCGGCCTGACGCGTGGCGTCACAAAGCCGCTACCAGCAGCCGATTGGCTATGGCTCCTGTCAATCACAGCCATGCACCAATAGAAGCCACCTCCTCGCTGTCCCGCCCCCCGTGTTCGCTGTTCGCCTGAACCCGAAGGTGGGTTTGGGGCACCCGGGCCCCCAGTTCTGGGCCCCGGGCCCCGGACCGCTAGCAGCCCGGGAGGCGCAGCTTATTGCTTGCATGTAATCGTCACTCGGGCCAACTGGGAAAGAGGCCGTGGAGGCAAATCTCGGGTCTGAGCCCGCGGTGGGGCCCGGCGGAGGAAGGGACTGTGTCTTAAATGTCGACGCTGAAATATTTTTACTGGCAGTTACCTCGAGATAAAGCGGGTTAATGTTCACCCGCTGCCTATGAATAGGGGGGAGGGGGGCGCGCGCGGGGCGGTAGTTGGGCGCGCGGGACGGGGGCGCGCCCTCCCGCGGATTGGCGCTCTAACGGGATTGGGATGGTCTGAAGGTGAAACTCTTTATTCAAAGGCGGTGTGTGTCAGTCTCTCCCTCCCCGGCTCGCTCAACCCAACATCCCAGCGCGCTTTGGCCACCGCTCGCAACATTGCGTCTGCTTCAAACCGCTACCGGGAATATTGTGGCGTTTTACAAGCGGATTGCCTGGCCTTGGTGCTTTTTATATAATTTTTGACACAATGTCGAGAGGTAAGTGGATCAACTTGAGGAGGAAAATTCTCAGGGCTCTGGAGAAGGAGTGGGAGTAAAAAGCCAGCACAGGCAGGGTGGGCTGAATGGTCATCTCTGCTGTGCAACATCGGACTTTGCAACGTTATATAATCCAAACTTATTTTGTTTCCTGGAGTGTAAGCAATTAAAAAATTTTTTTTTTTAGAATATATAGGCCTGGACTATCACTACTTCGATTCTTGACTTGTAGCTTATCTCGGGGACGGTTCACATCCAGTTGCAATATTTTGTCTCTCACGTAGTTAATTCTGCGGCGAATGTTGCAACGTCTTTGGGATCTTGCGCATAGTTCTGGAGCCGTGGAAGATGCGTCAGACCTTTGCTGAATGTTTGGCAGTGGTGCTGAACAAGGTCTAATAGCGATATTCAGAATTGCGAAAGAGGACAAATTTGCTCTGCTAGAAGGTCATGCATAGCAAACACGGGATATCTGCTGCAAATATCGCCATCCAGTAGCCGCATATTTCTTTTTAGTGCTTGTATTGAAAATAAGCGCGACCACTAAAGCAAATGGGTAGAAATCGAGGCCGTTTACTTGTACCGTTGCCAGCGTTGTGTAAGGCGTTGCTGGCTACTCTTTGCTGTGACAGCTTACTTACTCTGGCTCAATATATTTCATTGCAGGTTTTTCTGCAAAAATTTTGGAAATGAAAATTCTAGTATATATTAACTTTAAAACTATTTGGGCTTGAAACTAAATAGAAAAACAACCTTTTAAATAATTCAACTCCGTATTGGCCATCTTATAGGTAGTACTACGTTAATAACATTTGCTGAAGTCGTGAAAAAGCCTTTTACAAACGAAAACTAGGAAACAAGACAGATGAAAGCCAATGGATCCTTTAGGAAGGGTATTATGTCAAGGCCTTGGAGAAGGTGCAGAGGAGATTTACCAGAATTATATCAGGGATGAAGGACTTCAGGAGAGACTAGAGAAGCTGGGATTGTTCTCGTTGGTGCAGAGACAGTTCAGGGGAGATTTAATAGAGGTATTCAAAATTATGAAAGGTTTCAATAGAGTAGATGGTGAAATTGTTCCCATTGGCAGGGGGCTTGATAACCAGAGGACACAGATTTAAGGTAATTGGCAAAAGAACCAGCAGGGGTGTGAAGAATTTTTTTTAAGGAAAGAGTTATGAGCTGGAATGCACTACCTGAAAAGGTGGTGGAAGCAGATTCAATAGTAACTTTCAAAATGGGAATTGGATAAATACAAAAAAGAGAAAAATGTAGGGCTATGGGGAAAGAGAGGGGGAGTGGGACTAATGGATAGCTTGTTCAGAGTAGGCATGATGGGCCAAATGATGGCCTCTGTGCTGTGATTGAGGAAACTGTATAAAAATGTAGATAATTCTAATTCTATTGCATTATTGCAAATTTTCTAAATATTTAACTTTCTATTACTTGTAAAGTACTGCATATCAGAAGAACCAAAGGCATAAATATTCATGGTAAAATAGCTGAGTGAAATTGAGTTTGAGGTATTAATAGACAAGGTGCTCAACATGTCCAATAACTGGAGCAACAATCAACAAAGCAAACAGAATTCTGGATGATAGAACCAAAACAGTAGAGTACAAGTCAAAGGGAGTCGTGCTTAAGCTGTACCAGGCTCTAGTCAAACCAGACCTAGAGTACCATATCTAGTTCTGGCCATCCAAATGCTGGGAAACATTGGAGCAACTTGCATTTTTCAGCATTCCATTAGTATTTACTTGAGGCTGGTACCTTGGTGTAAAAGGACAGTATATTAACATTGCATCACCTAGTCTCCCAGTGAATTATGTATTACAATCTATTGGTGGAATCCAGACCAACTTTGTGTCGATCAAGTCCATATAAACTGTTGAGAGCTTGCAACTAAATCATTCTATATTGGCTGTTCTTATCCTGCCAGTTGACTCTGCTTGTGTGTATTGTCTATTATCAAGAAATACTTTTGGATACCTGCTGCATTAGATATGCACATATATGCTACATCAAAGAATTAAAATGCATCTTTTGGAACTGTATCTTACAAGTGATTATCTCTGCTTGATTTTTGCCTAGTGTTATCCATTTGGGCCTGTCACAGGTTTGATGCCATCATTTGCTCCTGTGAGTGATCTGAGATTTTTATGGGAATTGACTCATGCTGTTTTACATCCTTTTATGGTAATTTGACTCCAGTGCAGCGAAGAAACTCCCTTGTAATTCAGACCAGATCTCCCTGTCTTGCACCTGTGTATTTCTTCACTCTTGAGGATGGAGTTAAAACTAGATGAGATGAATTGCGGACTCAATATTGAGTTCAACAATTTCAGATCATCACTGCCAACATTTTTTTTGGAGGACAGCAGCTGTTGTAATTATTCTGCTGTTGCCATTTAAACCTCCTCTAGATCATCTTTTGTCTCTTTACTTGTCCCATTACCACCCCCTTTGCCTTGCTCCATCATCCTTTTGTCATTTATTCTCTTGTCTTCCACCCCATCACAGACCTTCCCTTTTTGTTCTTTCCTCCCTTTCCCTGCCTCTGTACTTGCTTAAAACCTGTCACATTTCTAATTGTTTCCAGTTCTGATGAAAGGTCGTTGACCTGAAACGTTAACTCTGTTTTTCTCTCTCTCTACAGATGCCTGACCTGCTGAGTATTTCCAGCATTTTCTGTTTTTATTTAAGATGAAGCTTGGTTGGATTCATAAACTATATATTTTGCCTACTGTAGAATAAAGCAGAGTAACTTGTATGATCAATACAACTTGTTCAAGCAATACAAAATAAAGAACTTGCAATGCTGTCCAACCTCTGCTCCATGTAGAACCATGCTCCCCTTGCAGCCTTTTGCTACCTGACTGACTTTTCAAAAACCAAACTACCTTCCTTAGTGTCTGTATTCTGCTTTATTCCTGACTGTTCAGACAGGAAAAGATCAACCCATCCAACACAATGGG
Source organism: Squalus acanthias (assembly GCA_030390025.1). Lineage (NCBI taxonomy): Eukaryota > Metazoa > Chordata > Chondrichthyes > Squaliformes > Squalidae > Squalus > Squalus acanthias. The sequence continues at coordinate 69,215,289 of CM059436.1, forward strand.
TGCTAAGTGTTTATTTTTTGGAGATAAGCCACCAAATTGCTTATTGTGATCTTGGGGAGGGGACAACTTTTAAAATAGCAATTTCATCTAACTTTGCACTCACATCCCAGCTGTCCTGAAAAACTGACCTCTTTACTCAAAACATGTTGAAATAACTCTTATCCAGATCATTCTGTTTGCCCTTTAAATGCTAGATACTAATCTGTATAGGAAAAGTAGTTCTCCAATACAAGAATAAAACTTTGTTACTGAATTCATAAAATTCTAGACTTCACACAATTCATTTGTATGGAAAAAGGTAGAAAATAGTGGCAGTATTTGCAGGCTCAATCTAAACAACATGCCAGCGATGTTTGGCCTTTGTTTTGGAGTAAATGTATTCTGTAATGGCTTATGGTCAATTTCCAATTTGAACGTCCGGCCAAATACATAAATATTGGCGTGCCCACATCACAGCTAATGCAGGTAGCATCGTCCCACACCTGTTGGGCTCCTACTCTTGTAACTGACAGTGCTCCACACTCCATCTTGTTCCTGCACCAGCACTGCACCTAATCTGGTTGGATTCATATCTGCCATGATTTGAGTACTGTTTTTCGTTGTTGAAATATGCCAAAGGCGCAGATTTGGCCAACAAATCTTTCAGAGGATCAAAAGCTTCCCGCTGCTTTTGACACCAGCAAAAAGGCATATTCTTCCTCATCAGCTGCTGTGATGGGATGGGTCAGGAAGGGAGCCACTCTTGAAGAGTACACCGCCTCTGCCCTGATCTTGTAGCCACAATATTGATATGGCTGGTCCACTTGGGTTTCTGGTCAATGGTGACCCTTAAGATGTTGGCAGTGTTGGTGTTGAAAGTCAGGGAGGTGGCTTGGAGGCTTCTTATTTGAGATGGACATTACTTGGCACTTGTTAGCCCAAACCTATATCCAGATCCTGCTGTAGGCTGGAATGGGCTACTTCATTATCGGAGAAGTTGTAAATTCAAGGACTGCCACTTTCCTTGACTTAAGCCCTTGAAGTGATAGGCAACCTTTTTACACTTCTGGGAGTGCATTGTACTGTTTACCAACTCCAGCATTGACTGAAAATGATACAGCCACATCCAGCGCCAGCATCATTTCAAGCACCATGTATATTAAAAATAAATGGCATGTTTGAGGGCACAGTTGTCCTGATATGTGGGATGAAAATTTCTTCTGGGTTGAAAAGCTGAATATCAGAACATTTAAATTTATTTTTTTAATGTGAGCTGACTGATGCAAAGGTAAGCCTCAAACATTTTTTTCTGAAATCTTCCCCAGAGTATTACTTGAACTCTTAAAATGAGATCTAGAATTTTAACTAACCCATTTCTAGTAGTTTGACAGATTGCAAATGAAGAAAAAGACCTCTGGCATGCTTAAAAAAAATTAAGTAGTCAGTTCTTCACCACCACCTACAAAAACTGCTAAAATTGTATGACCCCACAATCTATCTAAATCAACTTGTGTTGATCTGAAAACTTGCTGTTAATTGACGAGTCCACCATAAATATGCCCCTAATTCAACAGTAACTGGTGTGGGAAACAGAGTTTTGCAATAGTCTGATGGAGGTGCTCTTCTAACTTAATGTAAAAATACATTGTGTAGTGAAGTTTCCCTGCATCTGAAACATTCTCCACCTGATGTGGGAATGCTTGATGCTGACAGTAAAATGTAACATTTCTTACTTTTATTAACTGTCACTCAGTTATCATGAACATTTCTAAGTTATTAGCCTTTAAAATCATCTCTCAGCCAAATTTAGGGCTGTGTTAGGGGATCAGCCTGGAGCACACAAGGTCCTTGGAATCGTAAAGTAGGGCTCAGCAGACTTGGCCATTTTCCTCCTCTTCCGAAGGCAACTCCGTGCCTTGGTATGATTGCATGGGTTACAGGTGACCTCTAGTACCTCATCCAAGATCCATTATTTGTGCGAATCTGGATCAAGGGTGTCTGACCTGTTTCCCCTCAGCCCTGGCAATATGGTCCTTGAGGCCCAAAAAGTTCATTCCTATTTCTGGTTTGTCCCGTTTTTATAGAAGACAAACAGCACAAAATGCACACATTCTATATCCCCTTTGCATCAGGTTCATTAATGTCTTGATTCATCTGGAAGCTAAATTCTGTCGGGCTCCTGCTTGTCCTTAATTAGAACCTTTCAGAAGCTAATTATGCTTCTTTTAGCCTCCTTGGGGCATGCTGTTCTAAGATTTTGTGACATCCAGACATTAGTCGTTGATAAACCCTATTTAATTTAGTACTGTGATCAAATCCTATGATTAAATGTCAGTGCACCATCTCCAAAATGATTGTAATGTAATGCATTTCTGTAGGCAGTGTATTTAGGTATTTGGATAAATTGCTTTTTCTTCTCCCCATGTTCTAGGTGTTTCTGTACCTCCACATTTTACCACAACCATGTCGCGAGCCCAGTTTGAGTGCCAGGAGCTGGAAATTGCCATGGGACATGAGCTTGCTCAGTTACTGGCAACAGCTACAAACAGTGAGCAAGAAGTATGTACTTTTTTTCTTTACAGCAGCTACCACTTTATGTAGAGCATTTAACATAGAAAAATGTTTCCAGTAGCTTCCCAAAGGGGAAAGGAATGGATGCTGATTATTTGTAGGGGAGTTGGTGATAGAAGGCTTGAGCAAAGAGCTGGGTTTTAAGGAATCTTAACGGTTGGGAGAAAGAGGTGGAAAAGTTTAGAGGGGCAGTTCCAGAGAGTGGGGCTGAGACAGTTAAAAGGTTTCACCAGTGGTGTAGTGGAGGAAGAGGGGTTACACATAAGGTTAGAATTGAAAAACTGGGAGATTACAGAAGTAGGATGAGACGAGGCTGTGGAGGGATTTGTAGGTGAAGATTTTAAATGATGCGTTAGGTGACGGAGCCAGTGTAGGTTGGTAAGGCTGGATTGATGGTGAGCTGGACTTAATGCATAAATGTGGTATTGAAGAAAACAAAAGCAATAAATACCACATTGATTTAAACTCCCAGGAATGCATTTAATTTGTATAAATTTGCTTACTATTGGTGCCTAAAAAAAGGTTTACACCAATCCTTAATATAAACGAGCAAATATCCATTGTCATTTTTGGAGGTGTTACTGTAAATATATGTAAATATATATGCTGTGCCCATATGTATTTCTTCACTTCACCTGACGAAGGAGCAGCGCTCCGAAAGCTTGTGATTTCAAATAAAGCTGTTGGACTATAACCTGGTGTTGTGCGACTTCTTACTTTTGTCCACCCCAGTCCAACACCGGCATCTCCGCATCACTGTAAATAAAGGCATCAAGGGCACCTTCGAGGGCAATTGGGGATGGGTAATAAATGCTGGCCTTGCCAGCGAAGCCCACATCCTGTGAATTAATAAAATTACTTGCTTGTATGCCAAGTGGTAGAAAATTGGCCCAGATTTTGCGTTCATAATAATGGTGAGACTAACAGCGCTCACCGTTATTATGGAGTAAATCAGACGGCAACTTCAGGATTCCGCACATGTGCAGTTAAATGCGGAAATCTGGATGTTGCGGTCTGAGTTACTCTGCTTCTCCACAGGCTGCGTTGTAACACTACCTCGCCAATAGACTCTGCATTGAAATCAATGTAAGGGCGTGAAGTTGCGGTACTTACCCCCTAGTTACCCACTAAACACGGCAGAAAAATTTGGGGCTGGTGCATTCAGGTGTAAGTGAATTTTTAACGGTGTGATATTCCATAATTACTGCCAAACAATCTCTCGGTCCCATAAAATTTAATTTTACAAGTGTGGGGTCTCATTCCTTCAGAATTTAATTAGTGTTAGATTTTTTTAAAATTAATTAACTTTTTCCATCTTTTTTTATATCTCTCTCATAATCCCATCTTTCTTTCCCAATCTTTATTTCGCTTTCTGTACATGATATAAATATACTTCCTAGATTAGACGCTGCGTGCCTTAGTGAGGATTCTGAGCTAATTAATAACCTTGTAGTAAAGGGGCCTTTAGGGAAGAGTGATCATAATATGATAGAATTTTATATTGAGTTTGAAAGTGATTTAGTTAAATCCGAAACTAGGGTCTTAAATCTAAACAAGGCAAACTACGTAGGTATGAGGGGCGAGTTGGCTAAGGTAGATTGGGAAACTACATTAAAAGGTATGACGGTAGACAAGCAATGGCTAGCATTTAAAGAATTAATACATAATTTACAACAAATATACATTCCTTTAAGGCACAAAAACCCCACAGGAAAAATGGTCCAACCGTGACTAACAAGAGAAATTAAAGATAGTATTAGATCAAAGGAAGAGGCTTATAATGTTGCCAAAAAGAGTAGTAAGCCTGAGGATCGTGAGGATTTTAGAATTCAGCAAAGGAGGAACAAGAAATTAATAAGGAAAGAGAAAAAAGAATGAGAGTAAATTAGCAAGAGACATAAAAACAGACTGTAAAAGCTTCTATAGGTATGTGGAAAGGATTAGCGAAAGTAAATGTGGGTCCCTTACAGGCTGAGACAGGAGAAATTATAATGGGGAATAAGGAAATGGCAGGGAAATTAAACAAATACTTTGTGTCTGCCTTCACGGAAGAAGACGCAAAAAACTTCCCGGAAATAGTGGAGAACCAAGGGTCAAGGGAGAATGAGGAACTGGAAGAAATTAGTAAAAAAAAAAAAGTACTGGAGAAATTAATGGGACTGAAAGCCGATTAAATCCCCTGCACCTGATAGCCTACATTCTAAGGTTTTGAAGAGGTGGCTATAAAGACAGTGGATGCATTGGTTGTCATTTTTTTCCAAAATTCCATAGATTCTAGAACGGCTCCCGCGGATTGGAAGGTAGCTAATGTAACCCCACTATTTAAGAAAGGAGGGAGAGAGAAAACAGGGAACTACAGACCAGTTAGCCTGACATCAGTAGTAGGGAAAATGCTAGAATCTATTATTAAGGAAGTGGTAACAGGGCACTTAGAAAATAATAATAGGATTGGGCAGTTTCAACATGGATTTATGAAAGGGAAATCAGGTTTGACAAATCTGTTAGAGTTTTTTGAGGTTGTAACTAGCAGAATAGATAAGGGGGAACCAGTGGATGTGGTGTATTTGGATTTTCAGAAGGCATTTGATAAGATGTCACACGAGAGGTTATTAAACAAAATTAGGGCTCATGGGATTGGGGGTAATATTCTAGCATGGATTGAGGATTGGTTAACGGACAGAAAACAGAGTGTAGGAGGCTGTAACTAGTGGGGTACCGTCAGGATCAGTGCTTGGGCCTCAGCTATTCACAATCTACATCAATGATTTGGATGAGGGGACCAAATGTAATATATCCAAGTTTGCTGATGATACAAAGCTGGGTGGGAATGTAAATTGTGAGGAGGATGCAAGGATGCTTCAAGTGGATATAGACAGGCTAAGTGAGTGGGCAAAAACATGGCAAATGAAAAATAATGTGGAGAAATGTGAAGTTATCCACTTTGGTAGGAAAAATAGAAAAGCAGAGTATTTTTTAAATGGTGCGAGATTGGGAAATGTTGATGTTCAAAGGAACCTGGGTGTCCTTGTACACGAATCACTGAAAGTTAATATGCAGGTATAGCAAGCAATTAGGAAAGCAAATGGTATGTTGGCCTTTATTACAAGAGGATTTGAGTATAAGAGTAAAGACGTCTTACTGCAATTATATAGGGCCCTGGTGAGACCACACCTGGAGTATTGTGTACAATTTTGGTCTCCTTACCCAAGAAGGATATACTGGCCATAGAGGAAGTGCAACAAAGGTTCACCAGACTGGTTCCTGGGATGGGGGGATTGTCCTATGAGGAGAGATTGAGTAGACTAGGACTATATTCTCTAGAGTTTAGAAGAATGAGAGGTGATCTCATTGAAACATACAAATTTCTTACAGGGCTTGACAGGGTAGATGCAGGGAGGATGTTTCTCCTGGCTGGGGAGTCTAGAACCAGGGGTCATAATCTCAGAATAAGGGGTCAGCCATTTAAGACTGAGATGAGAAATGTTTTCACTCGGAGGGTGGTGACTCTTTGGAATTCTCTACCCCAGAGGGCTGTGGAGGCTAAGTCGTTGAGTATATTCAAGACAGAGATCGATAGATTTTTGAATATTAAGGGAATCAAGGGATATGGGGATAGTGCAGGAAAGTAGAGATGAGGAAGAAGATCAGCCATGATCTTATTGAATAGCTGGGCAGGCTCAAAGGGCGAAATGGCCTATTCCTGCTCCTATTTCTTATGTTCTTCAGTCTGATTGGTTGAAGAGTTGCACTGTTGCTTTACCTGTTCACACACACCACAGATGCCCTGTAGAGGGCGCTGCGCTGGCTCAGAAGCCCGATGACAGCAAGTTTCCGCTCAAAAGCCCGCAAAAACTCTGGGCAGATTTTTGTGTTTTTTGTGGATACTGTATGTATGTCAAACATAATGCCTGGAAAAGTTTTTATATAATTAATTGTTTTATATTTTAAGCAAATGAAGAAAAATATTGAGGGATTCCAGAAACTGTTTCACAGCTTACTGCAGAGGAAGGGTCCTTCAGTAGAATGGGAGAAGATTCAGAAAGCACCTGAAGATTCAGTAAGTTCTGTGCATAAAGTACAATTGTAGACAACAGCTATTGGCCTGCAACCAATAAATAACAATAATGAAAACATTACAACTGGAATATTTTTCACACTTGTGATGTGAAGTTAATATAGGTGATAAATAGGGATTTAATATGACCTTGCTGCTGCTCCCTTGTCACTTCACCGCTATAACAACTGCATGCAAGGTTTCCACCTGTAAAGTTTATAAGTGGCTGACTAGAAGTTTCTAAAATGTAAACTTAACATTAATTCTCTCTTTTTTACTACTAGCTGATCTCCTGTAGTGTTGCTCATGGTGTGGCAGAGGGTACAGTGAAACTACAGTGCCACCTGGTGGCCACAGCCTGAAACTACAGCATACGTTTACATAGGGAATTTACATTATAACTAATTGTGTACACATTTTCAATGTTGCATGTTGACACAAAAATCATGACAAGAAGTGACATTTGTGGACAGGAAATGCAAGAATGCACACCGTTTTTAATCATAATGTCTTCCTTTCCCCTCTTGCCAACCACTCACTTCTGTTTCTGTGGAAATATTAGTTTATTTAGGCTGTACCTGTTGTCACAGATCCCCTTTTTTTAAAGTTGTGAAATGAAGAAAAGCAAATAAAAACCATCTTATTGAATCTGTGGACTCATCAAGACTGCTGTCAGTACCAATCGCTTGAACTCCAAGCACTGTGCAAATGTTAGAGATTCAGGTGAAAAGGATTGCTTGTGGAGAGAAAGATCTCTTCACAGTGAGGTCGGTGAACATAAGTGAAATTGTGCTTGAACTGCCAGTTGTGGACTTTTTAAATCAGTAACTTTGCAATAGAGCTATGTCCTGAGTGAGCATTTTGTCATGTGATTTGGTTCCTGCCTAAATCTCAACCATACAGAAAACTTTTTCCTGTTTTTTTTTTTAATTGCAGCACTGAACCGATGAGTATCTTCCATTTTGCTCTGACAAAGTTCTGGACAAAATTAATACCAGTCAAAGGGAATATACACTATTTTCAGGGGGGACATGAACCGTTTCTTCCTGATTCATATGTGCAAAGCTAACATTTAGTGTGGATTAGTACAGGTTATCCAAAGTGTACGAGTTCAAGTTTTCCTTTGGATCTATGTTTTAGTAAGAATTGTTGAAATTATGTTTGGGGGCAAAAAATAATTTAAAGATTGGAATAGGCAGGGTCAGGTAATTCTTTATTTATTCAGCTTTTTGCCTTTTCTATGATTGTTTATGATTTCCATGACTTCTGACATTTTCGTTGTGACTAATCCATTATTTTACCCAGAATTTACCATTACAAAATTACAATCCTAATTAAAGTCTTCAGTGAATTTTGATCATCAAAGCAATCCGAACTCGTGGTATGATCCCAGCTATCCTGTTGCCTGTTCACTTTTGGTCTTTGTGGAAAGTGGCAGCCTTAGTTACATACGCCACTGGTTTCTTCCATTTTAGTACCCCTTGTTCAAAACCGTGCATTTTTATCCAGCCAAGAAGACGTGGTAATCTGGAGCATGAACAAACAGATGCTTTTCCAATTGTCCAAAGTTCAGTTTTAGGAGGGAAAAGTGATGTTCACCTGGTGGTGGGGGAGGGAAGAGAAAGTATGCAATTCTCCTTGAATATTAAAAATAGTCTTTAGGATATTAAAACCAGAATACAATCTTTGGTGATTAAAGATAAACTTGTAACAAAAGTTTACATTTGGACTGATTAAAATTTAATTTGACTAAAGGGTTCACAACCACTTTTTTTTCTTTCTTCCCCTCCCACTCTGACAACAGCAGCAACAAATCCAGATTGTTTATAAAAACAAAAATAAATACAATTGGATTTCCTCTGGCTTGGGTTAATTTGCTGCTGAGCTAAAAAGACTAAAGATTTTGATCTGGTCTGAGACAAGTTAGTTGATCTCATCTATAATGGTAGCAGGGGTATGACATGCTTTCAGCGTTCCTGACTTAGAAAAAATGGTAATCAGGAAGTTCTACTCCTGATGGCTAACCAGAGTATTAAAGGGAGAGGCTTATAATGTTCCAAAAAGAGTAGTAAGCCTGAGGATTGGGAGAATTTTAGAATTCAGCAAAGGATGACCAAGAAATTGATAGAGAAAAGCGAATGAGAGTAAACTAGCAAGAGACATAAAGCAGATTGTAAAAGCTTCTATAGGTATGTAAAAAGGAAGAGATTAGTGATAGTAACCATGGGTCCCTTACAGGCAGAGACAGGAGAAATTATAATAGGGAATAAGGAAATGGCAGACACATTAAACAAATACTTTGTATCTGCCTTCGTGGTAGAAGACAACCCAAAACAATCTGGAAATAGTGGGGACCCAAGGGTCTAGTGAGAATGAGGAACTTAAAGAAATCAGTATTAGTAAAAAAAAAATAGTACTGGAGAAATTATTAGGACTAAAAGCCGTCAAATTCCCTGGACCTGAAAACCTACATTGTAGGGTTTTAAGAGGTGCTTACAGAGATAGTGGATGCATTGGAATTCTCTAGATTCTAGAATGGTCCACACGAATTGGAAGGTAGCAAATGTAACTCCGCTATTCAAGAAAGGAGGGAGAGAGAAAACGGAACTATAGACCAGTTAGCCTGACATCAGTAGGGAAAATGCTAGAATCTATTAGGGACGTGATAACCGGGCACTTAGAAAATCATATGATTGGGCAGAGTCAGCACAGATTTATGAAAGGGAAATCGTGTTTAACAAATCTGGTATAGTTTTTTGAGGTTGTATCCAGCAGGGTAGATAAGGGGAAACCAGTGTGTGTTTGGATTTTCAAAAAGCATTCGATAAGGTGGCACACAAGAAGTTATTACACAAAATTAGGGCTCATGGGATTGGGGGTAATGTATTAGCATGGATTAAGGATTGGTTAACGGACAGAACACGGCGAGTAGGAATAAACGGTCCATTTTGGGGTTGGCAGGCTGTAACTAGTGGGGTACCACAAGGATCGGTGCTTGGGCCTCAGCTATTTACTATCTATATCAATGACTAGATGAGGGGACCGAGTGTAATGTATCCAAGTTTGCTGACAATACAAAGCTTTTTTTTTATTAGTTCCTGAGATGTGGGCGTCGCTGGCAAGGCCAGCATTTATTGCCCATCCCTAATTGCCCTCGAGAAGGTGGTGGTGAGCTGCTGCCTTGAACCGCTGCAGTCCGTGTGGTGAAGGTACTCCCATAGTGCTGTTAGGGAGAGAGTTGCAGGATTTTGACCCAGTGACTATGAAGGAACGGCGATATACTTCTAAGTCAGGATGGTGTGTGACTTGGAGGTGGTGGTGTTCCCATGCGCCTGCTGCCCTTGTCCTTCTAGGTGGTAGAGGTCATGGGTTTGGGAGGTGCTGTCGAAGAAACCTTGGCGAGTTGCTGCAGTGCATCTTGTAGATGGTACACACTGCAGCCACGGTGTGCTGGTGGTGGAGGGAATTAATGTTTAAGGTGGTGGATAGGGTGCCAATCAAGTGGCCTGCTTTGTCTTGGATGGTGTCGAGCTTCTTGAGTGTTGTTGGTGCTGCACTAATCCAGGCAAGTGGAGAGTATTCCATCACACTTGTGCCTTGTAGATGGTGGTAAGGCTTTGGGGAGTCAGGAGGTGAGACACTCACTGCAGAATACCCAGCCTCTGACCTGCTCTTGTAGCCACAGTATTTATGTGGCTGGTCCAGTTAAGTTTCTGGTCAATGGTGACCCCCAGGATGTGGATGTTGTTGGGGGATTCGGTGATGGTAATGCTGCTGAATGTCAAATGACGGTGGCTGGATGCTCTCTTGTTGGAGATAGTCATTGCCTGGCACTTGTGTGACGTGAATGTTACTTGCCACTTATCAACCCAAGCCTGAATGTCTTGCTGCATGCGGGCATGGACTGCTTCATTATCTGAGGAGTTGCGAATGGAACTGAACACTGTGCAATCATCAGCGAACATCCCCACTTTTGACCTTATGATGGAGGGACGGTCATTGATGAAGCAGCTGAAGATGTTTGGGCCTAGGACACTACACTGAGGAACACCTGCAGCGATGTCCTAGGGCTGAGATGATTGGCCTCCAACAACCACCTTCCTTTGTGCTAAGTATGACTCCAGCCAGTGGAGAGTTTTTCCTCTGATTCCCAATGACTTCAATTTTACTAGGGCTCCTTGATGCCACACTCAGTCAAATTCTGCCTTGATGTCAAGGGCAGTCACTCTCACCTCACCTCTGGAATCCAGCTCTTTTGTCCATGTTTGGACCAAGGCTGTAATGAGGTTTGGAGCCGAGTGGTCCTGGCGGAACCCAAACTGAGCATTGGTGAGCAGGTTATTGGTGAGTAAGTGCTGCTTGATAGCACTGTCGACGATACCTTCTATCACTTTGCTGATGATTGAGTGTAGACTGATGGGGCAGTAATTGGCCGGATTGGCTTTGTGCTGTTTTTTGTGGACGGGATATACCTGGACAGTTTTCCACATTGTTGCGTAGATGTCAGTGTTGTAGCTGTACTGGAACAGCTTGGCTAAAGGCGTGGCTAGTTCTGGAGCACAAGTCTTCAGCACAACATCCAGGATGTTGTCGGGGCCCATAGCCTTTACTGTATCCAGTGCGCTCAGCCGTTTCTTGATATCACGTGGAGTGAATAGAGTTGGCTGAAGACTGGCTTCTGTGATGGTGGGGACCTCGGGAGTAGGCCGATATGGATCATCCACTCGGCACTTCTGGCTGAAGATGGTTGCAAATGCTTCAGCCTTGTCTTTTGCACGCACGTGCTGGGCACCGCCATCATTGAGAATGAGGATGTTCATGGAGCCTCCTCCTCCCGTTTAGTTGTTTAATGGTCCACCACCATTCACGGCTGGATGTGGCAGGACTGCAGAGCTTTGATCTGATCCGTTGGTTGTGGAATCGCTTAACTCTGTCTATAGCATGCTGCTTCCATTGTTTAGCATGCATGTAGTCCTGTGTTGCAGCTTCCCACATCATTTTGAGGTACGCCTGGTATGCTCTTCTACACTCATTGAACCAGGGTTGGTCAATGTTAATGGTAGTGAGGGATATGCCGGGCCATGAGGTTACAGATTGTGGTGGAATACAATTCTGCTGCTGCCCCACAGCGCCTCATAGATGCCCAGTTTTGAGTTGCTAGATCTGTTCTGAATCTATCATTTAGCACAGTGGTAGTGCCAGACAACACGATGGAGGGTGTCCTCCGTGTGAAGATGGGACAGATGTGTTTGCGACAGGTAGATTGGTGAGGACGAGGTCAAGTAGGTGTTTCCCTCGTGTTGGTTCTCTCACCACCTGTCGCAGGCCCAGACTGGCAGCTATGTCCTTCAGGACTTGGCCAGCTCGGTGCTACCGAGCCACTCTTGGTGATGGACATTGAAGTCCCCTACCCAGAGTACATTCTGTGCCTTTGCTACCCTCCGTGCTTCTTCCAAGTGGTGTTCAACATGGAGGGGTACTGATTCATTAGCTGAGGGAGGATGGTAGGTGGTAATCAGCTTTCCTTGCCCATGTTTGAGACTTCCTGGGGTCTGCAATCAATGTTGAGGACTCCCAGGGCCACTCCCTCTCGACTGTATACCACAGGACATATCCAGGGATGGTGATGGAGGAGTCTGGGACTCCTCGTTGGCTGAAAGGTATGTTTCTGTGAGTATGACTATATAGTCTGTAGCTCTCCCAATTTTGGCACAAGTCCCCAGATGCTGGGTGCTGTCCGGTTTTATCTTATTCTTTATTGTTTCTTATAGCAGTTTGTGACAGTGGCTTGCTAGGCCAATTCAGAGGGCAGTTAAGAGTCAACCACATTACTGTGGGTCTGGAGTCACATATAGGCCAGACCAGGCAAGGACAGATGGGTTTTTATGACCATTACTGATTACTATTCCAGATTATTTAATTAACTGAATTTAAATTCCACAGCTGCCATGGGATTTGAACTCTCTCCAGATTATTAATCCAGGCCTCTGGGTTACTGGTCCAGTAACATAACCACTATGCTACTGTTCCTGGTTAGGTGGGAAAGTAAGTTGTGCGGAGGACCCAAAGAGATGTAGACAGGTTAAGTGAGTGGGAAAGAACATGGCAGATGGAATATAATGTGAAGTTATCCACTTTGGCAGGAAAAATAGAAAAGCAGAATATTTTTTTAAATGGAGAGATTGAGAAATGTTGGTATTCAGAGAGAATCACAGAAAGTTAGCATGCAGGTACAGCAATTATATAGGGCCTTGGTGAGACCACGCCTGGAGTACTCTGTACAGTTTTGGTGGTCTTATTTAAGGAAGGATATACTTGCCTTAGCGGGAGTGCAACGAAGGTTCACTATAGACTGATTCCTGGGATGAGGGATTGTTATGTGAGGAGAAATTGGGTAGACTAGGCCTATATTCTCTAGAGTTTAGAAGAATGAGAGGTGATCTCATTGAAACATATAAAATTCCTAAGGGGCTTGACAGGGTAGACGCTGGGCGGATGTTTCTCTTGGCTGGGAAGTCTAGAACTAGGGATCACAGTCTCAGAACAAGGGGTCGGCCATTTAGGACTGAGATGAGAAATTTCTTCACTCAAGGGGTTGTGAATCTTTGCAATTCTCTACCCCAGAGGACAGTGGATGCTCAGTCGTTGAGTATATTCAAGACAGAGATTGATAGATTTTTGGTTATTAAGGGAATCAAGGGATATGGGGATAGTGTGGGAAAGTGGAGTTGAAGTAGAAAATCAGCCATGATCTTATTTAATGTTGGAGCGGGCTTGAGGGGCCCAGTGGCCTACTCATGCTGCTATTTCTTGTGTGTTCTTGTGAGACACACTTTTTTAAAAAGTGTATATTTGGACATCTGCTAAACACAATTGGATTCAACTGTGCTGCCCTCTGTTGTCAAATAGGCTACCAGTATCCATGTTCTAGGCTCACTGATGAAGGATGACCACTAGGTGTGATACTCAAACTGGGGAAAATAGAGAGAAGGAGACGAGTGTCCTACTTGATAAAAATTTGCAATATACCCTACTCCCTAGATTCCTGCTCCTGCTTCAGCCTGATCAAGGAGCTGCTTAACTCGCTCCAATTCTGGACAAGATCTGAATCTGCTGACTGTTATTGACCAGCATTCAGATACACTTGCTTTCACCCACTGAAATGTGAGTGAGACTGAGGTCAGTGGCATATTTTGACTAATTAGGCTGCCCTGATGACTCCCCCCCCCCCCCCCCCCCCCCCCCCCTTTCCTCTGCTCCTGAAGGTGTTGACACCTTGCTAGGATATGATTCCTTGGGCACTAGTCACCCTCCAGTACCTTGCCCAAGAGACCATTCTCCCAGACAGTGCATATTACCAGGCTATTCTCATATTGTCCTCAGTTGACATCTACACACGCATATTTCTAGCAGGGTTCCCAAACCCATGGGTAGTAAGGCTAGTTGAAACCTCCCCCTAATGGCATTATGGCTAAGATGATCTAATGTGGCATAAACCAAGGATTGATCTGGGACCTTCCTGATCAGCATAACTGTCGTTCAGTGGATAAACTCTGAGCTGTTGGGAGTTATTCCTGCTGACTTTCTACAATTATTAGAAAATGCCCTTGTAGACTTGCCAAAATTTTTCTGCGTTGTACTGCTCCTGCTTTTAACAAGTACTGTTCTAACGAAGAATCTTCAAAAGTTGCAGCACTTTTAATGGTTATAATAAACAAGCTAATTCTAGCGGATGGGGGAGTATTTTCAAATAATGTACTTCTTTTCTACCCCTAGACCCAAGTATGAGGGAATTTCCTTCCCAGTCCTTGTCAGTAAGACGATGATTAATTTGCAATATTAATTTAAAGGGGTGACTCAGATGAAGGGAACGAATAATAGAATGTGTTGTATATGTGGGGTGAGGGAATAAATTCGCTACAAGGGGACTGGTATCACAGTTTGCAGGCCAGCCAACTCAAATGTTTTTGTGGGAATGGTCTTTGCCTAGGCTTAGCTTACAGTACTTTGGCTGTTCACTGCTTTCAGTAACTGTTTGGGATGCTGGAAGCTGAAGTTAGGTGAAAACCTGTTTAGTGCTTGCATCGAGGCTTGAAAGTGCAACAATGCTGGCTGTGTTCAGAAGGCCCAATACTAATGGGGATAGAGCAGTTGAATTTCTGTCTACTTTTTAAAATTTACATTGCTGTGATTAGCAGAAAAATATTCCAGGATGAAGCCACTATAGGGCCTTTTCTTAAAAGTATTCTTTTAATTCAACTTTTAGAATAAGAAAAAGTAGTTATCATCTTTGAGTAGAAAATTTTATAAAAATAAATATAATTTTTTAAATTTTATTAGTACTGACCTCCAGCTCCTTGAGAAATTCCAGGGTTTGGTTTCTAGCTAGCGGCCAGATTACTACTTGGAGCAGCAGTGTACTCCAAATATACAAAGCTTAATGCACAGCAAGAAAGATTATGTTAATGAGTTCCAAACAATGGGCTACTACATTGAAGCAGACTGTCAATTATTACTCATAAAGATACGTATTTGATGCAATATCCTGGATTGAAATGTCTTTGACCCCCTATAATAGTTGCATAATTGTATAACCATTATCGCTAAAATTAGTTTGGTGCAGCCAATTGTGCCTTGCCGAATTAAAGTGGAGCTACATGACCTTTTAGGTTTGTCAGCACAGTCCACTTTTGGTTAGCTTTACCAGAGTGTGTATATGGATGGATGGATAATTACTTAATTGGTTAAAATTAATTACAATATGGAGTTTGCCACCAGACAATGTGGTTCCTTTGAAAATGAGTGGATCACAACAATAGTGTTTGTGGTCTTCATAATGGTGTAATTACGCAAAATTCTAAACCTCTACAACAAATATACGTAGTTCAATTTGACGCACGTATTTTCTGTTCCCATTCCATCTTTGTCATTATTTTCTTGATAAAAGTTTTTTCATTGAGGATTTATTTTGTGTCTGGGTCATTTCTCCAGTTCTGCTATAAAGTTGCAGGAGCAAAGGAGTTAATTTTGTCCAACTGCCAGACTTTCTATATTGAGACTTACAGTATTGGTTCATTAACAAGGGACCTGTATTCTATGAGCACACCAGTGAACAGGGGATTATTTATGAGGGGCAAGTTAGGGGGATGAAAAGTGTCCTCCAGTCTAATTCTGGCAGACCGGTCAGGAAGTTGAACAATTTAAATATGGTTTATGAAAAGTAACTTGTCCTTTTTTATATATAAAGGGAAACATGTCAGTACAACTTGGCTCACACTAAGCCCTGTGTGCACTTTATCTGGTTTGCTTAGTTTTTAATTATATACAATTTATATTAAGCTTACACACATGGAGTAAATGGTATAGTACAAATTCACAACACTTGTAGGTAAACGTATTGAGTGCTGCAGTTATATCGTTTATACATTGGGTTGAAGGATGTGTGAGTGCAAGTCAGCAGAGAGTGCTGAGTTTGGGTAAGTGTGAGTAGTTCTTTAATTGTTAGTTCTCTTTAAATCATTTGATAAGAGTACTTAAGCAGTTTAAGTGAAGGGGAAAAGTTAACTATTTGGGATTCTGTTGGTTTAAGAAGAGTAAAACAAGGTTACACTGCAGTAGGAGTAAATTGGCACAGCAGGCAGTGGAAACCAGTTTTCTAATCAATCAGCAGGGGTGACTCATTTGGCTGTAAACAAACAAACAGTATAAAAAGACCAGTGCTAGTGCAAGTCAGCAGAGAGTGCTGAGTTTGGGTGAGTGGAGTGTAGGGTGCTCTTTTCAAGCTTTAACTCTGGGTTGTAGTTAATAAGGCCTTTCTGGTGCAGAGTGATTGTTGGTAAACCATTTAACTGGTGTAATTTAGAGGGATTGATTTAATTTAAATCCAATTAATTAGAGGGGATACTAGCATCTATAATCGGGCAGAGAGTGTCCATAACCAACAATAACATTTTTTAAAATTAATTACATAGAATGGAGCAGGTGATGTGTTACTGTTACAAGATGTAGGAGCCGGTAGACCCCATTGAGGCTCACGGTGATTACATCTGTGACAAGTGTCTGCTGCTACAGGAACTCCAGCTCCGTGTTGATGAGCTGGAGTTTGAGCTTCAGACACTGCAACACATCAGGGAGGGGGAGAAGTACCTGGACTTTGTGTTTCAGGAGGTGGTCACACCTATGAAGTTAATTAATTCAGATGTAGCTCATGGTCAGGGACAGGATGGTGTGACTACGAGTGAGGCAGGTACGGGGATCCAGGAGGTAGTGTTGGAGGAGCCGCAGCCCTAGCTCTTGTCCAACAGGTTCGAGGTTCTTACTCCCTGTGGGGACAGGAGCGGGGACTGCAGGGAGGATGAGCAACCTGGCCACAGCACCGTGGAACGGGGGGCCATTCAAGAGGGGGGAGTAAATAGAAATGTTGTAGTGGTAGGGGATAGTATTATTAGGGGGATAGATAGAGTTCTCTGCAGCCGAGAGCGAGGGTCTCGTAGGCTGTGTTGCCTGCCCGGTGCCAGGGTTAAGGACATCTCCTCTGGGCTGGAAAGAAACTTGCAGTGGGAGGGGGTGGATCCAGTTGTCGTGGTCCATGTTGGTACAAACGACGTAGATAGGACAAGGAAGCCGGTTCTGTTAAAGGAGTATGAGCAGCTAGGGGTCAAATTAAAAAACAGAACCTCAAGGGTAATAATCTCTGGATTATTACCTGAGCCATGAGCGAATTTGGCTAGGACAAATAAAATTAGAGAGTTAAATGAGTGGCTCAAAGACTGGTGTAGGAGAAATGGGTATTGCTTCCTGGGACACTGGCACCAGTACTGGGGCAGGAGGGAGCTGTTCCATTGGGATGGGCTTCACTTGGCCAGTGCTGGGACTAGAGTCCTGGCGGATCATATAACTAGGGCTGTAGAGAAGGCTTTAAACTAACTAGTGGGGGGGGGAGGTTCCTAGAGAGCAAATAATAAAAATGACAACAGAGAAGGTCATAGACTTAGGTAGCAGTGGGGAAATTAAAAACCAGAGTGTGTCAGGAAGGGGCAGAAGGTATGGAGTAAAAGGTAAAGTAATAAAAAGGGCAAAAGCAGGAACTAAGTGTCACAAAACATATTTGAAAGTTCTCTATCTGAATGCACGTAGCATTCGTAACAAAATAGACGAGTTAATGGCACAAATAACTACATATAGGTATGATCTTGTGGCCATTACAGAAACATGGCTGCAGGGTGACAATGCCTGGGAATTAAACATACCAGGTTATTTAACGATCAGGAAGGACAGGCAGGAAGGAAGGGGAGGTGGGGTGGCTATGTTAATAAAGGAAGGAATCACTGTAATACAGAGAAATGATATTGGGTCAAAAGATCAGGATAATGAAAGAGTTTGGGTGGAGATAAGGAATAATAAAGGGAAAAAAACACTAGTGGGCGTAGTCTATAGGCCTCCGAATAGTTGCAACTCTGTTGGACGGAGTATCAATCGGGAAATAGTTGAGGCTTGTAATAAGGGAACATCTATAATTATGGGGGATTTTAACGATCATATTAATTGGACAAATCAAATTGGGCAGGGCTGCCTTGAGGATGAGTTTATTGAGTGTATTAGGGATGGGTTTCTTGAGCAGTATGTAACTGAACCGACCAGGGGGCAAGCAACCTTAGATCTGGTCCTGTGTAACGAGACAGGATTAATTAAAAATGTCCTAGTTAAGGATCCCCTTGGAATGAGTGACCATAACATGGTTGAATTCCATATTCAATTAGAGGGTGAGAAGGTTGGATCTCAAACAAGCGTGCTAAGCTTGAATAAAGGAGACTATGAAGGTATGCGAGCGGAATTGAGTAGAGTGGATTGGAAAAATAGATTAAAGGGTAAGACGATACATGATCAGTGGTGTACATTTAAGGAGTTATTTTACAACTTCCAAAAAATATATATTCCACTGAGAAGAAAAGGGTGTAAAAGAAAAGACAGTCATCCGTGGCTAAGTAAAGAAATTAAGGATTGTATTCGACTAAAAACAAGGGCTTATAAGGTAGCCAAATCTAGTGGGAGGATAGAGGATTGGGAAAACTTTAAAAGACAGCAAAAAATAACAAAAAGATTGATTAAGAAAGGGAAGATAGATTATGAAAGTAAATTAGCAAAAAATATAAAAACAGATAGTAAGAGTTTTTATAGTTATATAAAAAGAAAAAGGGTGGCTAAAGTAAATGTTGGTCCCTTAGAGGATGAGACCGGGAAATTAATGGTGGGAAATATGGAGATGGCAAATACACTGAATGAATATTTTGTATCAGTCTTTACAGTAGAGGGCACTAAGAATATCCCAACACTGGACAAACAGGGGCTATAGGGGGGGGGGGGGGAGGAGCTAAACACGATCAAAATCACTAAGGAAGTGGTACTCGGTAAAATAATGGGACTCAAGGCGGATAAATCACCTGGACCTGATGGCTTACATCCTAGGGTCTTGAGGGAAGTGGCGGTAGGGATTGTGGATGCATTGGTAATTTTCCAAAACTCCCTGGACTCAGCAAAGATCCCGGCAGACTGGAAAACTGCTAATGTAACACCCTTATTTAAAAAGGGCAGTAGACAGAAGGCTGGAAACTATAGACTGGTTAGCCTAACATCTGTGGTAGGTAAAATTTTGGAGTCCATTATTAAGGAGACAGTAACGGGACATTTGGATAATCATAATTTAATAGGACAAAGTCAGCACGGTTTTATGAAGGGGAAGTCATGTTTGACAAATTTGCTGGAGTTCTTTTGAGGAAGTAACACACAGGGTGGATAAAGGGGAACCAGTGGATGTGGTGTATTTAGACTTCCAAAAGGCATTTGACAAGGTGCCACACAAGATTATTGCTTAAGATAAAAAATCACAGGATTGGGGGTAATATTCTGGCATGGATAGAGGATTGGCTATCTAACAGAAGGCAGAGAGTTGGGATAAATGGTTCATTCTCAGACTGGCAATCAGTAACTAGTGGTGTTCCGCAGGGGTCAGTGCTGGGTCCCCAACTCTTTACAATCTATATTAACGATTTGGAGGAGGGGACCGAATGTAACATATCAAAGTTTGCAGATGATACTAAGATGGGAGGGAAAGTAGTGAGTGAGGAGGACATAAAAAATTTGCAAGGGGACATAGACAGGCTAAGTAAGTGGGCAGAGATTTGGCAGATGGAATACAATACTGGAAAGTGTGAGGTTATGCACTTTGGCAGGAAAAATAGTAGAGCAAGTTATTATCTAAATGGCAAGAAACTGGAAAGTACTGAAG
This sequence comes from Squalus acanthias, assembly GCA_030390025.1. Classification (NCBI taxonomy): domain Eukaryota; kingdom Metazoa; phylum Chordata; class Chondrichthyes; order Squaliformes; family Squalidae; genus Squalus; species Squalus acanthias. The sequence continues at coordinate 69,235,178 of CM059436.1, forward strand.
TACAAAGGGATCTGGGGGTCCTGGTGCACGAAACTCAAAAGGTTAGTATGCAGGTGCAGCAAGTGATTAAGAATGTTGGCTTTCATTGCTAAGGGGATAGAATATAAAAATAGGGAGGTATTGCTTCAGTTGTACAAGGTATTGGTGAGACCGCACCTGGAATACTGCATACAGTTTTGGTGTCCATACTTAAGAAAAGACATACTTGCTCTCGAGTCAGTACAAAGAAGGTTCACTCGGTTAATCCCGGGGATGAGGGGATGGACATATGAGGAGAGGTTGGGTAGATTGGGACTCTACTAATTGGAGTTCAGAAGAACGAGAGGCGATCTTATTGAAACATATAAGATTGTGAAGGGGTTGGATCGGGTGGATGCGGGGAGGATGTTCCCGATGATGGGTGAAACTAGAACTAGGGGGCATAGTCTTAGAATAAGGGGCTGCTCTTTCAAAACTGAGATGAGAAGGAACTACTTCACTCAGAGGGTGGTAGGTCCATGGAATATGCTGCCCCAAAAAGCTGTAGAAGCTACATCATTACATAAATTTAAAACAGAAATAGACAGTTTCCTAGAAGTAAAGGGAATTAAGGGTTACGGGGAGCGGGCAGGAATTTGGACATGAGTCTAGGTTCGGATCGGTCATGGCCCTGTGGGTGGCGTAGCGGGCCCAGGGGCCGTGTAGCCTGATCCTGCTCCTATTTCGTGTGTCCAATTCTTTTAGGTTCAGGAGATGGTTCTGTGATAGTAGATTGGCGGTTAGGATCAGATCAGCCATGATCTTATTGAATGGCGGAGCAGGCTCGAGGGGCCAATTGGCCTACTCCTGCTCCTATTTCTTATGTTCTTATGATGACCAGGCTGGCATCATCCCTGGCTGGGGTGGGGTGCTGTAGGATTGTGGAGAGGCAAGTTGCTCAATAGTAAAGAAAGACTTGCATCTATATAGCGCCTTTCATGACCTCTGGACGCCCCAAAGTGCTTTACAGCCAATTAAGTAGTTTTGAAGTGTAGTCACTGTTGTAATGTAGGAAACGTGGCAGCCAATTTGTGCACAGCAAATTTGTACACCGGGGATAACCCCCCTGCTCTCTTAAATAGTGCCATGGGATCTTTTGCGTCCACCTGAGAGGTTTAACGTCTTATCCAAAAGATGGCACCTCCGACAGTGTAGTACTCCCTCAGCACTGCTCTGGATTGTCTGCCTAGAATTTTGTGCTCATGTCTCTGGAGTGGGACTTGAACCCACGACCTTCTGACTCCGAGGCGAGAGTGCTACGAACTAGTAGAAATAGACCCTTGTTATTGTGAACTCCCTCAGCAGATGGCCCTGGGGCTGGTCTGATTGTGGAAGCTTTAGGTGGGTGGGACTGAATGGCCTACTTATGTTCCTGTCATAACACTGCATTTTGGATCATATAGCCATGCAGGAGAGATGTAGAATTGTCTCTTACAGCATCTTTATGAAGTAGCAAAAGGTTTCCATAAAATCCATCAACTTTATTAAAAATTAAACAGATCAGCATTGAATTTGCAAGTGAGACTCTCAATAGAGCAGCAACTGAAACTACTAAATATCAGGTCAACATTATCCCATTACACCAAAAGCAAATTGCTGTAGTCCTGGGATAACACACATGCAAACATCCAGTAGCAGACTTCAGAATGATCAGGTTAGCAAACTTTAAAAAAAAACACAAACTGGAAAAAGGCTGTTTGGCAAAAGTTGGGTAACCACAAACTAATAGACCAGCAGCTATATTTTCAGCAACTGTGTGCAGGATCCTGTTGATGATTACTCAGAGAACACCTGTCCATTATCTGTTATGTCAGAATTATAGAATGATGCAATACAGAAGGAGGCCATTTTTCCTGCTGTATTATCTAGTCCACACTAATGTTTTTGGATTATTGATATAGTCAGCTACTTTGACTTTTCAGGTTTATGGGACAGTTGTCTCATGCTTTTAGGGGAGCATAATTTTCCTTCAATTAAACATCAGGAAGACCAAAGCCATCTCACTTCAGAGACTTGAGCACATAATCCAGGCTGACACTCCCAGTGCAGTACTGAGGGAGTGCTGCACAGTCGGAGGTGCCGTCTTTCAGATGAGACGTTAAACTGAGACCCTGTCTGTCCTCTTAGGTGGATGTAAAAGATCCCATGGCACTATTTCAAAGAAGAGCAGGGGAGTTATCCTAAGTGTCCTTGACAACATTTATCCCTCAATCAACATCGCTAAAACAGATTAACTGGTCATTATCACATTGCTGTTTGTGGGAGCTTGCTGTGTGCAAATTGGCTGCCACATTTCCTACATTACAACAGTACTTCAAAAGTACTTCATTGGCTTTGAGATGTCCTGAGGCTGTAAAAGGCACTATATAAATGTCTTTTTATTGTTGTCTTCCAGCTGTCACAAACTCTCTTCCCTCACCACTGATTCTATCCCTCTCATTGGCCACTGTCTCCAGATGAATCAGATTGTTTACAACCTCTGCTTCCTATTTGACTTTGAGCTGATCTTCAGACCCCATATCCTCTTCATTACAAAGACTGCCTACTTCCATCTCTGTAACATCGCCTATCTCTGCCCTTGCCTTCGCTCATTTGTTGCTGAAACTCTCATCCATGGTTTTGTTACCTCCAGACTTGACTTCCAGTGCTGTCCTGGCTGGCCTCCCACCCTCCATAAATGAGCTCATCCAAAGCTCTGCTGCCGGTATCTTATCCCGCACTAAGTCCTATTCACCCATTACCCCTGTGCTTGCTGACCTTGATTTTAAAATTCTCATTCTTATGTTCAAATTCCTCCATGGCCTCGTACCTCCCTATCTCTGTAACCTCCTCCAGCCCTACAACCCTCCAAGAACTCTTGTGTTCCTCCAACTCTGGGCTCTTGTGAATTCCCCACTTCCTTCGCCCCACCATTGGCAATCTCTTACAAGAACAAGTGACACCACTGAACCTGAAAAGATATCTAGGGCGGACCTAAAATATTTTGCCTTAATTTGGTATATTTCAGGACAAAGCAAGTAATTTTTACATCTTTGCAATCAAAACCTAGATGCAAAGGAGTGATATTTTGAATATCAGACAGTAATGTGCAAACTCTCCATCTAGGAGAAATCATGCTAGCTGGAACCAAATTTAAAGTAACCAGTCACATCATAGATACTAAATTATGTGTAAACCTACAATTTGAATAGTATCAGTTTCCCTGTTCATCAGAAATATCCTACACAACTCTCTTTCTTGTACTTCTCAACTACTTTCTTTGGCATATATCTATCCAGTAGTCTCTTGAATTTGCCAACATTATCTGCCTCTGGTCAATCTGTTCCATATATTAACTACCCATTGTAAAATAGTTAAATCTAAACTAACCAACCTCTCTCTTCTGAGCTTGAGTTTATTGTAAAATTTGTGATTGTCAAAATGTATAATGGTTCAATTTATCTATACTCCGAATAACTCAAATTAGAGCTCCCCTGTACCACCTTTCTTCCAGTATAAACTTTTAGCAGTTTCTGTTGCATTCCCTCATAACTCGGGTGCCTAATCCAAGGCATCAGATTAGCTCTCTCTTGTTATATCCTCTTCACTGTTGGGTGGTCCCCAACGTTTTTAGTGATCAGAATTACATGCACTACTCCAGGCAGGGCCAGATAAGTGATTTGTATCCCTTTCTGGGACTTGTGTTTAGTTCCTCTGGCTCTTGTTTGCTTTCTTTGCTGCTGTCATACATGTGTTGATGGTTTTGGCTGGCTATTCACATATATCCCCAGATCCATCTTGTATGTGGTATCTGTAGGTTAATACCATTTGGCTCAATACCCACCCTGCTGTATGCCTCAGAGACATGGACCATGTACAGCAGGCACCTCAAAGCACTGGAGAGGTACCACCAACGCTGCCTCCGCAAGTTCCTGCAAATCCATTGGCAGGATAGGCGCACCAACGTCCGTGTTCTTGCTCAAGCCAACATCCCCAGCATCGAAGCTTTGACCACACTCGATCAGCTCCGATGGACGGGTCACATTGTCCGCATGCCCGATACGAGACGCCCAAAACAAGCGCTCTACTTGGAGCTCCGGCACGGCAAGAGAGCCCCAGGTGGGCAGAGGAAACGCTTCAAGGACACCCTCAAAGCCTCCTTGAAAGAGTGTAACATCCCCACCGACACCTGGGAATCCCTGGCCCAAGACCGCACAAAGTGAAGGAGAAGCATCCGGGAAGGCGCCGAACACCTCGAGTCTCTTTGCCGGGAGCAAGTGGAAGCCAAGCGCAAGGAGCGCACGTCAACCCAAGCTCCCCACCCACCTGCCCCTTCAACCACCGTCTGCCCCACCTGTGACAGAGACTGTAGGTCCCGCATTGGACTCATCAGTCACCTGAGAACTCATTTTTAATGTGGAAGCAAGTCATCCTCGGTTCCGAGGGACTGCCTAAGAAGGGGACCATTTGGCTTGTATTCTTGCTGCTTACTCTTATCCCCAGTCTCATCACTTTTTTGTTTTGCATTTATCCACATTAAGCAATAAGCATAATTTATTAGCCCGACATCCTAATCTACAACAACTTGCACTTATATAGCACCTTTAACGTAAGAAAACATCCCAAGGTGCTTTACAGGATTGTTAAATCAGGGGGACAAAATTGGACAGCAAGCCAAAGATGGAGCTATTAGGACAGGTGTCAGGGTTTGGTCGAAGAGGTAGGTTATTCAAATATCTCTATTTTTGATGGACTTGTTTTGTTATTTCCTAACCCCCACCCGCCCCAAAGTTTATCATCAGCTAACTTGGACAGATTTGTTTCTGTCCCCACTTCTAACTTTTTGTAAGCAGTTGCCAGAACGCTGATCCCCGAGACACCTCACTAGTCACCTACTTTTGTATAGATGCTGATCTGTATACAGGTGTCCTGAGTTCCTTCTGATTCAGATAATTTCTGATCCACTTCAGAAGCTTCTTTCAACCTTGAGGACCAATCTCCTGTGTGGCACTGTACCAAAAGCTTTGCTAAAATCCACAGAGTTCCCCTTGTCCACTAGATCTGTTTCTTTAAAGGACTCCAATGGAAAATGAAGTCACAAAAATCAAAACCTTCTGGGAGGGAGGCATTCCTCCAGATTAACCCTAGAAAATAATCTCACCCCTTCAGTGTTTGCATTCTCCTTCAGTAAGTTCTATATTCTGTACAACTTCTACATTTAACTTTGCTATAAACCTGAGATCTTGTATATTTTAGGATTTTTTTTCCCCCTACAATAAAAGCGATCAACTGTTGGGTATGCATGCAGCTTAAGTTATGACCTGACCATGTCCTACTTCACTTTCAGTGCAACCCCTTACCTTCATGTCATAAGTGCTATATTCTGTGCTGTTTTTCACCTGTTAGCTTTTGTGAAAGTGTTGGTCAGCATTTGCTAGTCTTCTAGGTTGGCATGTATGAACAGTGGATGGTTTGACCAGGTCTCAAGTGTTACTGCATGGAGTACTAAAGAAATGATACAGGCCATCAAAACCTTTCTTCTACAGTGCCAAACTCTTAAAGACATGATCAAATGATTCTTCTCTGTTTGGATAATAGATTAATTATTTCTGCATGGAGGTTGAACTAGAAAGAAAAGGAATGGATTTAGATTTTATATAAAAATGTATTTGATTTAGCTTAATTTATAATTAGATTTATATTTCATGACCTCAGGACGTCCCAAAATGCTTTGCATCCAAGGAAGTACTATTTGAAGTGTAGTCACTGTTCCATTGTAGGAAACGTGGCATAAACAGCAATGTGATAATGACCAGATAATCTGTTTAGTGATGTTGTTTGAAGGATAAATATTGGCCAGGACTCCCCTGCTCTTCTTCGAATAGTGCTGTGCGATCCTTTATGTCCACCTGAGAGATCAGATGGGGCCTCAGTTTAACGTCTCATCTGAAAGACTGCACCTCCAACAGTGCCTCAGTAATGCACTGAAGTGTCAGCGAAGATTATGTGCTCAAGTCTCTGGAGTGGGACTTGAACCCACAAACTTCTGACTCGGGTGTGGGGTGGTGGGGTGAGTGAAAGTGCTACCACTAAACCAAGGCTGACAACTTCTATTAAAAGAATAAGGAAGACTATATATCAAGGGAAATCAAAAATTCCACTGATCCTGACTTAAAAGCACCTGGCCTGAAATAAAAAGTGACAAAAAAGGGATAAAAAAAAAAAGGTGCTTTCAAAAACTATAATTGCGCTTTATTTCATCAGTTGATGTTGAATTTCTAGTAGATTTTGACAGTGGTTACTTTGAGTACAGTATCATGATAGTTGATGGTATAAATTTCCTAAAATTTCAATTCTGCTTCCAGATTCAGTCATATGATAAAATAAAGGCCCGAGGGTTGCCGGATGATGTGGCTTCACTTTTAAGCAAACTGGTGGTGGTAAAGTTGAATGGAGGACTTGGCACTAGCATGGGCTGCAAAGGCCCCAAAAGCCTGATTAGTGTACGCAATGAGAATACCTTCCTGGACCTCACAGTTCTGCAGATAGAGGTAAGGACAAATTTATACTGTGTTTAATATAGCGAGACCAGACCAGAACAAACTTAGTATTGCAGGTACTTTTGCTATTGGCTTCTGTTGGTAGAGCGTATTTACTCACTGTGCTAACGTATTGTACTCAGCCATATAAAATAGGTTCAAGGTTCCAGAATCAAGCCCTTGGCTATACAGAGATAGCTTATGGCTATGATGGGACATTGCAGTTGATCTTGGTGTTGCATGTGCGGATATCAGGTGAAGCTGTGTGGCTCCTTGGCTAGATCCCTGAAGAACCTTCAGTGTTTGAGGTCATCTGTGGGAGTGAAGCTGCCATAGGAGTACTGCTAAACTATGATCAACTTTTGACTGCCATCTATATCCTAGGTATTGCCTGAAAGGCAAGATAAAAAGGCTCCAAACTCTGATGATTTTTGAGTCAGGTTGAGGCATTTACGAAACACTGCCCAGGTTCGGAGATAATTGTGGAGGTGGTGTCGTTTGAGAGGGCAGGTGGAGTCAATCTCCTTTCCTTCAACTTTGGCCTCTTGTTATTCTCCCCCCCCCCCCCCCCCCCCATTTGCCCCACCATTGGTGACTGTGCCTTCAGCTGCCTAGGCTCCATGCTCTGGAATTCCTTCTCTAAACCTCTCTGCCTCTCCACCTCCCTTTTGAAACCCAACTCTTTGATCAAGCTTTTTTGATCACTCCTCATATTTCCTCCTTTGCCTCCTGTCCATTTTTCTTCTGATTGCTCCTCTGTGTAGTGCCTTGGGACGTCTTTCTAAATTAAGGGTGCTGTAGAATGCAAATGCTAAAATTGTATCTGGAATACTGTTCAGTTTGGATCTCTGTATTACAGGAAGGAAAAAAAAACAAAAGTAAAATCACTAAGATCAGTGGAATTCTGGTGTATAGCTCTAATTCTAGTTATGACATGTTAGCTCAGATTTGTATGTTGGGTTGTTAATAACAGTAAAGTATTATGTATCAATTGGTGATGATTAAAACTTAACATTAGCTTCCTATCAAATGTAAATTTATCCTGATTTGCTAGCATTTGAACAGAACTTACCATGCAGATGTCCCCTTGGTCTTGATGAACTCATTCAACACTGATGAGGATACTAAGAAGATCTTACAGAAGTATAGTCACTCTCGTGTGAAAATTCATACCTTCAACCAAAGCAGGTAAAGGAGTTTTGTTTTTTTCCCCCAGGCTGTCTGTTCATCTAAGGGCACAGTTACACTGCCACTTTTTCATATATGCGATGGGGGCAGCATAAATTCAGAGTCTGTCCCAATCTGGCTCCCACTGCAGCAGTGTGAAACCCCCTTAGGGAGGCCATCTTGCACAATTTGACTTGCCATTTTAAGGAAAGGGTTAATCAGACTGTCCTGAAGTCTGTTTCTCTTTATATTGTAATAATATTAACCTTTAGCTTTTGCCTGTTAGGTAAGGAAGTATTAAGTTAATTTAGATGCCGTGTCCACTGAATTGTTGAATTAAGTCTGACCTTCAGGTAATGATCAGTTTAGTAAATCTAATTGAAAGACATGCTTCATATAATTCAGAAAAAAAGACTTGCACCCCTCCCCTCCCCAGATCTCCCAAAGTGCTTTCTAGCCAATGAAGTACTTTTGAGATGTGGTAACTGTTGTAATGTAGAAGACATGGCAGCTAAATTGTGCACAGCAAGCTCCCACAGTGTGATAATGACCTGATAATCTGTTTTAGTGACGATGGTTGAGGAATAAATATTGGCCAGGACATCAGGGATAACTCCCCTGCTCTTTTTCGAAATAGTGCCATGGGATCTTTTGCGTCCAACAGAGAGGACAGACGGGACCCCGGTTTAACGTCTCAGCCGAAAGACGGCACCACTGACCCTGCAGCACTCTCCCAGTACTGCACTGAAGTGTCAGCCTAGATTATATGCTCAAGTCTCTGGAGTGGGGCCTTCTGACTCAAGGGACGAGAATGCTACCCACTGAGCCACTTTAATCAGTTGATCGGTTAGTTCTGCAGAAGGAAAAGTCTGCGAATACATCATCCTTTTTAGAAGCAGGAGATTGGTATGGAATGGTACAGATTTATAATTAGAAGTTCCACTTGGTAGAATAGAACGAGTGAAACTACCGATAAGATAACAAAGTTGAGGAATTATACTGGTCTCTAGAAAAATAACTTGTTAAAACTATTGTAAAAGGACAAGCTAATTAAATTTCACCCTGTGTGGAGTTGTAATATGTAATGTAGAAACATGTGGAATGTCATGTAGAAGGGTTAAGTAAAAGATATAAAAAGTGGGTGTTGGAACAGATGCTTAGAATTCGTAAAGGTATTAAGATACTGAGGGCAGAACTGTAAAACGTTTGAGTCCTCTGACTGAACTTGCAAGTTTTTGTTAGTGCTGCTTTTTAAGTGTATGTTTAATTACTGTATACTTACTAAATCCGAGACATCTGACATTCAATGTCTATGAACTCTCTTGATGTGAGGAATAAATTACAAGTAGGAACATACCTATCTCTAACACCATGATCTAAAGTACAACTCCAGTGCAATGTTAAGCCAGTTTTTTAAAGTACTCTGCTAGTTACTGGACCTCCTGGACACTTTGCAAATGTTAGCAGAATCTTTTTGATATTTTGAAAAAGTGTACACTCTTGCCACACTTTTACACACTGGCTGTAACTGTGCACTTGCAGAATTCTGCCCTAGGAGCCAAAGTGCAATTTGCAGCCTGACAATATAATGGAGTCTTGCCTTTAGTGAATTACACTTTGTACCTACTGGTCTCGGATCAGTGGTGCAATATAGCTGTAATTCATAGCCTATGAATACCCGTACCATTTCAATTGTACGGCACCAAATAACAGAAATATGTTTTCTGAATGGGCTTTTTAACAGCTACATAAACTTGGGATTTTCTTATTTCTTAATTCTGGCTAACGAGATCTGTTGCTCCCTGTAGACAGAGAAAGGAAGACTTAATGGAAAAGTATCACCTTTTTATTATGCCTGACCCTTATTAATAATTTCTAAGGTGGCCAGTGATATGCTTTTGAAAGGAAAGAAAGCTTTATCTGAAATCAAAGTATAATTGAAATAAAACTTTTTTAAAGGTAGATGTCCTGATGCACTACCTCCTGGGGAAGAGAGCCACACAGATAATCTTAAAATAAGCACTTTTTTAATAAAAAATAAATATCTATGACTTACAAATTCAAAGTATCAGCATATTCTGTGTTTATTGTGTTTGTGCTATTAATGTAATGGTTTAACAGTATTGTAAACCAGAATGCCTTAACTTTTTTGCCCAATCGTGGCTGGTAGTCATAGTTTGGAGTACAATGACTTGAACTTCCCATAACCCAAGTATTCCAGATCCTAAGAGATCAACCTTGCTTTTCATAAAATGCCCTGATTTTCTGAATTGCTCCTCAGGTACCCACGGATTAATAAAGAGTCCTTGCTTCCTGTAGCTAAGGATTTATCTAGCTCTGGGGACAATGCGGAGGCCTGGTATCCACCAGGTCATGGAGACATCTATGCAAGCTTTGACAACTCGGGTCTATTAGAAATCTTTCTGCAACAGGGGAAAGAATATATTTTTGTATCTAACATTGATAATCTTGGAGCAACAGTTGATCTGAACATTCTCCATCATCTTTTGAATCCACCAAATGGAAGACAATGTGAGTTTGTTATGGAAGTAACTGACAAGACAAGAGCAGATGTTAAGGTAATTAGCTGGCAATATAATGTAAAGGTTGTTCTGAATCAAATTAACAAGATACTCTTTCATAAACACTACATAATTTATAAGTATTTTTAAACATTGATGCTTAAAATTCCTGATTCATAGATCAGAAAGACCACAACTAATGAACAAGGGATTGCCGCATAGTAAGAATGAGGAAAGACCCTGAACCCACCCCCAATGCCAGTAAACTCCAAGCAGTACCCCATGATAAACTCTCGTGATAACTCTTCCTAAATTCAGACATCCAGTCACCTCCCGTTGACAATGCTATAGAATTGGAAGCTAAACAGAAGAATTTAGACTGAGCAGATCCGAGAGAATAAATAATCATATTTGAGCAATCTTCCAACGGTTGCATGCAGATCTAAATATTTTGTGACTGTAGCACTGCCTGATGCTGTACATCTGTAATTCAATGTGCTGCAAATAATGCATGGTTAGTAAGATCAGTCATGATGAAATCCTTGTGTTTTCCAGCATAAACTGGAGAGGGTTGGGTTCAAACCGTGTCCCAGTAATGGCTTCAGAAATCATTGGTTAGTGTTTTTGTAACCAATGAACAAGTGCAAACAATGTTGAAGTGGTTACTGACTTCCTGGAATCTTCAACACACAATAATGCTTCAAGTTTCTAATAGTGAAGGTGTAAAAGTCCAATAAAAGTATTTAATTGACCTACTTGCACACAGTTCCTATAGATATCTTATTGATTACTGATGGATATCTTCCCACTCCTCTTTGGAAATCTGAACATCTGTGCATGCACCTTGTGCCTTAATGAGATATGCGAGATCCCCTGTACCACAGAAATATTGAGGACAAAAGGGAGCCCAATATTAATTCAAAACAAGAAGCAATTCAAAACAAGAAGCCAGAAAGGCTTTCAGATTTTCAAAGGCCCCTAGCACCATTTAAAAAGTGGCAAACTTGCAAGTATCTATAAAGTGCCATCTTTAAGAGAACTCCCAGTGCAAGGATACACACTGCCTGATCGATCCAATCCCTTACAGTCCAGCCAACAAATCTCAAGTTACATCAAATATTCTTGCATCAATATTTCCCCCCTGCCCCTTTACAGATGAGACATTTCTATGTTCTTTAATAACTACAGTTATTGTTTAATAAATACTGTGGCTACGAGAGCAGGTCAGAGGCTGGGTATTCTGTGGTGAGTGTCTCACCTCCTGACTCTCTCAAGCCTTTCCACCATGTATAAGGTACAATTCAGGAGTGTGATGGAATACTCTCCACTTGCCTGGATGAATGCAGCTCCGACAACACTCAAGAAGGGTTGACTAGGCCTGTATTCACTAGAGTTTAGAAGAATGAGAGGGGATCTCATTGAAACGTATAAAATTCTGACAGGGCTAGACAGACTGGATGCAAGGAGGATGTTTCTCCTGGCTGGGGGCTCTAGAACGAGGGGTCACAGTTTCAGGATACGGGGTAGGACATTTAGGACTGAGATGAGGAGAAATTTCTTCACTCAGAGGGTGGTGAACCTGTGGAATTCTCTACCACAGAAGGCTGTGGAGGCCAAGTCACTGAATATATTTAAGAAGGAGATATAGATTTCTAGACCCAAAAGGCATCAAGGGGTATGGGGAGAGAGCGGGATTATGGTATTGAGATAGAGGATCAGTCATGATGATACTGAATGACAGAGCAGGCTCGAAGGGCCTACTCCTGCTCCTATTTTTCTATATGTTTCTAAGAAGCTCGACACCATCCAGTAACAAAGCAGCCTGCTTGATTGGCACCCCATCCACCACCTTAAACATTCACTCCCTCCACCACCGGCGTACCGTGGCTGCAGTGTGTACCATCTACTGCAGCAACTCGCCAAGCCGCCTTCGACAGCACCTCCCAAATCCACGACCTCTACCACCTAGAAGATCAAGGGCAGCAGGCGCATAGGAATACCATCATCTCCAAGTTCCCCTCCAAGTCACACACCATCCTGACTTGGAAATATATTGCCATTCCTTCATCGTCACTGGGTCAAAATCCAGGAACTCCCTCCCTAACAGCATTGTGGTTCACCACCACCATCTCAAGGGCAATTAGGGATGGGCAATAAATGCTGGCCTTGCCAGCGACGCCCACATCCCAGGAACAAAAAAAACTAATCCGCAGAAGGGCCTAATGGACAATGGAAATCGTGTGTCCTTGCAGACCCATGCAACCACCCCCTTGAACAGATGAAATAGTACTTGGGCAGGCATTGAAGGATCAGACAAGAGAAAAACATAGTTAAAAAGTTAAGCAGATGGGAGTAATGCTGCTCCATCGCAGCCCATGTAGGAAAGCCCATAAAAGACGAGCATAAAATAAATCTGCATTGGCCGATTTTTTTTTTTAGAAAAGGCAGTAAAGTAACACAACACCTCCCTGATGAGCCTAATACACAGCCATTTACCATCCATTAGAAGAGACAAATCTGCTGGTCTAATTTCCCAAAAGTAACTTGGCTGAAGTACTAAGAACATTTCAATGAAAATAGGAATGAGAAATACTGTGTATTAATTTTAAGAGCACTGATTTGTACTTGTTAAAAGACAAAGCAAGGTAAGAGCATTCAAAGATAATTTTATGAATGGCTCGCAGTATTGGAGGGAAATTTCAAACCTTTGTTTTTAACAATTTTAATAATGAAATGTCTTGCCTTAACACTGCCCTGGTACCCTGAACCACTCTTACTTTATTCAAGTACTACATGTATTGGAATAAAAAGATTTTGACAGAGGTCCAAAGTAGTCATTGAATTGAGTGGCTGTAACATTTGTTTTAGTGCTGCACTATTTCACCAGAACTCTTTAATTACTACCTTCGATCTTTCACTTGGCCAATTCATTATCCATTATGTACAATGAAGTGATGTGGAGAAATTTTGGACAAATGCAAGTGATTCCAACAGTGAATTGTTGCTAGTATAACTAGCTGATTAGCAACGATAGATTAGACAATGTATGATCTGAAACTGTTGAGAATTGAAGCAAGATGCTTCATATACAACATGTAATTATTTACAAAAGTGTGGAATATCATTAGTGAAGTTTTTTTTAATTTTAAAAGGATTTTCCTCATTCAATATTTTAAAAGACTAATAATGTGCTATAATTTCTAAATACATGTTCATTATTCTGCTAGATGACCAACACAGAGAATTCAGTCTTTTGAGCAGTAAAATATCACCTTAACTGTACTGAAATGACTAGGGTAGTGTTGCTGTTTCTCAGTCCTACAGGACACATTGCATGCAGTCTCGTTGATCATAGAATCATAGAAATTTACGGCACAGAAGGAGGCCATTCGGCAAATCGTGTCTGCGCCGATCAAAAAAGAGCTATCCAACCTAATCCCACTTTCCAGCTCTTGGTCCGTAGCCTTTCAGGTTACGGCACTTCAAGTACATATCCAAGTACAGGAAACTCTCTTTTAACCGGCACCCAAATAACCGGAAATCTCTCTTAACCGGCAAAATTCTTGAGTTGGTAACCGGGGTTTTCCTTCATCTCTCCTTTAAAAGTAACTTTAAAAAAAACCCCGAGGCGTTTGCCTTGTATCGGAGCATGTAGATTGGGAGGGGAATGTGCAGCCCAGGTAGGCAGCGGACACGACAGATGGTCAGCTGGCGGTTCCCGGGGAGACGGAGCTCCAAATGCAGGCGCATGTCAGTGTGTACGGGGCTCTCGTACGTTGGGAGATATAACTCTCCGTTATCCGGACTTTTTGATTAACCGGCACCACGCCGGTCCCGTCGGTGCCGGTTAATAAAGAGTTTCCTGTACTTTTTAAATGTGATGAGGGTTTCTGCCTCTTCCAAAGAAAACAACCCCAGCTCCAATCTTTCCTCATAGCTAAAATTCTCCAGTCCTGGCAATATCCTTGTAAATCACCTCTGTACCCTCTCCAGTGCAATCACATCTTTCATGTAATATGGTGACCAGAACTGTACGCAGTGCTCCAGCTGTGGCCTAACTAGTGTTTTATACAGTTCTAGCCTAACCTCTCTGCTCTTATATCTGTTCTGATTGTTTTGGTTCACATTTGTTTTTATCGTACTGGGTTTGTCACACAGAATTACTATCTATAGAAAGTGGTATTTTGTATTCTGAGGATGGGAATAATATAACATAGTTTTCAAATGTCTGGTTTCTGGGTAAATGTCTACATGTTTTTACACTTTGATTCTCATGATGTCTTTGCTCTGCAGGGAGGTACCCTTATTCAATATGATGGTAAGCTAAGACTGCTGGAAATAGCTCAGGTGCCTAAAGCGCATGTTGATGAATTTAAATCGGTCACCAAGTTCAAGATCTTCAATACCAATAACTTGTGGATTTCTTTGGCTGCAATCGAAAGGCTACAAAAGCAAAATGCTATTAATATGGAAATCATTTTAAACCCAAAGGTAATTTAATTTATACAATATATCTGCAGGTTTGTAGGTCATAAAAGAAAAACTTAAGACTTGCATTGATGTAACATCTTATCACATCTCTGTCTTAAAGTGCTTCATAAAAATTACTTCTGAAGTGCAGTCACAGTAAGTAAGTGTGGTAGCCAATTTATGTACTGCAATAATCCACAAACCGCAATTAAATGAATGACCAGTTGAACTGTTTTTTGGTGTTGGTTGGGGAAACAATCTTGGCCACAACACTGAAACTACCGCCCCTCTTCAAATAATGCCATGGGATCTTAAACGTTCACTTAAGTGGACGGATAGAGCCTTGGGTTAACTTGTCGTCCAAAGGATGGCACCTTTCACAACGCTCCCTCTGTACTACATGGAAGTACCATCTTGAATTACATGCGATTAAACACCAGGTTTCACATAGATTACATAGATTACATAGAAGATAGGAGCAGGAGCAGGCCATTCAGCCCCTCGAGCCTGCTCCGCCATTCAATGAGATCATGGCTGATCATCCAAATTCAGTACCCTGTCCCTGCCTTCTCCCCATATCCCTTGATCCCTTTAGTTTTAAGAAATATATCTAACTCTTTCTTGAATATATTTAATGAATTGGCCTCTACTGCCTTCTGTGGTAGAGAATTCCACAGGTTCACCACTCTCTGGGTGAAGAAATTCCTCATCTCAGTCCTAAATGGCTTACCCCTTATCCTTAAACTGTGACCCTTGGTTCTGGACTCCCCGGCCATCGGGAACATCCTTCCTGCATCTAGTCTGTCTAGTCCTGTTAGAATTTTATAAGTTTCAATGAGATCCCCACTCATTCTTCTAAACGCCAGCGAGTATAAGCCCAATCGACCCAATCTCTCCTCATACGTCATTCCTGCCATCCCAGGTATCAGCCTGGTGAATCTTCGCTGCACTCCCTCCATGGCAAGAACATCCTTCCTCAGATAAGGCGACCAAAACTGCACACAATACTCAAGATGTGGTCTCACCAAGGCCCTGTACAACTGCAGCAAGACATCCTTGTTTCTGTACTCTAACCCTTTCGCTACGAAGGCCAACATACCATTTGCCGTCTTGACCGCCTGCTGCACCTGCATGCTTACCTTCAGCGACTGGTGCACAAGGACATCCAGGTCTCGTTGCACTTCCCCTTCTCCCAATCTATTGCCATTCAGATAATAATCTGCCTTCCTGTTTTTGACACCAAAGTGGATAACCTCGCATTTATCCACATTATATTGCATCTGCCATGCTTCTGCCCAATCACCCAACCTGTCCAATCATACTGGAGTTTCTCTGCATCCTCCTCACGGCACACACTCCCACCCAGCTTTGTGTCGTCTGCAAACTTGGAGATATTACACCCAATTCCCTCGTCTAGATCATTAATATATATTGTGAATAGCTGGGGTCCTAGGACCGATCCCTGCGGTACCCCACTAGTCACTGCCTGCCACTCGGAAAAAGACCCATTTATTCCAACTCTTTGCTTCCTGTCTGCCAACCAGTTCTCTCTCCAAGTCAATACCTTGCCCCCAATCCCATGTGCCTTAACGTTACACGCTAATCTCTTATGCGGGACCTTATCGAAAGCCTTCTGAGAGTCCAAATACACCACATTCACTGGTTCTCCCTTATCTATTTTACCAGTTACATCCTCAAAAAATTCCAGTAGATTAGTCAAGCACGATTTACCTTTTGTAAATCCATGTTGACTTTGTCCGATCCTGTCACTGTTTTCCAAGTGCTCTGCTATTGCATCTTTTATAATGGACTCTAGCATTTTCCCCACTACCGATGTCGGGCTTACCGGTCTATAATTCCCCGTTTTCTCTTTACCACCTTTTTTGAATAGTGGGGTAACATTAGCTACCCTCCAATCCATGGGTACTGTTCCAGAGTCTATAGAATTTTGGAAGATGACCAGCAATGCATCTACTATTTCTAGGGCCACTTCCTTAAGTACCCTAGGATGTAGATTATCAGGCCCTGGGGATTTATCGGCCTTCAATCCCGTCAATTTCCCTAACACTATTTCCCTACAAATACTGATTTCTTTCAGTTCCTCCCTCTCATTAGACCCTATGTTCCCCGACATCTCAGGGAGGTTATTTGTGTCCTCCTTTGTGAAGACAGAACCAAAGTATGTATTTAATTGATCTGCCATTTCTTTGTTCCCCATTATAAATTCCCCTGATTCTGACTGCAAGGGACCTACGCTTGACTTCACCAATCTTTTTCTCTTCACATATCTATAAAAGCTTTTACAGTCAGTTTTTATGTTCCCTGCAAGCTTACTCTCATACTCTATTTTCCTCCTCTTAATTAATCCCTTTGTCCTTCTTTGCTGAATCCTATTCTGCTCCCAATCCTCAGGTTTTCTGCTTTTTCTGGCCAATTTATATGCCCTCTCCTTGGATCTTATGCTATCCCTAATTTCCTTTGTTAGCCACGGTTGAGTCACCTTTTTTGTTTTATTTTTATGCCAAACTGGGATGAACAATTCTGTAGTTCATTCATGCGATCTTTGAATGTTTGCCATTGCCTAACCACCGTCAACCCTTTGAGTGACATTCCCCAATCAATCCTACCCAACTCGCGCCTCATACCATCGTAGTTTCCTTTATTTAAATTCAGGACCCTAGTCTCTGAGTCAACTACTTCACTCTCCATCTTAATGAAGAATTCTATCATATTATGATCGCTCCGACCCAAGGGGCCTCGCACAACAAGATTGCTAATTAATCCTTTCTCATTACATAATACCCAGTCTAAGATGGCCTGATCTCTAGTTGGTTCCTCGACATATTGGTCCAGGAAACCATCCCGTATACACTCCAGGAATTCCTCCTCCACAGTATTGTTACTAATTTGGTTAGCCCAATCTATATGTAGATTAAAGTCGCCCATGATAACTGCTGTGCTTTTATTGCACGCTTCTCTAATTTCCCTTTTAATGCCATCCCCAACCTCCGTATTACTGTTTGGGGGTCTATACACCACTCCCACTAGCGTTTTCTGCCCATGGTATTTCTCAGTTCTACCCATACAGATTCCACATCATCAGAGCTAATATCCTTCCTTACAATTGTGTTAATCCCCTCTTTAACCAGCAATGCTACCCCACCTCCTCTTCCTTTTTGCCTATTGAATACTCCTGTATGTTGAGTTCCCAGCCTTGGTCACCCTGGAGCCATGTTTCCGTAATCCCTATCATATTCATTTACCTCTATTTGCGCAGCTAATTCATCCACCTTATTACGAATGCTCCTCGCATTAAGACACAAACCCTTCAGGCTTGTTTTTTTAACGCTCTTAGACCTATTAGAATTATTATTTACTGTGGCCACGTTTGATTTAATCCCTTGATTTCTCTGACTGACGCCTTTGTTTTTTTCCTTCCTGACTTTTGCTTCTATCCTTGTTTCCCTTTCCTCTGTCTCCCTGCTCAGGTTCCCAACCCCCTGCCATTTTAGTTTAAACCCTCCCCCAGAGCACTTGCAAACACTCCCCCAAGGACATCGGTCCGGTCCTGCCCAGGTGCAAACCGTCCGATTTGTACTGGTCCCACCTCCCCCAGAACCGGTTCCAATGTCCCAGGAATTTGAATCCCTCCCCCTTGCACCATTCCTCTAGCCACGTATTCATCTGAAATATCCTTCTATTTCTACTCTGACTAGCACGTGGCACTGGTAGCAATCCTGAAATTACTACCTTTGAGGTCCTATTTTTTAATTTACCTCCTAACTTCCTATATTCAGCTTTTAGAACCTCATCCCGTTTTTTACCTATATCGTTGGTACCTATATGCACCACGACAACTGGCTGTTCACCCTCCCCCTCCAGAATGTCCTGCAGCCGCTCTGAGCCAGCCTTGACCCTTGCACCAGGGAGGCAACACACCATCCTGCAGTCTTGTTTGCGGCCGCAAAAACGCCTATCTATTCCCCTTACAATAGAATCCCCTATCACTATAGCTCTACCCCTCTTTTTCCTCCTGTCCTGTGCAGCAGAACCACCCCTGGTGCCAGGAAGTTGGCTGCTGCTGCCTTCCCCTGATAAGCCATCCCCCTCAACAGTATCCAAAGCGGTATATCTGTTTGAGAGGGGGATGTCCACAGGGGACTCCTGCACTACCTGCCTGCGCCTATTACTTTGCCTGGTGGTCACCCATTCCCTTTCTGCCTGTGCAACCTTTACCTGCGGTGTGACCAACTGGTTAAACGTGCTATCCACGAGGTCCTCAGCATCGCGAATGCTCCAGTATGTATCCATTCGCAGCTCCAGCGCCACAATGCGGTCTGCCAGCAGCTGCAGCTGGATACACTTCCTGCACACATGGTCGTCAGGGACACAGGAAGTGTCCCCGATTTCCCACATAGCGCAGGAGGAGCATACCACGGCGCCGAGCTGTGTTGCCATGACTTACCCTTTAATTAATTGAACTTAAATTAAATCAAATCAATCCCACCAATTATACTATAATTAAATGATATAGGGCCCCTGTTTACCAACTTTCCCCACTACACCACAGAGACCCTTGAAACTATAAACCACAAAATTTAAGTTTGGAAAAAGGAGAAAGAGAGAAATACTCACCAACAAATCACTTACCTGCTTTCTGGTGACGCCACACTTTGATTATTTTTTACTTCTCTCTCTCCCGGTCTCGGGGCTCAGATTGGTAAGCCTACCTGGTCGCTGCCGCCTTTTATGGCTGCCGCCTCGCCGCTGTCGCTCCACCCAGGTCCGCCGCCTCATTGCCGTTTGTGGGATCTTGCTATGTGAAATTGGCTATATAGCTAAAAAGTAATTCATGGCTGTGAATTGCTTTGTGATGTCTAGAAGGCATGAAATGTGCTATATGAATGCAGCTTCTTTCTTTCTATAATGATTTATACTGAAACAAAAATTACTTTAAAGATTAAAATAGTATTAGAACTTGGTAACAGTTTGTATTTGCATATGTCAGATTTAATTGTTACAAAGTAGAATTTTTAAAGTTCATATTTCCTGTGACATTACTCAATTAGAGGAAATGGTATGATTTTTAGCTGCATTTGTTGCCTGAGGTGACGAGACCACTTCTGGAGCCAGCAAGATTAATAGATTTTCCTGAAATATATTTTGATAATACCACCTCTGGCAGAAGTACGAATACCAGGTGTTACCATTAGAAACATAGAAACTAGGAGCAGGAGTAGGCCATTCGGCCCGTCGAGCCTGCTCCACCATTCAATACGATCATGGCTGATCATCCAAATCCAGTACCCTGTCCCTGCTTTCTCACACAGAATCCCCATCGAGCCTGCACCGACACATATCCCACCCTATCCCTGTAACCCCACGTATTTAATTCCCCCTAACACTAAGGGTCAATTTATCATAGCCAAATCAACCTAACCCGCACATTTTTGGACATTAGCATCATCACTCATTGATTTCAAAGAACTGAGCTGTTATTAATGTAAGCACCCCTTCAGTATCTCCTTAATCCTGACTGGGGTGGCATTATTTTAAACTACGTTATGTTGTATTCTTTACATCTTTTTAACACTAACATTTGCTAAAAATCTGTAGTCAAAAACTAGGAATTGTTTGCAACTCTTCTCTGCAGTCTTTGACATGGTTGGCCACACTATCCTTCCTCCAATGCCTCTCTACCATTGTCCAGCTGGGTGGAACTGCCATCACCTGGTTCCACTCTTACCTATTCAGTTGTAGCCAGAGAATCTCCTGCAATGGCTTCTCTTCCCACACCATTGCCTCTGGAGTGCCCCATAGATCTATCCTTGCACCCCCCCCCGGCCATTTCTCATCTACATGCTGCCCCTTGACTACATCAGCTGAAGGAATAATGGCAAGTTCCACATGTACGCTGACGACACCCTGTTCTACCTCACCACCACCATTCTCGACCCCTCCACTGCCTCTGTCAGCCTGCTTGTCCAACATCCAGTCCTGCATGAGCCGCAATTTCCTCCAATTAAACATTGGCAAGACCAAAGCCATTGTCTTTGTCCCTCGCCACTGATTCCATCACCCTCCTTGGCTACTATCTCTGGTTGAATCAGATTGTTCATAATCTCGCTGTCCTATTGGACCCTGAGCTGAGCTTCCAACACTATATCCTCTCCATCACAAAGACGGCCTACTTCCACCTCCATAACATCACCCGTTCCTGCCCCTGCCTCAGCTCATCTGCTGCTGAAACTATCATCCATGCTTTTGTTACCTTCAGGCTCGACGATTCCAATGCTCTCTTGGCCTGCTGTATTCCACCTGTTGTAAACTTTAGCTCATCCATAACTTTGCTGCTGATAACCTGTCCCTCACCAATTCCCACTCACCCGTCACCCTTGTGCTTGCCGACCTACCTTGGCTAAATCCACCAATGCCTTGAATTTAAAATTCTCATCCTCATGTTCAAATCCCTCCATGGTCTCGCCCCCTCCCTATCTCTGTAACCTCCTCCAGTCCTACAACCCTGCATTCTTCCAACTGGCCTCTTATGCATCCCCAATTCCTTTGCTCCACCGTTAGCGGCTGTGCCTTCAGACCTCTTGGCCTTAAGCTCCAGAATTCTCTGTGCTGCTTCTCCTACTTTTAAGACCCTCCTTAAAACCTACCCCTCTGACCAAGCTTTTAATCACCTGTCCGAATATCTCCTCCTTTGGCTTGGTGTCAATTTTTGTCTGACTTATGCTCCTGTGAAGTGCCTTTTTATGTTTAAAGAAATTGTTATGTTCCAGGCGTGATATATATGCAAATTGTTTTTCTTTCTATTAGACGTTGGATGATGGCCTAAATGTGATTCAGCTTGAGACTGCTGTTGGGGCTGCCATTAAGAGCTTTGAAAATGCACTAGGTGTTAATGTGCCACGTAGTCGCTTCTTGCCTGTCAAGACCACCTCTGATCTGATGCTGGTGATGTCCAACCTGTACAGCCTTGATGCTGGATCTCTGACGATGAGTGACAAAAGAGAATTCCGAACTGTGCCTTTGGTTAAGCTGGGCAGTTCCTTTACTAAGGTAATGAATTCCGCAGATGTCAAATAAAAAATACAATGAATCATGTTGGCTTCGTGCCATTTAAGATCCTGTATCCTATTCATCTTTCAACTCGTGTTACAGGTTTTACTCTGTTGCCCTGCAGATCCAATCTCTCCTTTTTAATTGTGAATGAAGTGCCAACCATCTGTTACTTTTTCACTAAAATGGAAGCAGAAGAGAATCTTAAACAAGCACTTACTGTTTTTTAAATAACTTGTCCCTTGCTGTGTCAGGATTTGGGATTAAAACTTATAAACGCTTTTCAGATCGTCATCAAATTGAGAACTCTGACTAAGGACTTCAACCTAATGCTCCCAATATAAGGATGTATTGTGGCAAAGTCTTCATTTAAAGCGCTTCATAAATCGACTGGTCTCGGCTCCATAGTTGGTGGAATCACAAGAGACTAGTCCGATCCTATCCATGTACAAGCACCTTCCAGCAGGGGCTACTGGATTGTCATGAGTGGAAAACCTCACTTAATTGTATCTCCTCGCCTCCTTCCCAAGCGCAGGGATACTAGGATGAATTGGGAGTGCCCCCTCTACAGCCTGGGCTGAGTAAGGTGGAGTCAGTACAAGCCAAAGATTGCACTTGGGATCTTCCTTATTTGTGTGGCTCAGTACCACATCACACGATGCATTTAGCCACTAGGCTGTTGAGAAAGAGAAATTGGGCAGGTGGGTAGGAAGCATTGGATGCCAGTATAAAGCTGATTATGCCTCCTTTATGGAGAATTGTCCACTCTACCAACACACTCAGATCCACTGTGAAACTGCAGTGATCTAAACTGGAGAAGCCTGGTTAAGATCCTTGCATGCCCTGGATGCAGTAGTGTACAAAAGGAAACCATACCTTCAAAGATTTTGTTTCACAAGGTCTGATAGAGTGCATAATGTTCTCTGACCTATATTCTAGTCATTTGATCTAGTTTGCAATGAGGAAGTGCTACTTGGCACAACAATGACCATCAAACTGGAGGTCATTGTAACAGCTAATGACCGACACTGGCAAATTGAGCTGGTAAGCATCTAACAAATTGCTGGCAATAGACTTAATACAGTAGCTCATAATCTCTGATGTGTGACAGGACGAGCCACATCACACCACGCGTCCGCCAACAAATTGAAGTATGTTAACAAGTGTATGACGGCTGTAATCTTTAAGTATCACCTTGGAAATTGACAGGTGGCCTCTCATTCCTCTGTAGATTGGGAGAAAATGTACATAGAAACCAAAGTCCCATAAAGCTGGGTTATGGACTGGTGCTAGTCCAGCTTGCCTTTATAATGCTGTGTTCCTCACCTCGGGCTGACTTCTTAGGGAGGGTATATGTTTGCTTCCATGTAGCCTCAGGTTGTAGAGAGGCATTGGCAAATGATATGGAGTAGGTTGTCTGTCCTCTTGGCCTGGATTAATTTGAAACATTGAGGAAGCAAAAATTTAAATGGGGAAGGAGATAAATGTTAAAATTAAATCTTGATGTACAGTTGGATGAAAAATGTAAACTTTCTTTAACTTAAAACTACAGAATGCATTTCTGCAGATTGAGGCCTGAGAAAATAGTTTTTATTTTAAATAATCTAAAATGACAGGAACTGGTTTCAAATAAATGCATTTTCTTTCATTTAAATTTAGATAATTCAATTTTTTTTAAATTTAATTCTCAGGAGTATACTAGTCTTGTCCAAGTGTAAAGTCCAGTGTTTGGTTTTAGTACTGTACCTAATTAGCTTTTAAAATGCTGACTGGGCCTTGCACTTTATCAAGTAAGCAAATGAATCGATGGCAACTGATAGAATATGATTCTTGAAGGCAGTGCAAACAGATCTTTTTTCCAACCAGGTACAAGATTACCTGACCAGGCTGGACAGTATACCAGATATACTTGAATTGGATCACCTTACTGTTTCAGGAGATGTTACTTTCGGAAAGAATGTTGTATTGAAGGTTAGTAAAGAGTTGGGTCAGTACTTGGTATTGTAGAGTTTCCTCTAAATTACTGTTCAAAATTGCCTAATCTGTGAAATCTTACATCACAACCCAAAGCAGCGACTGAAGTATGGTCCTGCAGTTGATTTGGTGGAAAAAAAACTAGACATTATCTATCTAAAGACGAGCTTCTTCAGATTTAGAAAAAAACACCATGCCCATTTGCCCAATATAAGTGAAATTGACATCATGGGAATCTTGGGCAGACTATTTTTGAAGAGTTCACTGCTATGAGTTTCTGTAGGTTTTCGAGATTTTCTTTCAAATAAATTATTACACAGGAAATAGATGCAAGTACTTGCACACTGTACAGGCATAACAATGAACAAAGTGGCTGTGGGTATGTTTAGACAAACGGGTTTTGTTGGCATCCACTCCTGACAGTACTAAATATTTCATTCAGTAATGGGTGCTTTTTGCTATGTTCTTTTGTGCCTTTTGATTTTGTTTTCTGTATCTAATTTGCACACTAATATTTAGTCATTAATTATATAGAAAGAAGTTGCATTTCTATAGCACCTTTCATGACCTCAAGACATCCCAAAGTACTTTACAGCTATTGAAGTACGGGAACGGTAGCGTAGTGATAATGCCACTGGGCTGGTAATCCAGAGGCCTGGACTAATGATCCAGAGACGTGAGTTCAAATCCCACCACGGCAGCTGGGGAATTTAAATTCAGTTAATTAAATAAATCTGGAATAAAAAGCTAGTATCAGTAATGGTAACCATGAAACTATCAGATTGTCGAAAAAACCCATCTGGTTCACTAAGGTCCTTTTAGGGAAGGAAATCTGCCGTCCTTACCTGGTCTGGCCTATATGTGACTCCAGACCCACAGCAATATGGTTGACCCTTAACTGCCCTCTGAAATGGTCTAGCAAGCTACTCCGTTATAACAAACCGCTACGAAACACTAAGAATGAAACGGGACGGACCACCCAGCATCGACCTCTGCACCGGCTACGGACACGGCAACCAGCCCAGTCGACCCTGCAAAGTCCTCCCCACCAATATCTGGGGACTTGTGCCAAAGTTGAGAGAGCTGTCCCACAGACTAGTCAAGCAACAGCCTGACGGTCATACTCTCAGAATCATACCAAATCATCCCAAACTCTTCCATCAACCAGTCGGGAAGGAGTGGTCCTGGGAGTCCTCAACATTGACTCCAAAGTCTCATGGCTTCAGGTCAAGCATGGGCAAGGAAACCTCCTGCTGATTACCACCTACCGCCCTCCCTCAGCTGATGAATCAGTACTCCTCCATGTTGAACACCACTTGGAAGAAGCATTGTGTAGCAAGGGCACAGAATGTACTCTGGGTGAGGGACTTCCATGTCCATCACCAAGAGTGGCTCGGTAGCACCACTACTGACCGAGCTGGCCGAGTCCTGAAGGACATAACTGCCAGTCTGGGCCTGCGACAGGTGATGAGAGAACCAACACGAGGGAAAAACCTACTTGACCTCATCCTCACCAATCTACCTATCGCAGATGCATCTATCCATGACAGTATTTGTAGCAGTGACCACCGCAATGTCATTGTGGAGATGAAGTCCCGTCTTCACACTGAGGACACCCTCCATCATGTTGTGTGGCATTACCACCGTGCTAAATGCAATAGATTCAGAACAGATCTAGCAGCTCAACTTGGCATCCATGAGGCGCTGTGGGCCATCAGCAGAATTGTATTCCACCACAATCTGTAACCTCATGGCCCAGCATATCCCTCACTCTACCATTAACATCAAGCCAGGGGCCAAACCCTGGTTCAATTAGGAGTGTAGAAGAGCATGCCAGGAACAGCACCAGGCATACCTAAAAAATGAGATGCCAACCTGGGGAAGCTGCAACACAGGACTACATGCATGCTAAAAAGCAGAAGCAGCATGCTATAGACGGGGCTAAGCGATCCCACAATCAACGGATCAGATCAAAACACTGCAGTCCTGCCACATCCAGTCGTGAATGGTGGTGGACCATTAGACAACTAACAGGAGGAGGCTCCATGAATATCCCCATCCTCAATGATGGTGGAGCCCAGCATGTGAGTGCAAAAGACAAGGCTGAAGTGTTTGCAACTATCTTCAGCAAGAAGGGCCGAGCGGATGATCCATATCGGCCTACTCCTGAGGTCCCCACCATCACAGAAGCCAGTCTTCAGCCAATTCGATTCAGTAAGACCTGGACGACGTTCAGGCTTGGGCTGATAAGTGGCAGGTAACATTTGTGCCACAGAAATGCCAGGCAATGACTATCTCCAACAAGCGAGAGTCTAACCACCACCCCATGACATTCAATGGCATTACCATCGCAGATTCCTCCACCAACATCCTGGGGGTCACCATTGACCAGAAACTTAACTGGACTAACCACATAAATACTGTGCCAACAAGAGCAGGTCAGAGGCTAGGTATTACCTCCTAACTCCCTAAAGCCTTTCCACCATCTACAAGGCACAAGTCAGGAGTGTGATGGAATACTCTCCACTTGCCTGGATGAGTGCAGTTCCAACAACAAAGAAGCTCAACACCATCCAGGACAAAGCAGCCTGCTTGATTAGCACCCCATCCACCACCTTACTATGGCTGCAGTGTGTACCATCTACAAGATGCACTGCAGCAACTCACCAAGGCTTCTTCGGGAGCACCTCCCAAACCCGCGACCTCCTCCACCTAGAAGGACAAGGGCAGCAGATGCATGGGAACACCACCACCTCCCCCTCCAGGTCACACACTATCCTGACTTAAAGTATATTGCCGATCCTTCATAGTCGCTGGGTCAAAATCCTGGAACTCCCTACCTAACAGCACTGTGGGAGTACCTTCGCACGGACTGCAGCAGTTCAACAAGGCAGCTCACTACCACCTTCTCGAGGGCAATTTAAAAAAAAAATTAAAAAAAATTGTTTATGGGATCAGGGCGTCGCTGGCAATGCCAGCATTTATTGCCTATCCCTAGTTGCCCTTGAGAAGGTAGTGGTGAGCTGCCGTCTTGAACCACTGCAGTCCCTGTGGTGATGGTACTCCCACAGTGCTGTTAGATAGGGAGCTCCAGGATTTTGACCCAGCGACGATACAGGATTGGCGATATACTTCTAAGTTAGGATGGTGTGTGACTTGGAGGTGGTGGTGTTCCCATGCGCCTGCTGCCCTTGTCCTTCTAGGTGGAAGAGGTCATGGGTTTGGGAGTTACTGCAGTGTATCTTGTAGATGGTACACACTGCAGCCACGGTACGCCGGTGTTGGATGGGGGTGCCAATCAAGCGGGCTGCTTTGTCCTGGATGGTGTCGAGCTTCTTGTGGTGTTGGAGCTGCACTTATCCAGGCAAGTGGAGAGCATTCCATCACACTCCTTACTTGTGCCTAGTAGATGGTGGAAAGGCTTTGGGGAGTCAGGAGGTGAGACACTTGCCGCACTCACCGCAGAATACCTAGCCTCTGACCTGCTCTTGTTGTTGCAGTATTTATGTGGCTGGTCCAGTTAAGTTTCTGGTTAATGGTGACCCCCAGGATGTTGATAGTGGGGGAATTCAGTGATGGTAATGCCATTGAATGTCAGGGGGAGGTGGTTGGACTCTCGCTTGTTGGAGATAGACATTGCCTGGCACTTCTGGGGTGTGAATGTTACCTGCCACTTATCAGCCCAAGCCTGAACGTTGTCCAGGTCTTTAGAATTAGGGATGGGCAATAAATGCTGGCCTTGCCAGTGACGCCCACATCCCACAAACTAATAAAAGTGTAGTCACTGTTGTAATGTAGGAAATGTGGCAGCCAATTTGTGCACAGCAAGCTCCCACAAACAGCAATATGATAATGACTAGATAATCTGTTTGTGATGTTCGAAGATTGATAAATATTAGCCAGGATACCAAGGGAGAACTCCACTGCTCTTCGAATAGTGCAATGGGATCTTTTACATCCACCCGAGGGGGCAGACAGGACCTCGCTTTATGCCTTATCCGAAAGAGAAAGAAAAATTACTTATTCTATATAAGTGCACAAACTGAATAAAAATGACTGCTTAACTCCACTTATCTCATGTACAGTGATGCATCTTGGATTGAGAATTTTCTGGGCATCATAGACATAAGCCCACATCCTACTACAATAGCAAAATACTGCAGATGCTGGAAATTTGAAATAACAGAAATTGCTGGAAACACTCAGGCCAGGCAGCATCTGTGGAGAGAGAAACAGAGTTAATGTTTCAGGTCTGACCAGGGTCACCGACCTGAAATGTCAACTCTGTTTCTCTCCACAGATGCTGCCTGGCCTGCTGTTTCCAGCATCTTCTGTTATTTCCCACATCTTACTAGATTGGTACACCAACCTTCCATGCCAGTGAGTTGCCCTCCAGATAAAACCAGAAATGCAACAAATTCTAAAATGTTTTAAGGACATTATCAATAGCATCCTTTTTCTATTAATTTAGATTAGTTATTAAGATACTTGGCATCACTTGATCTGTACCCTGCTGTGCATCAACTGTGTTTTTTTTGTATTTAGGGAACTGTTATAATTATTGCAAATCATGGAGACAGGATTGACATACCTCCAGGTGCCATATTGGAAAATAAGATTGTTTCGGGCAATCTGCGGATCCTGGACCACTAGGAGGAAGATTTATGATCCTAACCTGTTGAAATTGCTTTATTTTATCATGTGATGGGTCACAGTAATGCAATTCATATAGTTTTATGTGCGTTAAAATGCTTAGAGTACGTGCTAGCTTCGGGTGTGAAGACTTATTTCTTCCAGGTAGCTGTTTCAAAATTGCCTACCATTTTAAAATTGTATTTGTTGCCACCTTTTGAGATTTTAAAACCATGTCCTACAGAAAGCTCCGAGTACTGCAGCAGCATTTATATACACTGTTAAAATGTGGCCCCAATTTTTTCCTTTCAAACAATGCTATGAATTCAACTTTGTGTCCATTAAAAAAAAAATAATTCAACTTTGTAATAAATTGTTTCCAGTACTCAAAGGGTTAAAGTTTTCTGTTCCAAGCTAGTGCTTACTTTACATTCAGTCTTTGAACTGTAATAAAATGCAATTTGAAAATTGTCTGTGTGTTCTGTTTAGTGAGCTTTTGATGGTGGATGTTTATTTTTAAGGCCAGGTAACCAAGGGATTTTTATTTTCAACAGCAAAATACTGCAGATGCTGGAAAAACTGAGCAGGCCAGGCAGCATCTGTGGAGAGAAAGAGTTAAATGTTTCTCGCTGCCTGGCCTGCTCAGTTTTTCCAGTGTTTTCTATTTTCTTCCTGGTAGTTATCTGACCTGAACCATACCAGCGCTGATGCGTGCGAATGGCTTGCTGTAACAGTTTGTTTTTCTTTGGTCCATTTTGACGATTGCTTGACCATCCCTCATACCTTTGAGTTGACTGTATGCAGAGTGAAAGGACAGACCCATAGTGCTGCAATATATTTCTGCTCTGCTGTTAATTTTAGAATTGTTCAGAGCGTGGTGATAGAGTAAGGTTTTTAAGTTGTGTGGTCAAACATCTGATTTTTTTGTTGTGGGTTGATCCAGAGATATGTGCACTTCAACAGTCTCTCACTAAAGAGCTCATCATTCCCTCTCTTCCATCCTATGCTGCAGTTAAAAAGACTTGCAAGAGTGAGCAATAAATCTTCGGGGCTTCTGCATACAACCCGTCTTCAATTCCATATTCTACCTCACATGCTAACTTTTAGTTCAATTTCCACAAAGTACTGAACTAATAGCCATCTAAAGTACCTTTGTCAGCCTTGGCTCAGTGGTAGTATTCTGAGTCAGATGGTCCCATTCCAGAGACATAAGCTAGGCTGACACTTCAGTGCAGTACAGAGAGTGCTACATGGTCAGAGGTGCAGTCTTTCAGATGAGATGTTAAATTGAAGCCCCCATCTGCCCCCTGTACTGACTCAGTTTGATTAGGACCACAGAGCTAGTTCCAAGTGGCTTCTGCCCCTCTGGATGGGAGGTGTGAAAATCAGCCATGGTTTCTACTTCAGGAATGGTAGGTCAGGAGAGAATTGGTCCTTCCAACCACCAACCTTCACTGTCCAGGATCACAAGCAGAGCCTACCTGTTCAACTATACCCCAGACAATGACATCTGGACAGTAGGGAAGGGATTAAAGTTGAAACATGAAATTCCAAACACTGGCTTGAACCTTCGAGCTTGCTAGTGTCTCAACTGAAACCCCAAGACTACTTGGGAGTCAGCAATATTGAAAAGCCCTTGGATGAAGATGCATGCTTCATGTGGTGGGAAAAGTTTTTCTATAGCCCAGTAGCCCCTAAGCTAAACTGAGGTTTCTGTCCTCATGAGCTAGCTGTACTGTCACTGAGCTAATGGATTCAAAAAAATTCCAAGATTAAATATGGAAGAACCTTGGCAATTCTCCCTACCAAGAGAAAAAACTGGATGCTTGATATGCAACAAGGATGGTGAAATAGTTAATGTATCCATCAAGTGGCTGATTCTCATTTATTGCCAGGACTGTTTGACCTACTGAACGCTATTCCATGGAAGGAAAATATTTTTCATAATTTGTAAGTGCTTTGCGGTAGTTGTGTGATGCCCAGCTTCTATGCAGCAAGTCTGTCTAAATAATTTAAGGTTAAAGCTGTTGGGTGTTGACTTGTGCCAGAAAACTTTGCTTTGGGAAGAACAGTATTGAAACATTTCATGAAATAGCAGAAAAACCTGAATGTCATCCAGCTAACTAAAGCAGAAGTCTCCTGTCATTTATAGCAAAACAGTGATATCTAGGACAGAAAATGAACAGCATGGTCAGGCAGAAATCCACCACTGCTGCATTATGCTCTCTGGGTCTGGTCCACACCCAGAATTGGGAGATTCAAAAGAAATTGAAGCTGAAACTTGATCGATGGCCTTGTTTGCAACCAAGAATAAAAGTGATCTCTGTCCCCTTACTGTCTGATTGCTTTCCACTCTTGTCTTTCCACCTCTGTCACTGTAGAACACCTTCGTTGTCATCTGTCTTTGAAACTTTGTCAGCCGTGGCTCAGTGAGGAGCACTCACCTGAATCAGAAGGTTGTGGGTTCACGTCCCACTTCAGAGACTTGAGCACAAACATCTAGACTGACACTCCAGTACAGTACGGAGGGAGCGCTGCATTGTCAGATGAGACGGTAAACCGATGGCCCAGCTGCTCTCAGGTGATATAAAAGATCCTACGGCATTATTTCAAAGAGCAGGGGCATTATCCCCAGTGTGGCCAATATTTATCCCTCAATCAACATTACTAAAAGAGACTATCTGGTTATCATATTGCTGTTTGTGGGAGCTTACTGTGCACAAATTGGCTGCTGCGTTTCCTACCTTACAACAGTACTTCATTGGCTGTAAAGCACTTTGGGACGTCCTGCAGTCATGAAAGATGCTATATAAATGCAAGTCGTCTTTATTACTATCTCATCCTCCGTTTCCTTTTTCTGCTGTATCGCTCTTGAAACCCTCATGCACTTATTTTTCACTTTCAGCAAACTGGCGTGGGGGAGGGGCACACGGTCCTAAGCTAAGATACACCTCGGGTGCCTTGAGCCAGGAACTGCTGCAATGCATGGATGAAAGATAAACTGAGGTTGTGGGCAGAGAATGAGCTTGTAATAAAAAAAAACTTTACCACCAACTGGAAACTGGCAGCAACAATGCCTTTTGTATAACCTAAAACTCCATTTTTGGAAAAGGTATGAAATTGTCCAGAAGATGCATATGCTAATATTTTCTTAATTACTTAATGGTCACCTGACACTCACCTTCATGACACACACAAAGAGGTACCATGTAACAGTACCTGAGGGTATCACATGGGGCACAACCTTAAAATTAGAGCTCGGCTGTTCAGGGGTGATGTCAGGAAGCACTTCTTCACACAAAGGGTAGTGGAAATCTGGAACTCTCAAAAAGCTGTTGAGACTGGGGGGTCAATTGAAAATTTCAAAGCTGAGTTTGATAGATTTTTGTTGGGTAAGGGTATTAAGGGTTACGGAACGAAGGCAAGGAAGCACTTCTTCACACAAAGGGTAGTGGAAATCTGGAACTCTCAAAAAGCTGTTGAGACTGGGGGGTCAATTGAAAATTTCAAAGCTGAGTTTGATAGATTTTTGTTGGGTAAGGGTATTAAGGGTTACGGAACGAAGGCAAGTAGATGGAGTTAAAATACAGATCAGCCATGATCTAATCGAATGGCAGAACAGGCCCAAGGGGCTGAATGGCCTCCTCCTGTTCCTATGTTCATTCTGGACTCTAAATGTTTGAACATCAGAGCAGCCAAGCTAATGGCAGTATTCTAATTATTGTTCTTGGCACCAGTCAGGTCTCAAGTGCTTTGCCAAGTCAGGGAGCAGGAGCAGAGTTGAAGTTCTGGGATACGACTGGTGCAATCAAATGGGGTTGAAAGAAGGGCACTTACCCTATCCTGCATCGCAGCGGCACATTCACAGACACAAGAATTGTAATATAAATGGAAAGATTAGAGAGTACACTTAAAAAGAGCAGAACTCATCAAGTGCTTTCATTTTTACGTAGTTCTACGTAGAAGTATTAGCAGAGCGAACTGTGAGGGAGCTTTGGTTACAATTTCTTGACCTTGCACAAGAGAAATACCAGTAAAACACAAAACCACGAGTGCTGGAAGAAAGTTGGAATCAAAATATCCCCGACAGACCAAAAAACGGTTTGTAAATTGAGCAGCAACACAACAGTATTTAGAATGAGCACAAGTTTCAGAAAGCAGTTTGTTCCTGGTTAGAATAGAAGACGAAGCAAAGCAGCAAAGGTTTAAGGAGCAGTGCAATGGAGGCAGGAAAGGGAGGATGCGTACCAATTACAAGTGTCTAAACTGGTGGCTGCAAAGTAACAGAACAACCTCACGGCTTCTGAAAAGCAAAGTCTGCACAAACCAGAGACTAATGCAAAGGAGTCAGCATAGGCGCAAAGCAGATGTAAAACAGAAACAGCACCAACATGTTGAGGCTTTACACACGTCCGCAGTAGAAGCCTGAATTCGGGGTGGCTGGACAATTTGAAACAAATACAGTCTAGATGAGTGGACAAGAGTAAATTACTTGGGAGAGATTACACAAACTAGGGTTGTATTCCCTGGAATTTAGAAGGTTAATTTTGTAATAATGCACAAAAAGTTCAATCTTATTACAGTAGTTTGAAAAACTGGGGGGGGTGGGGGGTAAGAAAATGGATTAGTTCAAAATGGTTCACCCTGTCTTTAATCATTTAGCAATTTGCATGCCTCAAACAGTCACTGCTTATAGCAACTCAACTTTCATGCAGCAATCAGGAGATGCCATAGAAATGTCTTTCACTTTAACAGAAGCAGCTTTGCATAGCCAGAGGAGGTAGATTATGGCATGACAGCAGATGTTTGAATCCCTTATAGAAGCAGACATTGGTCCATTCAGAGTTGGTTCTGGTGCAACAGTAACCAGTTACAATGCACGAGGAGGAGCTCTGATAAGTCAAATGTCCATTTCTAGAAATTGGCAGAGTCAAACATCTGATGTCATGCCATAATGCACCTCCTCTGGCTAGGCCAGACCGCATTGGTGGCTCTTGTTCTTGGCCAGCCCCCATCCTCCTCGTGTCCCCTTGATAACCTCAGCATGTCTTCCACACAACCCCCGCCCCAAAGTTTGGGAACATCTATTACAGGAAGGATATATGGTGCAGATTCACTAGGATATTACCAGAGACAAGTTATGAAGAGACTGGAGAAGCTGGGGCTTTTTGGACTAGAGGTGAGAAGTTTAAGGGGATGGGTGACTTGATAGACGTCTTCAAGATTATAAATTGATAAGGTAAATAGTGAATGATTATTTCTACTGATTGGTGAGACGATAAGGAGAGCGCACAAATGTAAGGGGAGGTTAGGAATAAAATCCCTTTACACAAAGGGTGGTTAGAGTATGGAATTCTCTGCATAGGTTGTTGATGTAGCAGAGTTCGCAATAAATTATTTAAAAAGATAATTTGATCATCACCTGAACAAGATTAAGAGTAATGGAGAGTGAAATTACAAAAGGTAGGGAAAAAAATTGGTGCAGACTTGATGGGCTGAATGGCCCATTTGTGTGCTGTAACATTCGATGATAGTAAGCAATTGTCGAACTTCGAAGTTACTCTAGCGATCTTGGTGGCGTGAACTTCAGCTCTCCCAACATTAGTTTGAATCTGGCGCCAAATCAAACGAGTCTCCAGTGTCCAGCAACAGCGATGTCTTGACAATCACATTGAAGAATTCTCTCAGACAGAAAATCAGGAAGTAAAATGCACAGATTATAATTTACTTTTTATAAATTTTACAGAGAGCGAAATAAAGATTGGGACATACACATATGATTAAGGTAGAAGCTGAAATATCAACAAACTTTAAAAATATATTAAAAACCATGTAATTCTTATCATAGTAATGGAAAAGTTTGACATTCCACAAATATAAAATTAGTTTTTCAGGGCCAGCACATTGTTCAGCAGTCAATACGCTGTTTAAAAAAAAAGTTACACCTCTTTCAACAAGGCTCAACTTTTTCGGGGGCAGTGGGGGGTGGGGGAAGAGATTAATAGCGATATTCTAGCGTAATAGGGGAGTTTTATCATCAGGCACTGTGATTTGAATTGATTGCCGGCTCTGGGGAGTTCCACAGCACAACCTATGGCGGGGCAGGTAATGACTGACCGCACCTTCTGGATTTCTATGTTGATGTGCGCACTCCAGAAGTTGCAGTCACTTCGCCGTCATTACCACCACAAAATCCGGGCCATTAGATTTACACTGGTGTGTTTAAGAATCTAGAATTGAAAATTAACTGTCATGTAAGAACTGTTTAAACATTTCCAGGCTAGTAAAAACAAAAGAAAAGTTAGCAGCCTCAGGTAGAAGGTAAACTTTGGTTCTGGCTAGGCAAAGGTTGTATAGATAACTATCCAATTAGATCATCAGAGGTCTGTAGATTACAAACAACTTGTACATCCACAGTGGGAGCCAAAAATGATCTCATTACAAAACTGCAAATAATCAAAACTAAATCACTTCCATGTAACTTTTATTTTGAGATTTTAATTTAAAAACATCAGGATTGGAGAGATATTATTATTAGATATCATTAAACCCCTCAGCAAGCTTGGTTTTAAATTAATTGTAATAGCAGCACAAAAGGGAGACAAGGTCGGTCTTCAGTGCCACCAGTGTATTATTAGGCACTCAGTAAATAAGGACTTCACTCTTGGCAGCACAAACTGTAGCTTTTTGCACTGCAAGAGAAATAAACTTAGGCACTTGACAGTATTGTAGACATTCACCACTAACTCTGATTACTGATGGCACAAAACTCCCACACGAATGATGGAAACTAACCTCAATCTAACACAAATTCATCAAAAGGTTTGAGACTGATAAAAACCATATCTTAATCAAAGCTTTCCATAAAAACCCAGTGAGGCATTTTAAGCACAACAGTGCTTCCCCTAAGCATGTACTTCAGAAAAGAAACTAGAATCTGCCATATGGCAAAAGAAAAGTTGTTAACCCACCCAATCTAGAAAAAAAAAACTTTATTACAAATATAACATCATTGCTGACTTCTATTATTTACCAAAGGTGCATTGAGGATATGAGAGTTAAAATAAACCCTGGAACACTTAGATTTTAAAGCCTGGGTTGAACAGCAAGCTGTGGGGGTATAGGAAAATGTACATCTTCTATGCAACTAACACTCCAAAAGATTTTTAAAATCCATAGAAAGGTCTGTAAAAAAATAAAGCTCCTAGATTATTAGCACCCCCCATGGATAAGAAACAAACCAATCCATTTTTATGAATTGTTAATGTTGCAAGAATTTACAACTGTTTAAAAGGTATTTTATAAACTGTACCATCATTAGCTATGCTTGTATTTTTTTTTTTTAAACGTAGTGTTATGATAGCACGAGGTTTAACATACAAATAATCAGATGCAAAGCATCCTTTAGTGCTACATACAGTCTTCCAGTAAAGCCAAACCTCGAGTACAGTATTGGTTTTGGTCCACAGAATCTTGAACCTAGTCTGAAAGGTTTTAAAAACGATGAACGATCACTTGCCCTCGGGAGGGCATTCGCTGTAAATCACTCCCCGATTTGGTCGTCAGAGATGTTGCTTCAGTGGAGGACTGCCAGGAAGATATTTGATTCTCGGGGCAGTGAAGGTCTAGGATCATCATGAAACACCTCGGCATGCAAAGCAGCATTCTTCAGAATGTCACCTCTTCTGCTCCCAGATTTCTGTCATGTTAACGTCCAAATTCTCAAGGCCTTTCAATGCTTGGATATTTCCAGTGTAGAAAGCTAGATCTGATGCAACAAGCCTGCAGATGAAATGGATTGTCTGATTAGTCTTGCCCATCTTTTCTATATACACGAGTATGAATGACTCTTGCAGCCAACACATGATTCAATACATCTTAGAATAACTCTTCTCCCTACTACCTCAGTGCCTATTGTTTATACACATATTTTGGCTTACAGGAAAAGTATACTTCTATGCCAATTATTAACTCTATGCTCACCCTGCTGAGAAGTTACAATGACCACAGAAAGACATTTGTAATTCAGTAGACAGACAGTAAACTTTTATATTTACCATTTCACAATGTGAATAGCATAGTTCAACAAACAGCTGAAGCTGAATTGAACAGATGTTCCAGTATTCAATTGCTAAACCTACTAGGAACCATTAGAAACTGGGGCCTGGACTTTCTGCTCGGTTGCGCTGGGTTTTCTTTGGCGCAATTCGTCTGGAATCTGCATAACCAGCACAAAAGATCACAGAATTTTAAGCACAAATTACGTTCAGCGTAACTGGGGTTTCTGCGATCTTTTGCGCTAGTTTAAAAACATCACGCTAGAATTCAGCTCCGCTCACAAAACTGGCCACGCCCTAGATCAAATTAATCACCATGGCGAGTTTTTGCTAATTGTGTCCGTTTGCAGGCCTTCAA
Source organism: Squalus acanthias (assembly GCA_030390025.1). NCBI lineage: Eukaryota > Metazoa > Chordata > Chondrichthyes > Squaliformes > Squalidae > Squalus > Squalus acanthias. The sequence goes on from CM059436.1 coordinate 69,271,962, forward strand.
GGAAGCTCTAAAAATTAAGCTGGTTCTTTTGGGCCCAAAGCGGAAACTCTACCCCATGATATTTAAAAACACCCTTAGACATACAGCAGCATCGCTACCCGTGAACATCAGAGATTTCCTGTCGGGATTATTGGTGCAGACCTGACACAGTTCAAGTGCACGGATAACTAATGTAATCCGTCACTAAGGATAGTGTTTAGAAGCAGCCGGTAGCATGTAGCAGAAAGCTTGCCTCATTTAGGTCTCTTCATTGGGGAGACCAAACGCAGATTGGGCGATCGCTTCGTGGAACACCTCCGTTCAGTCCGCAAGCGTGACCCCGAGCTTCCGGTCGGTTGTCACTTTAATTCTCCGCTCCACTCCCACTCTGCCCTCGGCCTTCTACACTGTTCCAATGAAACTCAATGTAAGCTCGAGGAACGGCACCTCATCTTTCGATTAGGCACTTTACAGCCTTCTGGACTCCACGAGTTCAACAATTTCTGATCATAACCACTGCTCCCATTTTATCAGATGGCAGCTGTTGGTAATGGTTCTGCTGTTGCCATTTACAACTCCTCTACACCCATGTTTTGTTTCTTTACTTGTCCCATTACCATCTCCTTTTGCCTTGCACCATCATCCCTTTTGCCATTTAATCTCTCCTGCCTTCCACCCTATCACAAACCTCCCCTTTTGTTCTTTCCTCGCCTCCCCTCCCCCTTTTCTTTGCCTCTGTACAGGAAACTCTTTCGTATCCGGCACCTACGGGACCGGGATGGTGCCGGTTGATTAAAAATTCCGGATAACGAAGAAGGGACATGGAGTCACACGGCCAGAAGTGCCGGAGCCCCGGTCACACGGCCAGAAGTGCCGGAGCCCCGGTCACACGGCCAGAAGTGCCGGAGCCCCGGTCACACGGCCAGAAGTGCCGGAGCCCCGGTCACACGGCCAGAAGTGCCGGAGCCCCGGTCACACGGCCAGAAGTGCCGGAGCCCCGGTCACACGGCCAGAAGTGCCGGAGCCCCGGTCACACGGCCAGAAGTGCCGGAGCCCCGGTCACACGGCCAGAAGTGCCGGAGCCCCGGTCACACGGCCAGAAGTGCCGGAGCCCCGGTCACACGGCCAGAAGTGCCGGAGCCCCGGTCACACGGCCAGAAGTGCCGGAGCCCCGATCACACGGCCACAAGTGCTGAAGCCCCGGTTACATGGCCACAGGTACAGGGGGCCCGGTTACACAACCAGGTGGTGCAGGAGCCATGGTTACACGGCAAAAGGTACGAGAACCCCGGTTACACAGCCACAAATATACAGTATACGGAAGCCTCAAAACCTACTCCAGAATTTTGCCGGTTATTAGAGAATTCCAGATAATTAGGTGCCGTTTAAACGAGAGTTTCCTGTACTTGCTTCAAACCGGTTATATCTCTAACTTCTTCCAGTTCTGATGAAAGGTCATCGACCTGAAACATTAACTCTGTTTGTCACCACAGATGCTGCCTGATCTATTGAGCATTTCCAGTATTTTCTGTTTTTATTTCCTCATGTAAGTTGTTGGTTGAGTCAGTGTTGGGTGGGTTGAATGTTATGATGAAACATTCCATCCTGGATGAATGCAGAGAGTTAAAAGGCCTGCCTTTGTGTGACAGGAGGTGAATTTACAATGCAGTAACTGACAGCACAAAAACCCAACTAGTAATTTGGTTAAAGAGGCTCCTGTGTTTTGTACAGATTCAAACCTGGACCACATTTGGTCTGCACATAAAGAAATTCAGCTTAACCGTAATTTCTGTCAGCAGTGTTTCATACGTATTCACGGTCTGCTTTAGTACCTAGAATGAACTAATCTGACTACTCGCGTGGAGTTGCCCTGCGGTTACAGTGGTTTTTTATGGTACAATTCGCCCGAAATTGGCGGAACCAGCGCAAAAGATTGCGGAATTTCAAGTGCAAATTGCATTCAGCGCAAATCGAGTTCCGGCGATCTTTTGCGTTGGTTTAAAAAACCTTGTGCTAGAAGCTGGCCCCGTCCACAAAACTGGCCACGCCACCAGATCAAATTAATCACCATGGCGAGTTTCCGCTAATTGCATTTGTTGGTGGGCCGTTGAGGAGGCTCCAAAAATTAAGCTGGTTCTTTTGGACGCAAGAACACGAATAGGAACGTTTTAGAAGCTTTTGAATATATTCTTTTAATTTACTAAGAAACTAACTACTGTACCTCAATATAACTAGCAAATGGTTCTGTATAGTTCTTAAGTCATTTTCAGTTATTTAAAATCATATGACTCATCAGTCACCTGCGAACTAATTTTTAATGTGGAAGCAAGTCATCCTCGGTTCCGAGGGACTGCCTAAGAAGAAGGAGAAGACGCACAGGTGGTGGATTAGACACGGATTAAAAATGTTTGTGATAAATCCATTTTCATCTGTATTAATCAAAATGCACCAAGTTACCACATTTAAATGTATCAAGGAATATTTTTTAAAGCAAAAAAGTTATTTTTTTAATGATGTTTTAAAACACTGACCACTTGCGCTGGTTCATGGATTTTGCGTTTGGTGATATGCAAATGAGCAGAAACTTAAGAGAAAAAACACTTCTCAAAACGGGCACAGGATCGCCAATTGCGCCCAAAGTGGAAACACTACCCCACAGTATTGTGGCACATTGTGAGCCAACAGAAATGCACAAACCCATGCAAAGGTCCTCCGTCGTTCACAACATTTAAACGGGTCAGCTGTCTCTTCAGGTGAATTTTAAAACTTGAATTGATTCTCAAGAACAACATCTGGGGAGAAAAAGAGAGAAATTGTGCTTTACCAAGAATACAAAGTTAAGTCTCCTGCAGAAGATAAAGTCACACCACTGGACATACTTGTAAACCCCCACAGTAATATTTTGGATGAGGCAGTACCTCCCCCAACTGACGTTTGATGTGCTAAACAAGCAGCTCACAAAAATACAGTGATGTGGTTAACACCAATGCCATGATCTTCAGGTCAACATGTTAATGGATGTGACTGATGGCAATGGGGAGGCGGGTCAAGAAATTCATGGTAATAGTTAGCATCATACCAGGCAAGGTGAGGCGATTCTGCACTCATTTGGTAATTAGTATAACTGCAAACAACTTCAACTATTCGTACCCCTAAGGTACAATAGTTGGTTGAATTGGTTACTAAATGCAACATGGCTTTGAGATTCCCAATCTATTATTATGCAACATTTCTTCCCTATAATGTAATTCAGCCTCAATAAATTGAGATAAAACATAATCTCCTTATTTTATTGCACTCTTAGTTTCCTCTGCATTCATTGACTGGGAGGTGTGCAGGAAGAGAGATCTGGGGGTGTATGTACACAAATCTTTAAAGGTGGCAGGATAAGTTGAGAAGGTTGTTAAAAAGGCATAAGGATGCTTGGCTTTATAAATAGAGGCGTTAAAAACAAGGAAGTTATAGTAAACCATTATAAATCAGCTGGAGTATTGTGTGCGCAATTTTGGGAACCACACTTTAGGAAGGATGTCAAGGCCTTGGAGAGGGTGCAGAGGAGATTTACCAGAATGGTACCAGGGATGAGGGACTTCAGTTACATGGAGAGACGAGAGAAGCTGGGATTGTTCTCCTGAGAGCAAAGAAGGTTAAGGGGAGATTCAATAGAGGTGTTTTGATAGAGAGACTGTTTCCACTGACAGGAGGATCGGTAACCAGAGGACAAATATTTAAGATAATTGGCAAAAAATCCAGGGGGGAAAATGTGAAGAAAGTTATTATGATCTGGAAGGCACGGCCTGAAAAGGTGGTGGTGGAAGCAGATTCAATAGTAACTTTCAAAAGGGAATTGGATAAATATTTGAAAAGGAGACATTTACAGGGCTATGGGGAAAGTGCAGGTGAGTGGGACTAATTGGATAGCGCTTTCAAAGAGCCGGCATAAACACGGTAGGCCGAATGGCCTCCTTGATCAATAGCCCTACGAGTCGGACATGGAAATCCTGCTGACTGATTAGCAGGGTGTTGTCCAACATGCTATCCTGTCAATCAACACGGACTTGTTTGCTGAAAGCCCAGCCCTTGGAATTATTTTTTTTAGCCAAATAGCAATCTTTTGATGCGTTGCTGTGGGAACTGAGGCATGGGATGAAAAGGCAAGTTAAAGAAACTGAAGTTGCAAAAGAAAAAATAGGGCGTTTAAAAAGGTACAATAGGTAGAGGAGAGTATGTTAGAGAAAGAGAAACATTTTGTACTGAATTATAGGGCGGCATTATCCTGAACGAGTTACTGAATGGAAACACGTGAATAGATATCCGGGGAACATAACTTGCATTTTTACAACCCTCCACATGAATAGTGAATGCTGCACACACTCACCCAGGAGGGTGAACAGCCAATATGCTGAAGTCAAATTTTACACATGAAGTGGGTTTGAAAGGCTGATTTGGAGAAAGAAAATATAAAACTGGAAACACAAGTGACAATGACCGCTTTTACTCAGATGGTTACAAAAATATTAGATAAAATATTACTCTGTAAAAAATAAAATTAAACATTTAGATATCTCCACTGGATTCTGGAGTACTGCGTACAACTGAACAGAGCTGTACAAAGTAAATAGGGTCAGTGTAAGATTAGCCATTATTTCATACTAGTGCACAAATATCTGCAAAAGATAAAAAGTGAAAAACAAATAGCAAAGTTGCCATATTGTTGTTAGAATACATTTATTTGAGGAAAAAGTTTCACGTGGTTTCTGGTTTTAACTTTAAAGATTTAAGGAAAAGTGGCTGCTAAGGTTTGAGAAGGTGACTGGTGAAGGATGTTCCATGTGGCTAATCCTCTTCTTTCTTGTCCTTCTCCTGACTGATGATCACCAATACGTTTACTAGATAAAGTGAGTGCTGCCCCGGCCCCACATCCCTACAGAAGGGTGTCTGAGGAGCTCTGAATGGCGACATAATACAACTCACACGGAGATTTGTTGTGCGTCACCAGTGCGGTGATAAGATCAGCCAGAGAGCCAACCTGCTCTAACTGCGCCCAGTCCAGTCTGCATAATGGTATGCCAGTGAACCAGGTCAGTGCTTACAGGTTGCATGTAATCATGGTCTTCGTCCAGGGGGTGGGGAGAGGAGGAATGAGAATAGCAGAAGGCTGATATCAGCCTCTTACAACTGATAGGTCCCCTTGCCAGTCAGTGCAAACCTCCCAAAGACCTGAGGTTCTCTGTTGCCACCTTCAGAAAGGATTATGGTCTTTGCAGTGGAGTAAATCAAGCTGAAGGACGATGACTTACCTGTGGAGACAAAAAAAGACAATATGCAAACTTTGAGTTATGAGAACTCTTAGTGAAACTGCAGGCACAATTTTAGAAGCTACTCACTCATACATGCAACCGATATGCAGTTATAAACTCCGTTACAGAACGACATTTGCATGTAAATTAGTGACCAAGTTACATTGAATCACATTATTATTTAAGCTTACTTTATTTAATATACATATAAACTGTACTGGGAGATTACAGAGAAAGAGAAAATGTAATTTCAACTTACCAGAGGTTTGGAACTTCAATGATTTTGGATAATATTGCAAACTTGTCCTGCAGCCATGTTCGAGTTTCCGTTGGTGGGACTGTACTTCAGTAATGTCCTTTCGACTGTTGTGCATTAAAATATTTTGCTTTTCAGGCTAATTCTTTATCAGCCAAGTTTTTCAATTTTACTCAACTCCAGCTAACATGGCCCAATGTGTAACGACTTTCCTTCAGGAATAGGTAGAGGTTTGCTCCGTCATCTCAGTAAATGCATAACTGTTTTGCAATACAGTCCTCACCATTTACACCACGCTTACCACGGGCAGCCGCCTATATCGGGCAAATAGTGCTAACCATTTCCCAGTACTATAGGAGTTCATTACAAAGACACCGCTTAGAACGTATCAAGCACGCCGGTTATTTCGTCAGTTCAATAAGTTCTTCGCACCTTGTCAATTCTCTGTACTTACCGATTTACACACCGCTTCACAACATCCCTCTATCTGTGCAATGGTTATTTTTTGTGCACTGGGGATTTCTGTGACAAACTGTTTCGAGTTACACTGGAGTTGTATGGTCGCAGAAACAAAGATATCGGGGATTAAAATATCTAAAAGAATCACTAGAACCTCGTGCAATACAAAAGCCGGACGGTACTTGCAGACAGGACCACGTATCCTGAAGTTACTGGATCTGGCCACAATAGGATGCATGATGAATGAAAATACATTAGTGTTTTAAATTTGTTTGGTTTAAACTGTACATGTCCTGCTGTTGGTCTCAAACATCAAGCACTGGTGATCAGTGTTTATATACACCAAAGTGCCCACTAGAAGTGGGGACTGCAATAAATAATTGTGGCTCAGAGGAATGTGGCCATCATTGCCTTTTCCTGGACTGTATTTTGTGCCTTTACCATCAGCAGCAGACTATTCTGCTTATGTTAGAATATATAAAAAGGTAGTAGTTCCAACTGAGTTTCTTCATTTTCCACCATTGGTAAATTAAAGGTGGTTTTACCTTAGGGGAGTCCAGATACGCCAGTCTGTAGCTGACAAGAGCACTCTCAAATATAAAGGGTACAAAGTTTGGAGTTCTGGCACTTTGCCAGCTGGCATTGGATTAGCTGCCTCCTGAGCTATGCTGTCGGAACTGGTCCCACAAGCATTTTCTGCATAGGCCTCTTCCGGGCCTACAGAGAACAGCACCGGATAATAAATATAAATCAGGAACAGCAATGCACAGAGATTATTAGCATCTTGGCCCCCAGAGACTAAATACTAAAAGGGCTAAAAGCAGCACAAGATGCTGATTTGCTGAAATGTAAGCCTTCCTACTAGGACAATAAGCAAAATAATTTACTGCCAGGACACCATCCAAATAGCTTGACTATATAAAAACAGAAAATGCTGGAAATACTCAACAGGTCAGGCAGCATTTGTAGAGAGAGAAACAGCGTTAACGTTTCAGGTCGATGACCCTTCGTCAGAACTGGAAAAAGCTGGAGATGTAACAGGTTTTTAAGCAAGTGTAGGGGCAGGGAGAGGAGGAGGGGAGGAAAGAACAAATGGGAAGGTCTGTGATAGGATGGAAGGCAGGAGAGATTAAGAGACAAAAGGGATGATGCAAGGCAAAAGGAGATGGTAATGGGACAAGTTAAGAAACAAAAGATGACTCTAGATGAAGTGCAAATGACAATGGCAGAATGATCAACAGCTGCCATGTGAGAGAGAGAAAAAATGATAGGGGCAGAGGTTATGGTCTGAAATTGTTGAACTCTATGTTGAGTCCAGAAGGCTGTAAAGTGCCCAATCGAAAGATGAGGTGAAGACGAGCTTACGCCGAGCTTCATTGGAACAGTGTTAAGAGGCTGAGGACAGAGAGGTCAAAGTGGGAGTGGAGCGGAGAATTAAAGTGACAGGCGACCGGAAGCTCGGGGTCACCCTTACGGACTGAACAGAAGTGTTCCGCAAAGCGGTCACCCAATCTGGGCAACACGGTGGCATAGTGGTTAGCACTGTTGCTTCACAGCACCAGGGACTCGGGTTCGAATCCGGCCTCGGGTGACTGTCTGTGTGGAGTTTGCACATTCTCCCCGTGTCTGCGTGGGTTTCCTCCGGGTGCTCCGGTTTCCTCCCACAGTCCAAAGATGTGCGGGTTAGGTTGATTTGGCTATGATAAATTGACCCTTAGTGTTAGGGGGGATTAAATACGTGGGGTTACGGGGATAGGGTGGGATATGTGTCAGTGCAGGCTCGATGGGCCGAAATGGCCTCTATCTGCACTGTGGGGATTCTGTGAATCTGCGTTTGGTCTCCCCAATGTAGAGGAGACCGCATCGTGAGCAGCGAATACAGTATACCAAATTGCAGGAGGTACACGTAAATCGCTGTTTCACCTGGAAGGAGTGTTTGGGGCCCTGGACAGTGGGAAGGGAGGAGGTAAAAGGGCATGTGTTGCATCTCCTGCGCTTGCACAGGAAGGTGCCGGGTGAAAGGGAAGGGGTGTTGGGAGTGATAGAGGAGTGGACCAGGGAGCGGTCCCTTCGGAATGCTGAAAGGGGAGGTGAGGGGAAGATGTGTTTGGTGGTGGGATCACGCTGGAGGTGGCGGAAAATGATCCATTGAATGTGGAGGCTGGTGGGGTGAAAGGTGAGGGCAAGGGGAACCCTATCGTGGTTCCGGGAGGGAGGGAAAGGGGCGAGAGCAGAAGTGCGGGAAATAGAATTGTCACGGTCATGGGCCGTGTCGACCACTGTAGAGGGGAATCCTCGGTTGAGGAAAAAGGAAGACATGTCGGAAGCACTGGTATGGAAGGTGGCATCATCAGAGCAGATGCGGCGGAGATGGAGAAACTGGGAGAATGGAATAGAGTCCTTACAGGAAGCGGGGTGGGAGGAAGTGTAGTCCAGGTAGCTGTGGGAGTCAGTGGGCTAATAGTGAATGTTTGTCAATAACCTATCCCCAGAGATGGAGACGGAGAAGTCGAGGAAGGGAAGGGAAGAGTCGGAGATGGACCGTGTGACGGTGAGGGAAGGGTAGAAATTGGAAGCTTGACTATATCCTTTCCCCTCAGGTCAGACCATCACCCGTGTCCTCAATGGGTCTTGGTATTATTTTAATTTGAGCATTTTGACATCATAATATAAAATACCTCAATTTCTAATATCAGAACTTCAGACACAGCATCATTTATGTTTGAGTGCTGTTGATGAAGGGAGAACATTGCATCTTTAGTTGACAACATCCCTCATTAGGATAAAATCACCTTTAATTTACTGGTTGCAGTCACATCATATTTTGTCATACACTATATATATGCCAATGCCGACAGCTGCAGTGTGTTGTATTGCCCAGCAATTTAACCATCTCTTTCAAGCCTCATCGCCAGAAGATAACGACTGGTGCTAGATATCATTCCATGTGTGCTTGTCACCCTCTGGTACTTAATCCAAGTGGTGTAAGCCTAGGCAGCGAGACTCAACAGGCTATCCTGCACAGGGAGCACCCATAGCCACGGCTAATCCTGTCCTCAACTTCAAATCATCCAGTTTCAATCACTGGATGTAATCAGATGCAGGAACCCAGGCTGATTTCTCTCTTGCTCTGCTCTGAGGGCCAATTACCAGCCTGGCTGAGATCCGTAGATCAGCAATTGAACCTAGGGCTTCACGGCCTCCATGGCTCAGTACCAGGCCGAGAATTGCTTTCACCCACGGGCTCAGTACCAGGCCGGAGGTGCTTTCACCCACGGGCTCAGTACCAGGCCGGAGGTGCTTTCACCCACAGGCTCAGTACCAGGCCGGAGGTGCTTTCACCCACAGGCTCAGTACCAGGCCGGAGGTGCTTTCACCCACGGGCTCAGTACCAGGCCGGAGGTGCTTTCACCCACGGGCTCAGTACCAGGCCGGAGGTGCTTTCACCCACAGGCTCAGTACCAGGCCGGAGTTCCTTTTACCCACAGGCTCAGTACCAGGCCGGAGGTCCTTTCACCCACGGGCTCAGTACCAGGCCGGAGGTGCTTTCACCCACGGGCTCAGTACCAGGCCGGAGGTGCTTTCACCCACGGGCTCAGTACCAGGCCGGAGGTGCTTTCACCCACGGGCTCAGTACCAGGCCGGAGGTGCTTTCACCCACGGGCTCAGTACCAGGCCGGAGGTTGTTTTTACCCACGGGCTCAGTACCAGGCCGGAGGTTGTTTTTACCCACGGGCTCAGTACCAGGCCGGAGGTTGTTTTTACCCACGGGCTCAGTACCAGGCCAGAGGTCCTTTTACCCACGGGCTCAGTACCAGGCCAGAGGTCCTTTTACCCACGGGCTCAGTACCAGGCCGGAGGTCCTTTTACCCACGGGCTCAGTACCAGGCCGGATGTCTTTTACCCACGAGCTCAGTACCAGGCCGGAGGTTGTTTTTACCGCTAAACGATCATTGGAGCTTTCATGCATCCTATTAGGAAAAGTAAAACAGCAATTTATTTTTGGCATCCTAAATGGACTGATGAATCAAGATAGCACTTCTTAAATTTGGCATAACAATAATTTACTGATTAATAAACCTTGTTTATACCCATCAGGAAAGGATGAACAGGCTGGGTCTCTTCTCTTGAAAAGAGAAGGTTGAGGGTGACCCAAGAGGTTTTTAAAATTATGAAAGGTTTTGATAGAGTAGATACAAAGAGAGTATTTCCACTTGTGGGGAAGGGCAAAACCAAAGGCCATCAATTTAAGATAGTCACAAAGAAATCCAATAGTGAATTCAGAAAAAACTTCACCCAGAGAGTGGTGAGAATGTGGAACTCGCTACCACAGGGAGTGGTTGTGAGGCAGATAGTATGGATGCATTTAAGGGAAACTAGATAAGCATATGAGGGAGAAGGGAATGGAGGGTTATGCTGATAGAGTTAGATGAGAAAGGATGGGAGGTGGCTCGAGTGGAGCATAAACGCCAGCATGGGCTGGTTGGGCCAAATGGCCTGTTTCTGTGCTGTATATTCGATATAATTCTATGTTTCTTCTAGTAAGGAAGGAAATGAATATTTTGTGGGTTGTTATGATTTACAATTTTCCATTTTAAATCAAACAGACACGTTGATTATATAACAATGCCCACCTGTGTTTGTTCCGCAGGCAAGAGGTCATGTATAGCTTCATGCATTTTAGCCGTTTGTTTGCAGACGTTTCGGAAGCAAGCAGAGGGCACTGGTGCTTTCACTTCATACTGCAGGCACAATAAAAGCCGAATGTAACTTTCACAGCTTAATGGCAACTTACCATTCCACAACAATGCAAGACTATGGAATTAAAGCCATCCTAGTAGCTGCATTTTAAACTCTATTTATAGTTTGAGAGCAAGAAATAATAATCAGTATCGCCGGTATATCATCCTTCAACATTTCTCCCATTTGTTCTCTATGTCATGACTGACAAGTCTATGTGGCTCTAGGCTGTGACCCTCGAGTTAGTGTCAACTTCCTCCTTCCTCATTGAAGTGTTTCTGCATTTTCGTACTGATTGGTGAATAATGGAAATATAAAATAACCAATCATATTACATAAAACCGTCACCCCGAGTTTCAATTTTCTCCACAGCCACACTGCATTATAAATTCCTGCTCTCAATCCCATTCCAGCAAAAAAAAAACCCTGCTCAATCATACAGTAATAACAAAAAACATGTTCTCAAAGATCCAGGTGCCATGACACGCCACAGAGCAAGAGGAAAACTTCACCACTCTGCCTAGCTCTTCTTCACAATCCTCATCCATCATCCATTGAAGCCTATTTATGTTCTTAAGTTCTTATTGGGCATTTTCCTCACGGAAATCTCTTGCCCATTTGCCTTCAGTCTCTGTACCAAACCACTACTTATCCTGGGCAATTTCAACCCTAACTCCTCGTTGTCCGTCTTCAGTGACTTCTTGCCCTCCTCACTTTCCTCAACCTCACCTTCCACATTGAGGACTGCAGCTGTTCAAGGAGAAGGCTCACCACCAGCTTCTCTCACCAACTAGGGATGGCCAATATACAAGACCTTGCCAGTGTTGCCCACATTCCAAGAACAAATAATAAACTCCCCTACCCACGTGCAGGGCAACCCCCTGAACCTCATTATCACACGGGGCATCAAAACCTCGAGTTCTTTCTCACTGAAACAGCTTTCACACGACATTCTTTCCTCCCACCTTCTACTTATCTTCGACAGCCCAATCTGCCTCCAAATTATTTTCCTCCCTTGGAAAAAACTACCTGCTACCTCCCTTTCAAAATTCAGTTTTCCCTTCTCTAGACAGTCATACCAAATAGAGAATTCTCAATCTCAACTGAAGGGAGGGCAGAGTCGAGGCCAGACTCCTCCCGACAAGGAAGGAAGGAAAACCGGAGTCACAATGCACTCTTGCTGACCCAACAGCTAACCAAACAATAGTGGTAGCAGTCTGGAAGCAGATTTCCAGTCTGTCTTTACAGCTGAGGAAGAAAATAACTTATTTTAAATACCAAGTGTGACTAGAATTTCATTGCTGATTCGCCCCCCACCCCAACCACGATAACAGATGCACATTTCTATTTCTTTAATAAAACTTAGTTTATCATTTGGATTGAAAAATATCAAATTAGAATTATTTGAAGTTGACAGTGGTCTCCCTTCGTGTATCAGGTCTCATGGGAACTACTAAATAATATCCAGAAAATCAAAACTTCCAATTTTACCTTCGACAATGTTTTGTCACAGAGTCCATCCATGATTGCAACAAGTTTTGCCAAGATCTCAGTGATATGGTCATTATAATCCTTTAAAAAAAAAAATATTGCATTTATTTCATATACAAACATACTGTGAGATTTCAGTCTACAAATGCTTAATGCCAACTAGAGATTTGCAAAATAATTTAAGTTTGTTACACAACTAGGCAGATGAGTGGCAAATCTATCTTTCTTTCTCAATCTGTACCTTCTTCACTTTGAAGGTTGGCAACCAGTGCAATCTACAGGTCCCAGTACTGTACATGAATTATTTTCAATGCACAATATGAAAAATTAAAAAACAGAACGCTGGAATATATAGCCAGAACAGTAGAAAACAACCCTACTAAAATTATGCCAAGATTACAATTAGTCAGATTACACTTGGAGCAGTGTGTTCAGTTCTTGACACGATACTGTTACAAGGATATTTATATATAAACATTGGAAAGGGTACAGGGAAGAGTAAGACTGATCACATGTGTAAAAGGATTGACTTATAAGGAAAGATTGGAGAACAAGCTCCATAGTCCAGAACGAAAGTGATTAATAAAAGACCTCATCCAAGTATATAAATATTAAATGGTATATACTGACAAATAATGATTATTCTAAAGTAACCCAAGAGGTTCGACCAGAGGACAAACATTTAAATGAGTGGAAACCAAATTTAAAACGGATTATCAGGAAGGACCTCTTTGCTCAGAGTGGTAAATGTTTTTAGCAGTCTGCCGGGTAGATTCAAAAACATTACATTCAAAATACAATTGGATACTTGATGGGAAAGTGAGGATACCAGAGGGATGGCACAAAAGGTCCTTGATTTTGTTCTTGTGCTCTTCATAAATGAAAACTAGTGATAAGCAACTTTTCAACAAATCCTGCTCATCAGCTAGTCAATAGCTTTTAAAACATTTTTGTATAACTGGTTCCAATCCAACTTAAAGCTCATGGTTAACATAGTACAATTTAGAAGATGCTTAACAATTTTACCTTAGTGATGTGGTCAAAGTGCCTCAGCATATTGTACTGCTTGGGGTGTAGCCGAGCTTCGAAGTGCACTCTAATTATGGGAATGTAGTGCACAATGAGCTGTAAACAACGAGAGGCAAGAGCTACACAGATAAAATCAAGAGAAATGTAAAATTATTAACCGAAGTGTCTAACATTTAATGGACATCAAGAGATAAAACGCATTGAATTAGATAGAAATTATAGAACGGAAACAGGCCGTTCGACCCAATCAGTCGGTGCTGGTGCTCATCCGCCACAAAAGCAGTAATCGTAATCCCATGTGCCTGCTCGGTTTCCATATTCCTTCATCCCCTTTCCTTCAAATCACCCATGTAATCCATTCTTAAATACGGAGATGATCTCTGCTTCAATCACTATTAAAATGGCATTTAATTAAATACTTAAAACAAAAATTAAATTTTAAAAAAAAAATTTACGTTTTAAAAGGGCTAAAAATAAACTTACCTTATTTCACAGGTTTTTAATGTATAAATTGATAACATTTTATTTTTCTGTTTTTATAAAACTCTTACGCTGGTAAAAGCAGGCGTAAGAATTTCACGGGCATTCGCTGGGCAGAAGTTCAACGCTCCGCCCGCGGATGTCTTTTTCCCAGGGATGCGGGCGATCTGTCAAGAAAATTCTTGACAGATCGCAAGTTCCAGGTTTTAGCGCATGCCTAAACTCGGAACTTGTGTGGCCCCTACGGGTGCATGCGCACCTTGTACGCACCCGTAGGGGCCACAAATTACGGCCCAAAGTGATCTTAGTCATCAAACATTTGCATTCCCAAAATCAGAAGTAACATCCTTTACACTCCTGGATGCGGGTTTAAAGCTGACATTTACCCTCCCTAACAGCACTGTGGGAGTACCTTCACCACACAGACAGCAGCTGTTCAAGGCAGCAGCTCACCACCACCTTCTCAAGGGCAATTAGGGATGGGCAATAAAAGCTGACCTTGCCAGCGACACTCACATCCTGTGAATGGATATAAAAAAATTGTTCCCCGACGTAGTGCTGGCTGATAATGCTGTGTACTGGCTTAGTAAATGAAAAGCTTCTATTAATAGTACTTACTCATATAGCACCTTCCCTGTTAAAAGGGCACAGTATTAAATCGGCTTCCTGGAGCTCTGGGCTCATATTATGGGCATGTATGATACTTAGTGCAAAATTAAGTATTTCCAGTTCACAAACTCAGAAATAAAGCATAGAAACTGAAGATTACATTTGGCGTCGAGGGGCTACGGGGAAGTGGTACTGGCAGAGTAAGTACTGGAGTTCTGCTATACATTGTACCACTGAGCAGCACGTTCAAGAACGCATTCGAGCCACAAAGTGTACTGGCCGAGTACACAGGAGGTCTAGCTGCTGCTGGAATATATCCCACTCGCAACTTTCTCAACGGAGATCCACAAAAGGAAAGTGTGCTGATCAGGAGCCATTGATTCTGGTTCGCTAGTTGATGGCAGCTGAGCAGCTCCTTGATGAGAAGGGTCAACATTATGGGTTCTCCCAGAAGTGAAAAAATTAAGTACCAAAAATCTCCTAACCAGTTTTTTTGGGCGAGTTTATGCACTGAAATTGGAGAAATACTTTATATTGCAAGTGCTGTAACTTTCCTTTTGCATTTAATAAGACCATTATCTGATTAGCTAGCAAGCAGACATTAAAAGCAGTAACCATTATAGTTCTATTGAGTAATGATTAACAAATGATTCAATGGATTCTGCACTAGAATGGAGGACTTTCAAGTTCACTAAAGTATACAGAAAACATACACAACACAGAAAATCCGCTGGATAAGTTATGTTAGCATAATACTCAAAATGGGAAAGACATTACCATGGCTGATAATCTATTAAAATAAATCCAGAGACAGTAATAATAAATTATGTAAGATTTAACTTAGTTGTAAAACTAGAAAGACAAAAAGAATATGTACCTAAGTTTTTGGTAGTTATTGTTTTCAGTCCCACAACCTGTAATGCGCCCGCTCCAAGTACAAGCTGACAGCTTCGTGAATTAAAATGCTAAAACAATAAAATAAAAAGAGTCTTTCTGAAGTGCTTTGAATGTACATATTTATTGCTTAGAACATTCTGGATGGTAATAAATGGCGATACGTAAATTAATTACAATTCCAAATCATTAATAAATCACAAAACAGTTATACAGAGGATGCTTCCCTGTGATCATACGTCACTGATACTCCTTCATGAATACAAAAGACCTGCAACTCAGAAGCACTAACTAGTTATAGCAGCTGTTTAACATGAGAACCACAGCTATGCATAACCAACATCGCACGATTCTACTGGACAATTCACCTGTGTTTTAAACTAGTTTGGGAACTGGTCCATTAAACAACTTTGAGGATTACAGTGGTATTACTGCATAAGAAAAATGCAAAAGTCAGATTATTTTTTCTTAGTTTTTCCTAGTGTTCTCTCTCTTCGCATTGATCTAGCTCCACTCAGAACATTCATTATTTATAGAAATTCTGCATGTTTCATGAAAAAACTTGTCCAGCTTTGGAGCACTAAAAGGCATTTCAGTGCTCAAGGGGCGGTTTTATTTTTTTTTAATTGGCACAAATTATAACTGACCCACAGACCTTATTTAAATCGAGGTGAGAAAATTATAAAGAAATTCCTTTGAGGATATTGGATGATTGAGCAGGTTTGCACAGTATCCTGGGTTTAATCCATCCCACAATAAAGGAATGGCACTTTTGTTTCTCACTGCCAACTGCAAGGGTAAAATAATCTCAAACAGTTTCCTAGTGAGCCTTGGTATATAGCACAAAACTGCCTGTAACTGAACAGAAATTGTCATTGTCAACTCTACTCAAAGACTCCAGGAGGGTAACTAATTCAGGAAACTGAAAAATCCATATTGGTGCGGCAGATGCTCAATTTTAAACAGAATTTTGCGACAGAGTAGGGAGACTTTCAAAACGTGCATTTGGTCAATATTACAGCTGGCCTGAGGGCTCCTGGTTCTAAACTGGAACAAGTCTGGCAAGTCTCACCCTAATAACATTCAATTGAGGATATTGGTCTGCACAGAGCAGGATTAAACAGGGTGGAATTGAACAGAGTGTTTTAGTTGGGAATTTCTGGTAAGTATTGGGTAAGTAGAAGCTGTAAAAAGTGAAATTTAGTTTAAGATTTTGATTTTAACATAGAACTTTAAAAACTGTAGTTAACAGAAGCTGCCTGCCAGTGGCAGTTAACTGTCAGTCAGCTGTGTTTGTCTTGAATAGGTGCTAATCACCAGGAGCAGGGGAGCTGAGTAAACACTTGTAAATTGGGTGAGGCTCAGAGTATAAAAGTAAAGATTTCTGCACAGCACAGAGTGGGCTTGAAGAGTGTTTTAGTTGGGAATTTGGAGAAGAGGGGGAAGGAGTTGTTGCTTTTTGCCTACACTATTTGTAGTGCTTTGTTTTACAGGTAGATATTTAATTTCAGTACCCTTAACTTAAGCTAGATCAAGTAAGTAGTCAAGAAACTACACTTGTAAACTAAGTTACCTAAATACAAATTTAAGTAAATTTAATTAAATAAAACAAGGTCATATAGGGATGGCAGTGCAGGCGGTGTGCCGCAACTGCAGCATGTGGGAGTTTGTGGAGAGCATTGTGATCCCAGACAACCACGTTTGCAGTAAGTGCCTGCATCTTGAGGAACTTCAGCTCAGAGTTTTTGAGCTGGAGTCTGAGGTGCAGACATTGCGGGGCATCAGGGATGGGGAGAGTTACCTGGACACTTTGATCCAGGAGGCAGTCACAACCCTTAGGTTAGGTAGTGGTACAGGTCTGGTCAGGGACATGAAACATAAGAAATAGGAGCAGGAATAGGCCACTTGGCCCCTCGAGCCTGCTCCGCCATTCAATAAGATCATGGCTGATCTTGGGCTTAAAGCCACTTCCCAGCCCACTCCCCATAACCCTTCACTCCCTTATCTTGCAAAAATCTGTCTATCTCCACCTTAAATGTATTTAATAACCCAGCCTCCACAGCTCTCTGGGGCAGAGAATTCCACAGATTTACGACCCGCTAAGAGAAGAAATTCCTCCTCATCTCAGTTCTAAAAGGGCGACCCTTTATTCTGAAAAGGAGGGTGTGGACTGCAACTCAGGCAGATAAGGGGACCCCAGGTGCAGTGCTGGAGGAGCCTCAGCATTTTCCCTTGTCCAACAGGTATGCGGTTCTTGCTGCCTGTGTGGATGAGGGAAAAGCCTGCAGGATGGATGAGCAAGCTGACCATGGCACCATGGTGCAGGAGGCCATTCAAGTGGGGGGAGTGAAAGGGAATGTAGTTGTGGTAGAGGACAGTATAGTCAGGGGGCTAGATACTGTTCTCTGCAGCCGCGACCGAGAGTTCCGAAGGTTGTGTTGCCTCTCCACACAGCTGGAGAAGAACTTAAGAGTGGGAGTGAGAGGGGGAGGATCCAGTTGTCGTGGTCCACATAGGAACCAACGACATAGGTAGGACTAGGAATGAGGTTCTGTTGAGGGAGTTTGAGGAGCTAGGATCCAAATTAAAAAGCAGAACCTCAAAGGTAATAATCTCTGGATTGCTACCTGAGCCACGCGCAAATTGGCATAGGGACAAACAGATTAGAGGTTTAAGTGCGTGGCTCAAAGAGTGGTGTGGGAGGAAGGGGATTTGGTTCATGGGACATTGGCACCAGTAGTGGGGAAAGAGGGAGCTGCTCCGTTGGGACGGGCTCCACTTAAACCGGGCTGGGACCAGTGTCCTGGTGAACCGAATAACTAGGGCAGTAGACAGGGCTTTAAACTAATGATGGGGGGGGGGGGGGGGTGGGAGGATTCAGGAAAGAGTAAATTTAAAAGCAGCGAGAAAAATGTCAAGGCTCTAGAGCAGAGTAGAGTTTTGGGTAAAAATAAGCAGAGTGGGTCAGGAAGGGACAGAGAGAGTAACAGAGGTAATAAAGCATCAGTGACGAAGTTGACATCAGGAAAAAATAGAAATAAGTCAAAGCTAAAGGCACTATATCTGAATGCGCGAAGCATTCTCAACAAAATAGATGAATTAATAGCACAGAAATTAACAGGTTTGATCTAATAGCCATAACGGAGACGTGGTTGCAAAGTGGCCATGGTTGGGAACTAAATATTCCAGGATACTTAACTTTTAGAAGAAATAGGCAAAATGGAAAAGGAGGCAGAGTAGCCCTGATAATAAAGGATGGGATAAAGACAGGAGAGAGAAAGGATCTTTGCTCCGAAAATCAAGAAATAGAATCAGTTTGGGTGGAGCTAAGAAACGGCAAGGGGCAGAAAACATTGGTGGGAATTGTTTATAGGCCCCTAAACAGTAGTTGTAATGTAGGGCAGAGTATAAATCAGGAAATTAGAGGTGCATGTAACAAGGGTAATACAGTAATCATGGGGGACTTTAATCTACATATAGACTGGGTAAACCAAATTTGCGGAATGTATGCAAGACAGTTTTCTAGATCAGTATGTTGAGGAACCAACTAGGGAACAGGCAATCTTAGATCTAGTATTGTGCAATAAGAAAGCGTTAATTAATAACCTTGCAGTAAAGGGGTTTTAGGGAAGTGTGACCATAATATGATAGAATTTTATATTCAGTTTGAAAGTGACTTAGTTAAATCCGAAACTAGGGTCTTAAATCTAAACAAAGCAAACTACGTAGGTATGAGGGGCGAGTTGTCTAAGGTAGATTGGGAAACTACATTAAAAGGTATGACGGTAGACAAGCAATGGCTAGCATTTAAAGAATACATAATTTACAACAAATATACATTCCTTTAAGGCACAAAAACCCCACAGGAAAAGTGGTCCAACTGTGGCTAACAAGAGAAGTTAAAGATAGTATTAAATCAAAGGAAGAGGCTTATAATGTTGCCAAAAAGAGTAGTAAAGGAGGACCAAGAAATTGATAAAGAAAGGGAAAATAGAATATGAGTGTAAACAAGCGAGAGACATAAAAACTTCTATACGTATAAAAAGGAAAAGATTAGCGAAAGTAAATGTGGGTCCCTTACAGGCTGAGACAGGAGAAATTATAATGGGGAATAAGGAAATGGCAGAGAAATTAAACAAATACTTTGTCTGTCTTCACGGTAGACACAAAAAACTTCCTGGAAATAGTGGAGAACCATGGGTCTAGTGAGAATGAGAAAGAAATTAGTATTAGTAAAAAAATAGTACTGGAGAAATTAACGGGACTGAAAGCCGATAAATCTCCTGGACCTGATGGCCTGCAGCCTAGGGTTTTGAAAGAGGTGGCTATAGAGATAGTGGATGCATTGGTTGTCATTTTCCAAAATTCCATAGATTCTAGAACGGTTCCTGCGGATTGGAAGGTGGCAAATGTAACCCCACTATTTAAGGGGGGGGGGGGGGGGAGAAAACGGGGAACTACAGACCAGTTAGCCTGACATTAGTAGTAGGGGAAATGCTAGAATCTATTATTAAGGACGTGGTAACAGGGCACCTAGAAAATAAGAATAGGATTGGGCAGAGTCAACACGGATTTATGAAAGGGAAATCGTGTTTGACAAGTCTGTTAAGAGTTTTTTTGAGGTTGTAACTAGCAGAATAGATAAGGGGGAACCAGTGGATGTGGTATATTTGGATTTTCAGAAGGCATTCAATAAGGTGCCACACAAGAGGATATTAAACACAATTAGGGTTCATGGGATTGGGGGTAATATACTAGCATGGATTGACGATTGTTTTCTGTCAGTTAACCAGAGAGTAGGAATATACAGGTCATTTCTGGGTTGGCAGGCTGTAACTAGTGGGGTACCGCAAGGATCAGGGCTTGGGCCTCAGCTATTCACAATCTACATCAATGATTTGGACGAGGGGACCAAATGCAATATATCCAAATTTGCTGATGATACAAAGTTAGGTGGGAATGTAAGTTGTGAGGAGGATGCAAAGAGGCTTCAGGGGGATATAGACAGGCTAAGTGAGTGGGCAAGAACATGGCAAATGGAATATAATGTGGAGAAATGTGAAGTTATCCACATTGGTAGGAAAAATAGAAAAGCAGAGTATATTTTTTAAATGGAGAGAGACTGGGAAATGTTGGTGTTCAGAGGAACCTGGGTGTCCTTGTACACGAATCACTGAAAGTTAAAATGCAGGTACAGCAAGCAATTAGGAAGGCAAATGGTATGTTGGCCTTTATTACAAGAGGATTTGAGTATAAGAGTAAAGACGTCTTACTGCAATTATATAGGGTCCTGGTGAGACCACACCTGGAGTTTTGGTCTCCTTACCTATGGAAGGATATACTGGCCATAGAGGGAGTGTAACGAAGGTTCACCAGACTGGTTCCTGGGATGAGGGGGATTGTCCTGTGAGGAGAGATTGAGTAGACTCGGCCTGTATTCTCTAGAGATTAGAAGAATGAGAGGTGATCTCATTGAAACATACAAAATTCTTACAGGGCTTGACAGGGTAGATGCTGGGAGGATGTCTCCCCTGGCTAGGGAATCTAGAACCAAGGGTCACAGTCTCAGAATAAGGGGTCGGCCATTTAGGCCCGAGATGAGGAGAAATTTCTTCACTCGGAGGGTGGTGAATCTTTGGAATTCTCTACCCCAGAGGGCTGTGGAGGCTCAGTCATCGAGTATATTCAAGACAGAGATCGATAGATTTTTGAATATTAAGGGAATCAAGGGATATGGGGATAGTGCAGGAAAGTGCAGATGAGGTAGAAGATCAGCCATGATCTCATTGAATGGCGGAGCAGGCTCGAAGGGCCAAATGGCCAACTCCTGCTCCTATTTCTTATGTTCTTAAACAAAACTGAAGAAATCCCACAAATTCATTTTTATTTTTCTCTCCTTACTTTTCCATCCTTGAAGTTAGCAACCAATATTGGGATTCTTCTTCACAAGACCTGGAAGCCTTCCAGTACCTTGCCCAGGCCATCATTCTTTGGAGAGAATGCTGGCAGGCTAGCCAACTGTGGGCAGCAGCACAGCTAAGCTACTTTGTGATAACAAGTAGTTCTTAAATGAGTACCGCGTACCTTTAATAAGTCCGAGAGGCGAGTGAGCATGTCAGTAGTAATAGAAGGGATGTCATCTACACACTGACAGTATTCAAATATTATTCTTATTAACAGCAAAACGGTCCTGTCAAGATAAAAGAAATAAGCAGTTATGAATCCCCATGTCCCCAGTGTTACAAGATCTATGAAAAATAAGCATGGCCAAACAGTACGGTGTTGCTGTATAAGCAAATACACCAGAACTCATGCAGGTAAAACATACCGGGCATATCGCATTATCCTCCAACACAACAACAACAAGCAGCATTTATATAGCGCCTTTAACATAGTAAAACGTCCCAAGGCGTGGCACAGGAGTATTTTAAGACAAAAAATTTGACACCGATCCACTTAAGGATAAATTAGGGCAGGTGACCAAAAGCTTGGTCAAAGAGGTAGGTTTTAAGTAGCGTCATAAAGGAGGAAAGCGGTTTAGGGAAGGAATTCCAGAGCTTAGGGCCTAGGCAACAGAAGGCATGACCATCAAAGGTTGAGCGATTATAATCAGGGATGCTCAAGAGGGCAGAATTAGAGGAGTGCAGATATCTCGGGGGGGGGGGGGGGCTGAAGGAGATGACAGAGATAGGAAGGGGCGAGGCCATGGAGGGATTTGAAAACAAGAATGAGAATTTTGAAATCAACACATGCTGCCACAGTGGTGTTTATGGACATTAAATGAACATTACTTGGAAGATTATGACAACAATATATGTGTAGTTCTTAAAAAGAGAAAGTAACCTCAACCCTGACCCCCGCTGATAGCACATTAGTAATATAACTTCAGAACAAATATTCTGACTAGTACTTGAAAGATTAAATATTTTTGTTATGAAACTTATTCTTACTATAATTTTTAAATTGTGCTACATGCTTTTAATATTTTCTGCAGACTGTGGGTACCTTAACTGGTCCAAATGAAATTAACTAATGCCAAAAGAAGTTCTCAAATGGTCAGTGCTTAGACTTGTGTTATTAAATATTTCTGTGCGGGGGGGGGAATCCTCTGTAAATATTGATACATTCCTAAACACACAGAAACACATTTCTGAATGATAGTGTGAGTTACTCAATGGACACAATGCTATTGTTGGAGAAAACATTTATATTAGTGTATGCTAAAGTGAATAACACGCTAGTAAGTCAACAATATAGGAAAAATGTATCGAGTACAGAATTTTCAAGAGACTATGCTTGCATCATATGCATGTCCAGACAAAAGAAATCTAAAGCTCTCACCTATCTCTTGGTCTTCCCTAGTTTGAAATCTGTGCGGAGACCTCAGGAGCGTACCCAGTGGAAGCTAAATACTACTGACTGAAACCATGTATAAACCATCCAGCAAGTATACCATTTATTGCATTGTCAAGGACCATCATTTTATATGCAACAGCGCTTCTTCAAATAATTTTTGGCACGTTGCCCACTCTGAACAGAGTACAGACATGCCAAATTCATTCCACATAGGGCCTTACAGATGAAAGAGGAGCCTTCATTCCATCATTTGAGGTTGTATTCAAGCCCGGGTCGCAGAGGTAAAAGGATGACGCTCTAACCCACTCTACCCTTCCAATATATATTTTTCTTAAAAAGGTAAAGTTTTTAGCCTTCTATACCCTATTTGACACCAAAGCTATTCCACTTGCTCCCATGTACCAGCTGTTATGAGGTGCTCCAGGATCTAAATTTCCCCATCACCCTGGAAAGCATTTAGCCTCGACTAGGTACGCTCCTGAGGTTGGAATCAACACTGAAGAACTGTGAAGGTGGAACTGTGTCACAACACCTCAGCTCGCACCAAGTCGTCTACTCTGAAACCCTGTGCAGTTTTTTCCCCCATTAGCTTTCATTCCCAGTGAGCAGGCTGGTGACCTACTCTCAGGTCACTGACTGTTCCTTGGATTGTCCCACCTTGGCATTACACACAGCCCTGGGGAGATTGGGAACTTGCTCGGTGAGGAATTGCTGGGGAGAGTTTGTCTTCACAAATCATCAATTCTTGGTGCAACATTACTTTGTTAACGATTAGTTATTCACTGGAATACCTTCTTAAAGCATTCCTTTATTCCACAAAAGTAACATGTAGGCACTTGTACTAACCCATCAGATAATACAGTAATACATTAACATTTTAGTGCTGCATTAACCAACTTAGTTAAATACATATTTTATACTGTCCGAAATGAAAAATCCCATTATATCTACATTATGTTTAGTGAAAGATTTTTACGATTTCTTCAGTGGACAAATACAAATGTATCTAAGCAGTAATGTAGTGGGTCTCATGAGAAACTGAAAAACTGTTCTGATGAATATTCTGCTACCTCAGTGAATGGTGTGATGAAGCAGCATTTCCAGCCTGTCTCAAGTAAGAAAAAGCTCTGTGTTTTATGTGATACAATTTTGAAAAGTTAAATTGGAATCTGATTTTTTTCCACAATCAGACTTCAAAATAGAGACTGCAGCTCAGTTGTCACACACGGGTCAACTTGTTTGATCTGTAAATGAGTTCGGATACAGGGACTTTGACCCCGTGTTAATCAAACATTAATAGGTATACGATAGCTGGACACGGTGGCACCATCTACACAAGCACCTTGTATGTACAGAATGCTCCATTGTGCCTTTTCACTTGATTGATTGACAGCTCGATTGAGAATAGAGGCCTTTGGTCTGGAATGCATGAAGATATTTTTCACCATCTTTATTCAGTTCCGTACACTATGAAGTTGATCTCAAGCTTGACAGAGGAATTACATCACAGAATGTATGATTTCACAGTGGAAAGTTTGCAAAGCACTTTTACCCAGAATATAAGGCTGCATATATTCTAAAGAGGGTATTTTAACCACTTATGGATAGATTCTATGTGTGTTTTAAGCACTGCACGACTATGTTCTTGCTTTGTCAGCCGTGGCTCAGTGGGTAGCACTCTCTCCTCTTGAGTCAGAAGGCTGTGGGTTCAAGTCCCATTCCACAGACTTGAGCACAAAAATCTAGGCTGGCAATCCAGTGCAGTGCTGAGGGAGTGCTGCACTGTCGGAGGTGCTGTCTTTCGGATGAGATGTTAAACCGAGGCCCCGTCTGCTCTCTCGGGTGGACGTAAAAGATCCCATGGCACTATTTCGAAGAGGAGCAGGGGAGTTATCCCCAGTGTCCTGGCCAATATTTATCGCTCAATCATCATCACTAAAACAGATTATCTGGTCATTATCACACTGCTGTTGTGGGAGCTTGCTGTGCGCAATTGGCTGCCGCGTATCCTTATTACAACAGCGACTGCACTTCAAGAAAAGTACTTCATTGGCTGTAAAGCGCTTCGGGACATCCCGAGGTCGTGAAAGGCGCTATATAAATGCAAGTCTTTTTTTTTCTTTCTGTATCTCACTACTCCTGTTTAATACTTTACTTGTAAATAAACCTATTAATT
Organism: Squalus acanthias; assembly: GCA_030390025.1. Classification (NCBI taxonomy): domain Eukaryota; kingdom Metazoa; phylum Chordata; class Chondrichthyes; order Squaliformes; family Squalidae; genus Squalus; species Squalus acanthias. The sequence continues at coordinate 69,296,731 of CM059436.1, forward strand.
TTAGTCTGAACGCAAGTTTGACAGTGTGGTATTTAGTGGTAGAAGTCAGGGGAATGGGCTGGACACGTAATCTCCAGCGCATTATACAGTAAGTCTGGGTAACTGCGAGTCAGAGCAGACTAACCACTCAACATGTTTAAAGGCCCAGGTTTTGGATCATGGGAAATTTGTTCTACTTATGGAAATAAGAGCACAAGAAAAACAAAGTTGAGAGAAAGCCCGCACTCTAACGAATGGCACCTTACCCAACTACAGCATACTTCTGCCCATCTACAGCCAGGAAATCTGCAGGCTTTCGTTCTTGTGGAGCTAAAATGTAAACAAATCACTTTTAATACAGTAAACTCTCGTTTAAACGGCACCTAATCAACCGGAATTCTTTAATAACCGGCAAAATAGATAACCGGTAATCTTGCCGAATCCACCCATTTTTCGTTTTTCCGAGTCCGAGTTTCCCGAGTTAGTCACTGGTTTTTATTTCTTTTGTGTTAAAAATTGCCTACCTCTGTTATCCGGAATTTTTAATCAACCGACACCATCCCAGTCCCGTCGGTGCCGGATACGAAAGAGTTTACTGTACAATGAAAAGGTCATTTCTGCTACATTCACAAATTTTAAACTCTCTGTACTTGGATGGTATTTTGATAAATGAAGATCATGCAAAATTGATAAAACATTAATGAAATCATATAGGAAAAGATTAATTATTTTTTCTCTTAGGTAGGTGGCTCAGCTTAGTGCAATTCTCACAGGCTGAGATTTTTTTCACATGCTAAATAACAGACATTCTGCATTTCAATTTTTCAATATATTTCTATATAATTGTAAAACCTTATTTCCATACTTAGAAATTAAAAACATTTCTTCCAACAAGTATAATCTGATAAAAGTTGATAAATGTTTTTTGAAAATTTGCAAAGAATTGACCTGCGGTTTTTTTCTCAGGTAAAGCAATCACTCCATCCTCAATGGAATTGACCAAGTCCTGAAACTCAGCTGGAACCTCGGCCTGCTTCCAACGCTCATTATCCAATAGAAGACTACGACAAAACAAAAATTGACAGATCAGACTCGCAAACACTTAAATTACATTAGGATTTCCATAATTATATATGACTATTTACGAAACAGTCTTAACTTTTGAAGTCATTGCCCTTTGATCATCTTTACTTGAAAGTATCACAGGAAGTCAATGCATTATAGCTAAACAATCTCTTGTACTTGGATACAGACAAAGCTACACAGAAATTTTGTAATGTAGAATTAAACTCTCGTAAGGAAATTCTTAATTCTACACTTATTTTTTCCAATAGTAAAGAAGTGAAAAAGATGACAAAAAAAGTTTCAGCCTTCATGTCAAATGATTCTACAGAATTCTAGTTAAACTTTAACATGTGATTTTGTCCATATTAATAGATGTATTAACTTTTTCAAAACTAAGGAGTGATGTTGATTTCTTAGGGAACCGGCTTGCAGGCTAGTGTCTGACTATGTAAATGAGCTGAATTAAAATTACTCAGTCAAAACAAATTGAGCAGTTTATTCAGTCTGCAAATTTGATTTTTTCCCCCCAATTGTGTAGCAGGCCTCCACCATGCCAATTACTCTCAACCAATGGTTCTAGATTCGGACCAACATTTTCTTGTAACGTACCTCTGAGTAAAACTAGATTAGATTCCAATGTTAAAAAATGCACCCATTTGAGTTATGACTTTTTCATATATTAACAAGTGTGTGTAGATATGTTTCTTACAGGTCCATTATTAAAAGGCTCATGTTCAAGAATATAGCATGCACATTTGTAATGTTCGTTCAATTACTCAGATCCCACAACCGGGAATGACCATCCCTTCAACCAGATAGCAAAATCAGGAAACATTCAGCCCTGGAACACTATCTGATTTTTACATTTAAATGGCCAATCACAATCTACCAAACTAGATTTGTGTTATACACGACCACCTGGACAATCCCCTGTATCTCAGCCACTGTTAAAGTTAACTTTCTATCTCCTGCTCCAGCTCCAAAGCGCCAGTTTATTTCTATTCCTGACCATGCCTGCGCATCACAGAATTAAAGTCCTTGATACAATTTTTCTGCCAGATATTAGACTGTCTTCTGTCCACCAGCCTTCAACTGAGGCACAATTTCAGCTTGGTCACTTCAACCCCAACCTGAAGCCTTCTGCCCCACTATTCTGAGATATATTAACCACTCCTCCCCACCAGCAACAGCCCAATTGGACCACAACTAGGCTGCACTTCACTCCCCCTACCCCACCACGGTCAACCAACCTCCTATCTATACTGCCACACTCCCTTTAATATAGTGCCACAACTTGATTAACTAGCCTCTGATAAGATGCTTTATCAAACATCTTTTGAAAATCCACATTTTTACATTTCCTTTGTCAATACATCCTGTTATTTCCTCAAAACTGAACTGAATTTGTAAGACATGACTTGCCTTTTATATGCTGGTTGTTCTTAATCTGTGTCTTTCTAGGGGAGTATTATTACCCCTTATTATGATCGCCAGAAGCTTTCCAACTACCGATCTTGGGCTGACTGGTCTATCTTTACCTGGTTTCTCCTCTTTTGAACTGAAGTGTTACATTAGCAACCCTCCGGTCCTATGGCACAACTTCCACATCCAAGGATGTTTGAAAGATTGTGGTTAGAGCCTCTGCTTTCCTCTCTAACTTCCATCAGCATTTAGAATGTGTGCCACCAGGGGCCCAGTGCATTGCACCAATTTTTTTCAGTACTACTACCTGATCTATAGTAACCCTATCTCATGGCTCCCCTTCACCTCTTGCACCTTTCCATTTCCACCAATACAGTCTTCTCCGAAAATCAAGGCGAAGTACAATTTAATGGCGGTCCTGATGACGGCGAACTGGCAGCGATTTTTTTTTAAAGTTTGTTCTTGATATTTCAGTTTCTACTTTAACCCAATGTGTATGTCCTAATCTTTATTTCGCTCTGTAAACTTTTTATAAAGTGATTGATTATTAGAGCTTTCTATTTCCTGGTTCCCTGTCTGAGAATTCTGCAATGTGATTGGCTGCTTTGACAGCTTGGTGACGTCACAGCAGCTCACATTATGGGATTCCCACTAAGCTATATTGATTTCAACTGCGTTGGAAAACCTGAACATTTCGCCAAAGATCGCGAGATCTTTGTGGGAAGATTACTTCGGCGCCAGCGGCAAACTCCTTTGCTTCACCGCTGACCGCAAATTACAGGCCATTATCTCTGCTATTTCTTCATCTTTTGTAAGATTTCTCTTTACATCTCTAATTGGTTTTACCTTTGTTAACTATTCTTTTCCTGTTTATACCTTTATAAAATTCTTTTCTATTTCTCGCTAAGCTACCTGCCAGTCTTTCATACCCTCGCAGCCTTTCTGATTTTTTTTGCTTCCCCTCTGCATCCGGCTTAGATCATTTGCATCATTAGCAGATGCCTCTTTCAGAAGTCTCACTTTAGCTTCTCTACTCAGTTTGGATCTTCAGACAAATGACTAAGATTGTAGTCCTTACAACAATGTGATCTCCTCCAATTAAAAACATACAGTATTAGAAGTTGAGAATGCATGATTACATAGAATATGATTGTACAATGCCTCCATTGTCTATGCTGATCAGTCACATTGCCAGAATCAATCAGAAAATACACCACAGCCAAATTACATTCCTTTCCCCATCCACCTGTCTTCCTAGGCACCATATACGTCGCACCACCACCTCTTCCTCAATGTTCTGGCCTCCTGCTGTTTGACACTAACTCCTCACTCTGCCCTAAAACTGCCACCCTGTTTGCTCCTGGCCATTGCTCCTTCATCTGTGTGCAACACCACGGGGAATATACTTGTGTTCACATTCACAGAATTTTTACACGTGTAGTAATTCAAAAACTCAATCAAATACAAAATGAGATTTTGGACTCGTATCATCTTTTGATCACAAGACAAAATACGTTTCGATAATTCAAGTGGATATTTAATAGAAATGTAATGTCTTAATTACATTTGGTGGGAGTTTATTCCACAGATACCTGTCTGACTCCCCTCATTACCTCTGATGCCCAATGTCTGACTCCCCTCATTACCTCTGATGCCCAATGTCTGACTCCCCTCATTACCTCTGATGCCCAATGTCTGAATCCCTTATGCTTTTGAGGCCTTGCTGTCTTCCCTCATGACATGCCCCCTGCTCCATCCAACCTAACGTGCCTCTGTAAATTTGTCTGTTCCACCTTCTTCAGAATAGAGAATCACAAAATTGTACTGCAAGATGGGGCTATCCCAGCTTCCCTTTGGTTCCACCAGTTTACTCCCTATAGCGAACAGCTCAAATTGTATTTTTTATCCCTGATGGTTGGGTTTACCCGAGTTTTGTCTTCCGCTCTTCATGGAATCGGTTGACGAACTTATTGGCCTGGCTTTGCAGGGCTCCACGAAGGGACATGCTTCGCCTGCTGCAAATCTTCTCCGTTTCCTGGACAAAGGTTTCCACTGTTCGTGAGAGTGCCACAAACTCTGAGGAGTTCAGCTTTTCCAGGAAACCATCCTTAAAAAAAGAGGAAACATTAAAAAGAAGCCGTGTAAACAACTTACGGCAACAAAGCACAGATACATCACTGTATAACAAAAGTGAAAATTTATCCTTTCCCTCTTGAATTAATTTCCATGTAATTAACTTAGTTCTGAGGGTATACACTTCTTTTATATATAAAGTTCAACCTTGTGCAGTGGACTGAGCAGCACAGTGGGTTAGCATACTGTCCTTTCACCAATGATAACTGGGCTTGAATCTATCCCAATTTTCTTAAATTGAGAAACTGAGGCAAAGTGCCAAGGCACCAACAAGGCTGAAAAGATCAGTGAGGACAAGATGGTTGATGATGGAGGACTAACAGTGCCAATGATACAGTACCTGTTGGTTATACATGCAAGAGACCTGGAGAAATTGAAAGAAACAAGACCAATACTACTTCACTGAAGGACATGGGGAAGATGAAAATGTAGTTATTTAGTCAAGTCACTGTGAGAGGAGTACTGGAGGTTGAGCATTGAGGGTGTACAATCTGAAAAAAGGTTGATGAATGTCGAGTGGAACCATCGACAAAAGAATGTAGTGTTGAACAATGATCAGTTATGGAGAAGGAACAGAGTGGGAGGTCTCTGGTGAACCTCTGAGTTAATGGGAGAATGGTCAGCATAAGCCTTGTAGAATGAAAGTCCCTTCTCCCCGACGGTTGTAAAGCTCCTACATGACATGAGTTTGGAAGTTTTCAGCCATGTTCCTAACCAACAGTAGCCCCCACAGTTCAGCACAAGTTAGCAATGCCAAATTCAATCTCTGGTCTCTGCTCAGCTAGCTATTCTTGAACTGGGGTTGTGGTAGGGTACGACAACTGTATTATTTCTCAGGATGGTACAACATCAAAAAGTTAACTTCATTTTCTTTATTTTTTCCCCCTGCTATCAGTTTCCTGCTTAACATGCTGTTTAGGTCCCTCAGCTCCTATGCATTGCTGAGTCCAAAGTACACACAGAGTTGACATAAACCAAAGAACAGAAATACCATTGTTTGTATCACATTGGGTATTTACATTTTACAATACACCAAAGGTTCTTGACAGGTGCCTGTGCGTTACAATGGCGTACCCAAAGAGATCAAGAACTGTGGAATTGGAACTTGATCATTTGCCAGCTGAAGCCATAGGCTGAATTAGAACTGTAATTCACAGACTACCATCACTATACTGAAGTTGGTGAATTTTTCAAATGGAAAATACCAAGTTTTCAGTAGCAATCGCCTCAATATTTCATTACCAGCAAGCATATCACTGAAGTGATATGATGTGGCCTAGCCCCGTGCAGAACACTGCACCTCATTTCAACAACACGGATTCTGGTTTTGTAAGATACCTGATTATTTGGGATGGTGAATTTATCAAAAGTTCACCATCCTGCAGACTACTTAAATCTAGTAAGTAAATGATAGCAAATAAAATATAATCCTTAGATCTGTCAATTTTTTATTTTTCACTTAAAACTGTTTATCGTTTCTTAACAATGCGTAAAGATCATGTAATTAAGATTAGCAACACTTACACAGTTCAAGGAAATGAGGATCGTTCCAGTAAGTCAATTAAAGGAGGAAGGAAACGAGAGGAAGAACAATCTGAGTTTAATCTTCAACAGGGCGTCTATTTCAGCATCATTATACCTGACTATCACAGTAGTACACAGCATAATCTGACTATTTCAACAATTTAAAAAGGTCCCAACCTATATTCTCTATATATTTTTATGACATTAACATTATACATTAGCATCACGTGGCTAAGTAAGCAAGCATATTGAGGGCATATCCACAATCATATATAGTGAGGGTACATCCACAACACTAGTTTTAGAAAAGTTAACGGCCCCAAATTTCTTGGATCTCACATGCAGAAATTCACACCAGTTTGTGCGCCGATCTTGCCAATGGGAACTGTCGCGGAACACATTTGCCTACAACACGTCGTAAATAGGAGCGTCAAACAAGTGCAAATACAGTAACATCAATAGGGGTAATAGCGAGTGGGATGCTGTCTTCTGCCATGATGCCTCACTCTCCGAGCCTCTACTGCTCCTCTTTCTTGACCTTTATTATGCAGAACTGGGATATGCCCATTGGAAAGACCATTCCAGCAGCTTCGTCCCTCAGAACACTTGGGAGTGGGCCATTGGGTGCCCGAAAAATTTCAAGTGCACGGAGACTGACAGCACTTTGGTTAAGAAGGTCTCAGGAAGAAAAATACAAGAGAGAAGAAAATTGCTATCAATCTTCGAAATCTCAGTTACACCGATATCAGGTAACTTTGTGCCATGCTGCCCCTAAATTTTTGGGCTTAAATCTACGCCAGCGCTTTAGTCGCGTAAATTCAGGAAACTTGTGTGAACCAAAACAATTTAAAGTATAGAATCATGCAGCACAGAAGGTGGTATTCAGCCCATCGAGCCTGTGCCGGCTGTTTGATAGAGCTGTCCAATTAGTCCCACTCCCCTGCTCTTTCCCCATAGCCCTGCAAAATTTTCCCTTTCATCTACTTATTCAATTCCCTTTTGAAAGTTGCTATTGAATCTGCTTTCACCTCCCTTTAAGGCAGTGCGTTCCAGATCATAACAACTCGCTATGTTAAAAAAAATTCTCATCTTCCCTCTGGTTCTTTTGCAAATTACCTTAAATCTGTGCCCTCTGGTTACTGACCCACCAGCCACTGGTATACAGTTTCTCCTTATTTACTCTATCAAAACCCTTTATGATTTTGAACACCCCTATTAAATCTCCCCTTAACCTTCTCTGCTCTAAGGAGAACAACCCCAGCTTCTCCAGTCTCTCCACATAATTTAAGTCCCTCATGCTTGGCACCATTCTGATAAATCCCCTCTGCACCCTCTCCAAGGCCTTGACATCCTTCCTAAAGTGTGGTGCCCAGAATTGAACACATTGCTCAATCTGAGGCCTAACCAGTGTTTTATAAATAGTTTAGCATAACTTCCTGGCCTCTATTTATAAAGCCAAGGATCCCGTATGCTTTTCCAGCAACATTATCAACTTGTCCTGCCACCATCAAAGATTTGTCTTTATCTTGAGCAATGTATTCGAAATGTTACACCAGTTGCATTTCTTCCATTTATGTTAATCTAAGAGCACAAAAAAAAAAATCAGAAAACAAAATATTCATATAAACAGCAGCATTATTCAAGTTTGAAGGAAGATTCTGAATACAAGACCTGAAGTTTAAACTCTTATTTAAGCAAACTCTTTTAGTAATACTAAGTAACAGTTGCTGAAATATTTGGTAAAGAAGATACAAATGAGTTAATTTTTTCCCTAAAGTTTGTATTGTTTGGTCTTTGCTATAAAAAGCTACACTCTAAAAGAGATGTATTGGAAGAGTCATGAATTGCTCCCCATATTACATGCAAAGATTTATTTCGAAATAAGTGTGGTATGTGAGGGAATAAATGTATTTATCTACCTGAAGTGGGTAAGGAAAAGAGCATTTATTTTCTCGAAACCAATCAAAAACACTTCACTGTCTCTTGCCAAATCCTTTCAGTAGAGATATGAATCCTTCTCTGTCTACAACTGTTGTTGGAGGCATTTTAAGCAAAGGCCCGTGACTGTCTGAGAAGCCAGGGTCTTGAGTTCATAGCTGTTCCCAGAGCCATCACTCTGGGAATCATCAGAATAAAGCTGAAGATAGCAAACAAGGTACCAGGCTACAGCTCCCATCATATATTTCAGCACACAACACCCAGAATTGTTTTTGATCGACAGCAAGCAAGTCAGGACTTGTCATTTGTAAGCCCCAGCCCTTCTCCTGCTCTCCATTGTTGGAGAAGTAACAACTAAAGCCACCCGATGATCAATATTAGTATTAGTTAAGGTCATTTGAATGTGTTTTTTTTTAAATAAATTCATCAAAATAACAAAACATGAACTTTGGAATTTGGAGGTCATTTCCATAGGACCTTAATATAGGAGTGGCTGAGGCAAATAGCAGAGATACATTTAAGGGGAAGCTAGATAAACACAAGGGAGAAAGACACACAAGGGAGAAAGGAATAGGTGGTTATGTTGATAGGGTGAGATGAAGAAGGGTGAGAGGAGGCTTGTGTGGAGCATAAACGCCAGAATGGACCAGTTGGGCCAAATGGCTTGTTTCTGGGCTGTAGATTCGATGTTATTATATTCAAGTGTTTGCTTATTTATTTACGTGTGATAAACATTGGATTTTGAAAATTTAGCACTCCTTGATGTTTTTTTAAAAATTAATTTTGTAATGATCAGAAGAGCTGCATTCATTGTTTGTCCCTGAACAAGAACACAAAAACAACTAGCAGAAAGAAAGGCAGCTTTTAGAAGGATTATACTAGCGTCTAAGTTTGTAAGGAGGTTCTGAATAAAAGAACTAACTTGTATTTCTATAGCCCTTTCACGACCTCAGGACGTTCCACAGCGCTTTACAGTTAATGAAGTATTTCTGAAGTGTGCTCACTGTTGTAATGTAGGAAATGCGGCAGCCAATGTGCATAGCAAGCTCCCACAAACAGCAATGAGATAAATGACCAGATAATCTGTTTTTAATGACATTAGTTGAGAGAAAAATATTGGTCAGAAGATCTGGAGAACTCCCCTGCTCTTCTGAGTGAGTAGATGGTGCCTTGGTTTAATGTCTCAACTAAATGACAGCACTGCACTGAAGTGGCCCCTGTGTGGGGCTTGAATCCATGACCTTCTGACTCAAAGGCACTATCTGTGACTTTTTGCCAATTTGTTATTGTAGGTAGCAGTACTGGGTGGGCCTCAATTCTGTGTCTAAATAGCGGTTTTAACAACAGTCAACTGACTTGTGTTTAATTGCGAGAGATAGAGGCATACAGTGTAAACTCAAACTCATTGTGAGCAATGACAGAGATCTGTTAATCTAAATATATCAAGTTATATAAAAATAATATACATAACTATAGCCAATATATTGATACATATGATTGTGTCTGCAATCTATCATAAGAACATAAGACGTAGGAGCAGGAGTAGGTCATTTGGCCCCTCGAGCCTGCTCCACCACTCAATAAGATCATGGCTGATCTCTCAATATATTATAATATTCTGTTCCACTGTATCGTAATCTCACTGTTGATCTCATTTTTTCTGTTAACCCATGTACCATACATTGTTTGCCGATATCGCTGCTCCTCTAACTTATATTGCATAACTATTCTGAGTGACCCCATCAAACCATGACCCACACATACTAAAGTTAAGTCTGTCAATGTCAATGACTGTCCAAGTTTACACATAATTCACTCTTGACTGGCGGCTTCAAGTCATACTTCTTTTAAAATAAGCTTTTCAATATATAGTAGCACCCGCTCTTACAGGACCCAACCCCACCCTTCTCTCCTGGGCAGGAATACGGGCTGTTCCAGCTCAGCTGACCTTGCTAGCAGGAATTTGTACCATTGTGAAAGTCCAAATGGAACGAGCTTCTGGCCAGCTTTATCCACTGGCCTTTGAACAGCAGATCCCGTCAATAATTTACCATTAGTTCTGGCTGACAGCAGCTTCAGGTGGCGGTGGGTGCTGCTGGGGAGAGGGGTCAGGTCAGGAACACATTTTAAGCAGAGCAGAGAATCTCCCACTGCATGCCTCGTGGTGAGCTCAGGTCAGATCTAGAAATGGGGCAGACAGGTCTAGAAGGAAGCCAGCACACCAAGGTGTAGCGAAAAGCATGGGTGTCAGGTTGAGGTTTGGAGTGTAGAGCATGTAGCTAGCAGGGCTGGCTACTAAGGAGTCAATGCAATTTACAAAAGGAGAGTGAGATCAGCAGAGATAGGCCCAGGAGACGAGTCCAGACAATAACAAGCACGGAGTAGGAGGCAGGCTCCTTAAATCGAATACAAAGCTTGTAGAGGCCCAGACATTGACACCAGATATGCAGGTTTCTGGTGGTTACTTATCTACTAGAGTATTGTGACAATTCACTCACCTTAGAATTCACACTTAAAACAATTCGCGAAAGCCTCCTTCTCAGTTTAAGTCTGAGTGTCATGTGTTAGAAATCAGGGGTGTCCAAAATGTATATGGCTACGTGAATAATACTGTGTTTAAATGATTGTATGTTTCTGCTCAAGACAAGTAAGGGGTTAATGTATAAGTTATGTTTTACTATGACTGCATAAGTTTTGTTTTCCTGGAAGCTTGTATTAGACTTTGAAACAAAATGTCTTCAGTTTGTTAGATTAGATGAGGCATAATATTCCACACAGGGGCCTCATAGCATGGCCTTGCCCTGCCAGGCTAGCTGTCTGTTTGTAAGTTAGGGTTTTGACTTTGTTAATGTATCTTTAATTTGGCCAATGAAGGCCCAATCTATGTTTCTTCCATTATTACTAATAACCATATTAGAATGCTAAAATAGAATTTGGAGTTTGTGTAACAGAATTACTTGTGAAGATAATTAAAAGTTAATTAGTATAGAAAGACATAGAATACAAGGAATTTAGGGGAGTTAAGGTATCCATCTCAGGATGGAGCAGTGTGTTATATGAAAGTGAGATAACGACCGGCTGAAGTGGGACAGCTCTGGCTTGGGCCTCATGATTGAAAGGGTGCAAGGCCAGGCCCAGTACCAATTGTGCCAGGGAGGATGGGGACAAAGAGATAGGATGAAGTCCAATGGAGGAACCCTCAAAATGTAAAAACAAGATAGATAAATTGGCAAAGGACATGAGACCCCTTTGAGGGAGGGCTTTCATCCAAGAATTGAGACAAAGAACTCGACGCCCCATTGGGTACTGAGTATTTATGGGAACCTCTATAGGTTAAATGGTCTTGTCAATAATTTGGCCTCAGGCCCACCTCTAAAAAAGAGAATAAAAGCAAGACCCAAAAAGCCCCTAGTCCAGACAGAGGAGCAGAGGGCTCCCAAGAGTGAGTTGGTGGTCTAACACTCTTCAGAGAGTGGACACATGCAGACCTTAGTCACCCTTGGGTAGTTCTGGGAAAGAGAGACACGCGAGACAAAAAGGAGAACGAATAAGATTTGTTCATGCACGCCAGCCGTCTGTCCGATCGGGTCCGGTATCAGCTGCTTGTCACGGTCGTATGTTTTTGCTGTATAACTAGCATATTATATTCCGTCTTAAACTGATTAAACACAATATACCCACCATATTGGTTTGCACTCGATCCTGTTTACCAGAGATATGCAAATCTCTACACATGGCAACTAGAATTTTTTTTTGCTACAAAGTAATTGTGTATAATTGTTTTGGTGGCATGTGATGGAATTAAGGAGACCGATTTTACATAATTAGATTGGTGAACAAAAATAGAAAGTAACTCGTTAGAAAGGAGAAAATCAGAAAGGCTTAAAACCTATCAGAGCGGGAAAACTGAGCAGTAGCTTGATGCTCATGGAATTTTGAAACAAAGATGTATGCAGTTTAGAAATGGCATTTTACACAATGTGAAGAAAATAAAGCCTTTAGCAATCAAATGATTAATACAAGACAACACACACCATCAAATTACACATTAAAACAGAAGAGTGACATTTTAGAACTGAACAGCAATTTAGTTTACCTTCGCTCTGGCCATAAGAAACTTAACACACCGGTCGTGGCAGATGTCAGAAGCACTGTAGAGAAGTTCTTGAATGTTATTGGCAACTCTGCCAAGTTCTAATTCTGTCAGTCGCAAGTCATCAATGACCCTGAAAACAAAGACAGAGGAATTTGTTGGAATTCTTCAATTAATGGTTTCAGCAGAAGAAACAAAACACCAAGATTTTTGTTTTGCAAAGATCCCTTTATATCTCCAAAAACACACCACCCACCATACATCCTCCTCCAACTTTGAAACTGGGCGAACTGGGGATGTGGGTTTGTCCCACCACACCATTCGTATTCCACAACTGGCCACCAGTAATGACAAGCCACACAAAGTTGACTTTTATACACATTCTATCGAGAAGCCCAGCCAAGAGTGAATGAAATTCAGCTGATGTGCAATGGGAAGTGAGACATGACCCCAAGATGCAAACACTCAAAACTTTTGTTTGGTAGCCAATACCAATTGTGAATGTGGTTAAGTAGCTCAACATATATTCCAAGCATTAACATTAATTTTGTCATAAGAACTTTTGCAGTGTATGGATGCGCTAAGCTATCAATGGTTAGAGTTTTTTTTTAATGAATTTTCAAAATCAAATTATTGTGCAGTGTTATTAGTGAACATTCCTGATCATTAGCGATTGACCCTTGTTGGAAAGCACATGCACACGATGTCAGTATAGGACAAGATTAGCGGTGATGCTTTCAGAAGCCAAGGAGCCTGCCGACACCCACAGAACCATACTCTAGAAAGAACCTATGCTTTCAGGAGACAGAGAAAATGGGAAGAAAAAAGATTTGGAAGCTTCATAAAGGAGCAAATGTATTGAATGACTGCTTTTGCGAATTTAAAATATACCATTCTGGAAATAACAGAGCAGACATGCAACTCACTCAAGCGTCGATGTCAAAAAGTGATAATTAGAAAGAGAGAGCAATACAGATTGATCGCCATTCTGCTCCTGTGGAGAAATGCATCCCATTTTAGCACCATTCCCCAACAGTCTGGTTGGTTGAGATCGGAGCTCCAAATTTAAGAAAATATAGAGTGCATAGCAATACTTCTTAAATACTTTTACTGAAAAGAAAACCACACCAGATTTTCAGTCCACCTTTGTACTGAAATCAAGCTACGCTAATAGAATCAGTTAATCCTAATCGGAGTGGTCACTATAATTGATCGCCTCCCAGCCAGTAGGATGATGCCGCTTTAAATATGACAGTAACAATACGGATACACTCAACCACAAAGTGCTTGGATGTGTCACATGTCTCCCGAGATATCAATGGTCGATACTTTCAGAAGACATGCATTTTATCGTTGTAGGAAAGTGAATGCACTCAACCAAGTCACTTTGCAGAGCCGGTCCGACGACAAGGACTGACAAGTTTGGTTGGCATATTTTGAAGCTGAGGGGGAGGTAATGTTTTTGCGAAAACCCATTCCTCTTCTTAAATAAAACACCATGATTTAAAAGGGCAGGCCTTAATTAACCAGGAAACTATGATTAGGTAAGAGATAGGACTATGGATTAAGTAAAGTATTGAATTAATGCAGGTTTCTTTAGGATTGGAATACATCTGCTTCACTTCATCAATTAAATGGCTACCTTCTGGGTTCTATGAAGGAGACCTTCAAATACCAATTTGTTAGGAAATTATTAAAAATAAGCCATTTGGAACACATCAAGAGCATTTTCATTTTAAAAAGTCATGCAGGCACTACCTTCATTAACAGAAATTCTACCTCCACCCTCCAAAAAAAAGTATTACAATCACCTCGTAAAACAAGCACAGCAATAATTTTGAGATTTGCTGTTAAGGCTGAATTGTGTCTGGCTTGTGTACAATCTCACTCAGCGGTTCCGACAAAGAAATGTGGTTATACTGCCACCCAGTGGTCGGCACAGATCCTGCACCACCTGCCACTGCTATAAAAGAACCTGCAGACAGACACAGTGTTAGGACCATACAACCCATGCATGGGTGCAAAGGGTATGACTGAGGTACTAAACGAGTACTTTGCATCTGTCTTCACCAAGAAAGAGGATGCTGCCATAGACATAGTGAAGGAGGTGGTAGTGGAGACACTTGATAGGATAAAAATTGATAGACGTATTAGAAAGGCTGGCTGAACTTAAAGTAGATAAGTCACCAGGAGCGGATGGGATGCATCCTAGGATGCTGAGGGAATCGTGGGCGCAAATCACGGAGGTACTGGCCATAATATTCCAATCCTCCTCAGATACGAGGGTAGTGCCAGAGGACTGAAGAATTGCAAATGTTACACCATTGTTCAAAAAAGGGTGTAAAGATAAACCCAGCAACTACAAGCCAGTCAGTTTAACCTCGGTAGTGGGGAAGCTTTTAGAAACAGTAATCAGGGACAAAATTAACATTCACTTGGAGAGGTGTAGATTAATTAAGGAAAGCCAGCACGGATTTGTTAAAGGCAAATCGTGTTTAACCAACTTGATCGAGTTTTTGGATGAGGGAACAGAGAGGGTTGACGTAGTGTACATGGATTTCCAAAAGGCGTTTAACAAAGTGCCATATAATAGGCTTGCCAGCAAAGTTGAAGCCCATGGAATAAAAGGGACAGTGGCAGCATGGATACGGAATTGGCTAAGTGACAGGAAACAGAGAGTAGTGGTGAACGGTTGTTTTTCGGACTGGAAGAAGGTATACAGTGGTGTTCCCCAGGTGTCGGTTCTAGGACCACTGCTTTTCTTGATATATATTAATGACTTGGATGTACAGGGCACAATTTCAAAATTTGCAGATGAGATAAAACTTGGAAGTATAGTGAACAGTGAGGAGGAGAGAGATAGACTTCAGGAAGACATAGACAAGCTGGTGAAATGGGCGGGCACCTGGCAGATGAAATTTAACACAGAAAAGTGTGAAGTGATACATTTTGGTAGAAAGAATGGGGAGTGGACATATAAACTAAATGGTACAATCCTAAAGAGGGTGCACGAACAGAGAGACTTGGGGGTATGTGTGCACAAATCGTTCAAGGTGGCAGGGCAGGTTGAGAAAGAAGTTAAAAAGGCTTACGGGATCCTGGGCTTCATTAACAAAGGTATAAGAGTATAAAAGTGTAGAAATTATGAAGAACCTATATAAAACACTGGTTCGGCCCCAACTGGAATACTGCGTCCAATTCTGGGCACCACACTTTAGGAAGGACGTGAAGGCCTCACAGAAGGTGCAGTAAAGATTTACGAGAATGATTCCAGGAATGAGGGACTTCAGTTACGTTGATAGACTGGAGAAGCTGGGGTTGTTCTCCTTGGAGCAGAGAAGATTTGATAGAGGTGTTCAAAGTCATGAGGGGTCACAACAGAGTAAATAGAGAGAAACTGTTTCCTTTGGCAGAAGGGTCGAGAACCAGAGGATTGGCAAAAGAACCAAAGATGACATAAGAAAAAAAAAATTTACGCAGCGAGTGGTTAGGATCTGGAATGCACTTCCTGAAAAGGTGGTGGAGGCAGACTTAATCTTATCTTTGAAAAGGGAGTTGGATAAGTATCTGAAGGAAAATTTTTTGCAGGGCGACAGGGAAAGGGTGGGGGAGTGAGACTAGCCGAGAGTCGGCACGGGCTCAACGGGCCGAATGGCCTTCTTCTGTGCTGTAACCATTCTATGATTCTAACCCGTGCAACTGCTTAGAGCCCCGAGTGGACCTAGTGAAAGGACACCTACGCACTGGTAATAGTGGATCCCTGATCATTGTCAACAGTTTTTATATAACCTATTACAAACGGGCCTTTTCATGATCGTACCTGTGCAGATTTGACACCAGATTAAGTCAGTAGTATTTAGTATCATTGTCTGGTAAAATGTAGGGCCCCCAAACCAAACCTTTGCACTGGGGCCATGCTGCTTCTGCTACAGAATCAGGTGCTGCCATATCGTGTGGTAAATTCCACTAGCTCTATAATTTGAAATAATTTGTGCTAAGCTTTCATGAATTTAAACTCAAGCTTTGTTCTGAACTGATCACTAAAATGAGATACCATAACAAGCTTTTGCTTTTATAACAGAAAACAAGCTGAAATACGAGAGCATGAAAACCATTAAGTTTGAGAACAAGCAGTTATCCTAAAATGGTGCACAGGCAGCAAGTCATTTGGTGATGTCAGTTCAGTTAAATATGAAAAAAAATGTTGGCAAGGAAGATTGCAACAATGGGCTTATAGTGTGCCCCTTCAATCTTGTTAATGTAAAGCTGCAATAATCCGCTGAACTCTTGTAAGTAGATTATCTTTTCTGTTTAAAGGGTGCCATTTGTTAGCATACTTCTACAGTCAGATGGTCTTAAAAAGATAATATCTACTGCCTAGGTATCAAGATGCACTGCCATATATAAACATTCGATTTCATTCTGATGGAGTTTATTTTAAGTTACTTTAAGTTAAGTTGTGTCTGACTAACAATTGAATTATTTGATGAGGCAACAGAAGGTTGATCAAGGTAGTGCAGCAGATGTACATATGGAGTTTCGGAAGGCATTCGACAAAATACCACACAGGAAGCTTATTAAGAAGATGGAAACCCATTGAATTAAGGGGAACGTGGCTGTATGGATACAGAATTGGCGCAGTGACAGGAAGCAGAGGATGGGGTTGGATGGATGTTTTTCACACTAGGAGGTTGGTTCGCAGTGATGCTCCCCAAGGGACAGTTTTGGGTCGATTACTCTTAAATTTTTATAAACGACCCAGACTCGGGTGTAGGGATCAACATTATGAAGTTTGCAGATAATATGAAACTTGGCTAAGTAGTAGATAGTGATGAGGATAGTTATAGCCTTCAGTCAGGATGGTGAAATGGGCAGAAGCATGGCAGATGGAGTTCAATGCGGAGAAGTGTAAAGTGATGCACTGTGGGAGGACTAATATGGAAAGACAGTTTCCTATAAATGGCACGATTTTTTAAAGTGTGGATGAGCAGAGAGACCTTGGTGTCTATACACACAAATCCTTAAAGGTGGCAGAGCAAGTTGATAAGGTGGTTAAAAAAGCAAATGGGTTACTTGGGTTTATAAATAGAGAATAGAATATAAAAGTAGAGATCATGCTAGAACGTTATAAATCACTGGTTCGGCCTCCGATGGACGATTGTGGACAATTCTGGGCACCACACGTCAGGAAAGATGTAAAGGCCTTAGAAAGGGTACAGAGGAGGTTTACCAGGGATGAGGGACTTCAGTTATGAGGAGAGGTTTGAAAAGTTAGGACTGTTCTCCTTGGAACATAGAAAGTTAAGAGGGGACTTAAAAGAGCTTTTCAAGATAAGAGGTTTTGATAAAAACGATTCCCTCTGGCGATTGCGTCAGTAACTAGAGGTCATAGATTTAAAATCATTGGCAAAAGATCTAGAGGAGAGATGAGGAGAAATGTTTTCACTCAGTTGTTGGGATCTGGAACGCTCTACCTAAAAAAGTGGTGGAAGGTGATTCCATAAATAATTTTAAAAGGGAGTTGGACGGGTCCTTGAGGATGAGGAACTTACAGGGTTACAGACAAAAAGCAGGGATGTGGGACAAAGCACGACTGCTCTTTCTAAGAGCCAGCACAGGCATGACGGGCCAATTGGCCTCCTTCTGTGCTGTAAGTTTCTATGATTCTACTTGTTTAAAGGTTTCACAATTAGTTTGTACCCATGAGGGGATGTTTTGTGAGTTCTTCTAGTCCTAAACTCTAAAAATATTATAGAAAAAAATGTCTCCAGAGTTTTTATTGAGAACTGGAGTCAGACATAAACAAGCTGGTTTTATGTAGAGTATTACATATTCCCCAAGTAGAGTTCATTTGTTCTGAATTTGTTTGCGGGGGGGGGGGGGGGGAAAGAGACTAATTGCTGTACAAGCCTTGCCACCAAATTCATCAGTGGTAAATCAAATTGATAAAACTGTAGAATACCACAGGACAAGAAAAATGAGGAAATGAACTAAATACTAATCAGATGTGAACTTTTAAATCATTTTTGTGTATCATCATTTAGGGCACTAACATTGATATTGAACAGATATCACTTGTCATGACCCTAAACAGCATATCTAGAAACTTTCCGTTTGTAACATCTAACATCTTATTAAATATCTCTTATTTCAACAATCACTTTCTGATTATCCAACTTTAAGCTAATGCTCTTGAATTTTGTGCGCGCCTCAGGGCAATATTTTACAATATGTCTTCCCAGATCATTTTGAAGAGCTAACCACTTGCAGACAGGCTCAGTACTGTCCACGGCCAGAACAGCGGACGGCTCCGCAGAACAGTTCACCTTCTCCAAATCTGCAGAGATGTGGTCGAGATGGCTGTCCTTTACTAGCACTTTCAAGCATGGAGATAACGCCCAATACTGAAGCAGCACCACAAGAACGGCTAACACACAGGCCAGACTTAAGTAGGACAGAACCTCCCCTGATGGTTCAGCAAGTTTATTCAGTGAATAACTCAGACTTGCAGGCCAAGAAGGTCCCAAGTTTGATCTATGACCCATGTGGAGTTAATTGATCTCAGCCAACGCAGCAGGAGGAATGCTAGAGTTAGCCTCAGTCTCCATGAATCAGGGATGGGTAACGATCAGCCAGAGCTTCTGGTCTGAATGGCTCTGCTATTCACTGCAACAAAAGTAAAGTTCCTTTCGCACTTGTTGAGCCAAGGCTGTTGTTTTTAAAGAAAGCAAGCTGTAGAACTAAAACTCACAGTGCAGGCAACACCAAGGGTGAAAAGGGAAAGATGATATAATGTAAATCTGAAAGTCGCTTGGGTTTCAAAAGCCTGAAAAATTGTTCAAGGAATGAAAGACTGAAAAAAGTAACAGTTTTGACATCCCGAGAAAGTATGTGTTTGAGTAGAAGACGGTGTAACAATTTTTTATTTCAATATTGATGATGTAAGCAGCAAGAAGAGTATATTGGGCGGCATATAGGATGGCATACTTACAGCTGAAAAGGAATACAAGATGAAAGCTCAGAGGAGCACTAACTACAGGAAGTATTAATAAAACAGAGGTTGAACATTAGAGGAATATAACTTGATCATATGATAAATACTGCAAATGCTAGAAATCTGGAAACTAAAAGCAGTAAAAGCTGGAAATAGTCAGCAGGTCGGTCAGTCGACTTTCCTCTGCCCGGAGGAAGGGTCTTCAGATCTGAAACGATAGCTGACTGACTCCTGTTAATTCCAGCTGTTTTTGTTGATAAAATTTAGATGTTGTTTTGGCACTGTTACCATTAAAAATATTTCTAATAAAGTCATTATTTTGGTTTAATTTGCAGGGGAAAATGTGCAGGGCTATGTGGCAAGAGCATGTGTGTGGACTAATTTGATAGCTCTTTCAAAATGCCGGAACAGGCACGATGGGCCAAATGGGCTCCTTCAGTGCTGTAAGATTCTATGAAGTCATCATATTTAGGCGTCCATATACGGCATCTTAATATAGTAATTATAGAAACTAAATGAGAGAAAAAAAGTTAACCGTTGCAAGCAT
This sequence comes from Squalus acanthias, assembly GCA_030390025.1. NCBI lineage: Eukaryota > Metazoa > Chordata > Chondrichthyes > Squaliformes > Squalidae > Squalus > Squalus acanthias. The sequence goes on from CM059436.1 coordinate 69,316,426, forward strand.
GTACTTTTTCAAAACTGTGGCAAGAACAGAGCAGAACTTACATCATCTCCAATCCCCCTGGCGTGGCTGAAGACGACGTTTGCTCCTTACTGGAGGATGAATCAGTGGCACACTCTACTTCCGACGTAGAATCACTGCCACACGGATCACTGTTTTGATAAGCTGTCCTCTGTGGCTCAGTTTCTACTCCAGGCGAAGACAGTTCTCTCTCATTATACGCATCACTGATAAACATGCCTTCGTGAGTCAAATAGGCCACTTCTGTATCCAAAGTGTGACCCAAACCAGGAATCTTCTGACTGGATACGACTTCCAGTTCCCTGCTCTTTTCCCGACTTTTGTCCAATACCAGGAAGACAACATTACGAATGGTACTTACTGTTGCCTGTAGAAGTTTTTGGTGACAGAAGTACAAAAATTAATACTCTTCAAACAATTATATTTTTATATTATAGAATAACTCAATGGCCCAAAAATTCGTGCCGCTACGCGAGAGTACGCAATTGCCGGTTTTCTGCATGCACTGCGCATGCGCTGAAAACCGGCACTTGGTGAATGGAAAAGGGGGCGGTTCCTAGGTGAACCGCGTGCGCGCTACAGGCTGCTCGCACGCTGTGCACTTAGTGGTTTCAACGCGCAGGTAAGTACGGAAGATTCTACACATTAAAAAAAGGAGTAAGACCCACTTTTAACAAGGTAAGTAGTGAATTAAGTATTATTTTGAATTTTTTTTAACAGGTATATCTTTTTTAGAGACTTTAAATACAGGTAAGTTTATTTTTATAACTTTTTAAAAGATTTTAAATTTTTTCAAAAATTTAATTTATTTAAAATTGTTAATTTATTTAATTATACTTATTTTATTAATGTGATGGTTTTTTAAAAAAAAATAATTGAGGTTTAGCTGTTCTTTTGGGGGGCTATAGTATTCATAACTTTCACAGCACTTATGTGAAAGTTATGAATGGAAGATGGTGTGCTGCCATTGGCTCTGAGTCACGTGATCCTACAGCTCGCACGAATTAACTACGCCGGTGGGATACGCAAGCCCAGCACAGCAGCTGTCCAGAACATCAAGTTCGTGCGAGCTGGAACTGAAAAAGCCAACGCGGAGTGAGAGATCGCGGGGAGGCCTTACCCTCGCACGAAGGCTTCCTCACGAATTTTTGGGCCAATATATTTTTTTATTAAGTGCAAATATATTAGTTAAATTGGATGGAAGCAAATGCATAGCAGGTATTAAACTTTCAGGGTCTGAAAATATAGTTCCAATAATGGCATCAGATAACAGGAATTGTGATTGCAAACACTAAGTTAATAATGTGCTGATTTTGAACAGTTTATCCAATTATTGTATATTTCAACAATATTTAAGCACCATAAAAACTAAATGTTAACAACTTAAATAAGGTCTTCCTCATTCTTTGAGCCCAACCAAACTCCACATATAAATATATATAGTTGTCCAAATCTTGGCGGGGTGGGGTAGAGAAAAGACCGCCATGTATAGTGTCACCCTATTGAGGGGACACTGCACGTGGTCCCTCCCTCACTGGTGCTCCCCATGATTTGCTGAGAAAAAATTGGGATTTAGTAACATCCTAAATGTAACCGAGGCTTACCTTAACTCTCTTCAGAAAGTTAATAAAACTTGAAAAGATGTTTTTCAGAAGGTCCAACCACTGAGGAAAATTCAGCATTCGCATTTGATCTGCAAGCCTTAAAAGGTAAATAGAGATCGCCAAATTAGTGGCTCTTTAATTCACGCGGGTTTGCACGAACATATATTGGGGACAGAAAAACTTGGGGAAATATACTTGGTTCATAAAGGCTGTTGGAACTAGCTTAGACCGGGAGGCGATAGTAGACTCAATAGTTCTGATGAAAGGTCAGCGACCTGAAACATTAACTGTTTCTCTTTCTCTCCACAGATGCTCCCTGACCTGCTGAGTATTTCCAACATTTTCTATTTTTATTTCAATAGTTAGCTTGTCCAGTTTTAGAGTAGCAGCAACTAAACCAACAGAATGCCGAGCTACATTGCCAAAGCATCACACCTCGAGTAATGGGTTCAACTCTGGAAACTGAGGCTGTGCCACAGTTACGACAGCTGACTGCAGTACTCCAGGTAGAAGCAATGGGGGGAAAGACTGGCTGATGCCAGTCAGTGGATTGAGTATCAGGATAGATCAGACAAACTTATCTTCCACATCGAAGGCTAATGAATGGAGACTTCATAGAGGTATATATAAAATACTAAATGGAATAGAAAATAACTCAGAGCATTATTTCAAATTAAGCCATGACTGCAGGACAAGGAGCTATGGATGCAAACTGGGAAAGAGCATGTTCAGGACTGTTATCAGTTACAACTTCTTCATTTAAAGGGTGTTCCAGGTATAGTAGCAGAAGCAAGAATTCTAGAGACATTCAAAAGGCCGTTAGAAGGTATAATGGGAAGACTAAGTTTCTATGGAAGGATGAGCTAGATCAGCCAAACAACCCCCCTCCCATTTCTACTTACATTTGCGACAAGGTTACACTAGCCCCTAACAAGAGTACTTTGTCAAGTTATCACTAGTAAATTGTGACTAAATATTGGATACAACAATAAAAAGATCTCTTACTCGAGTTCTTTTAAAATTCATCTACTTTCTAAAATGTGCTCTTATGTAGATGGGGAATTATTTAAACACTGCCACAAAAAGCTGATATGCTACAGTTTCAAATCTTTGCAAACTGAGTTATGGTATTTTGCAAAGAATAGCAAACAGACTCACTTCAGTACAACTTCTGTGTCTATTTCTTCCATTTGTGCAATAGTTTCAATCACACTCTGTAAAATAAACATGAGAAAAAGTGTCTTTGAGCCAGGAAACCAATGCCATCAAGTGTGTAAAACTGTAGCTTTAGTACATGTCCAGTCATTGTACAGAAGCATCAAAATAGAAAACAGAATGCCGAGCTACATTTCGCACTTTCACTAAAAGCCTACAATAACTAGGATAGCTAAGGCCACCTTATGTAATTATCAACAAAGCAGGCTTAGTTTAGGGAGAAAATCCATTTTAGCAGGCTATTAAAAACTTGCCACATTTTACTTTTCCAAAAACCATAGCATTCAAATATCAAACGTAATAATTATTTTGGTCCTCAGTATCCATGGCAAATCTGTATGGTTTTGATCACTAAATGTGCACATTCTCTACATAAACAAGTGTCAGCTTGGCTCAGCTATCACAGTAGTAACATTGTGAGTTCAATCCCCATTCCAGGAATTGAGCACACAATCGAGGCCGACACTTCAGCGCATGATTGAGGAAGTGCTGCATGGTTGAAAATGGATGAGAAGTTAAACGGAGGCTCTGTTTATTCGAGAGGACATAAAAGATCGAATGGCTCTGTTCAAAGAGAAGCAGGGAGTTCTTCCGGTGTCCTGGCCAGCATACTTCCCTCAAACACCACCACCAAAAACTGATCATTCATTGTAGGACCCTACACAAATGCACAAGTTGGCTGCAATGTTTAAGTAAAATTGTAACAACTTGCACTTATACAGAGCCTTCAACATAGAGAAACATCCCAAGAGGCTTCACAGAGGCGCAATTTTAAAAAATAGGCACTAAGCCTGAGGAGATATTAGAAGGGGTGACCAAAAGCTTGCTGAAAGAGGTGGGTATTAAGGAGGGTCTTAAAAGGAGGAGAGGGAGGTGGAGGATGTTCAGAGCGTGTGGGCTAGGCAGCTGAAACCACAGCCGTCAACGATGGGGCGAAGCGAGGGGAGGATGCACGAGAGACCAGAGTCAGAGGAGCGGAGAGTTCGGGTTGAAAGGCTGTAGGGTGGTTAGAGAGAAAAGAAGGGCATTCGGGATTTAAACACAAGGATGAGAATTTTAAACTAGAGACTTTGAGGACCAGCAGCCAACGTAGGACAGTGAGAACGTGAAAGGCGAGTAGGACTTAGTGCAAGATATGTTACAGACAGCTGAATTTTGGATGAGCTGATGTTTACTGAGGGTGGAAGGCTGACCAGTCAAGCATTGGAATAGTTGATTCTGGAGGTGACACAGCCATGGACGAAGGTTTCAGTGGAAGATATGCTGAGGTAGGGCCAGGGGTGGAAGTAGGCAGTCTTTGTAATAGTCTTTGTAATGAATTACATTTGAAGTGCAAAGTGCTTTAAGGCACAAACCACGATATTTCCATACATTTTTTTTTTATAAAAGTGATCAGGCAATATTATGATGTGCAATCAACAATTTCTAACAGTGTAACGGAATGTATTTATATAGACAGGTAGATCAGTTGCTGGACTGTATTTACAGTATCAGTTTACAAGACAATGCCTTGCCGATTCTTCATCGTCGCTGGGTCAAAATCCTGGAACTCCCTCCCTAACAGCACTGTGGGAGTACCTTCACCACACGGACTGCAGCCGTTCAAGAAGGCAGCTCACCACCACCTTCTCAAGGGCAATTAGTGATGGGCAATAAATGATGGCCTTGTCAGCGACGTTCACATCCCACGAACGAATAAAAGAAGTCATTAAGCTCCAAATTATTGGCTCAAATCTGGTATCTTCAGTGGTATAATCATTTGGGTAAAGGCATAAATCTCTTGATTTTTAATTGGAGCTGTGCCACACAAAGCTAAAATGTTAAGACTAATATACAATACTGAAAAACACTGGAAATATCAGAAAATTCACTGGAACAGCAATGAGATTCATATAAATTGCGAAAATGAGATACATGTGACATTTTAGGAAGCTTCATAAAACTGAAGCGAAAATAATATGCCTTTCGAAGTCCCAAGGCAAATACGGAATTTCTTTCTTAAATTTTTCTTAAATCACTATTTCAATTCCCACAAATTCAAATATGATTCATGTTGCTTATCTGCATTGTTTCCTTCACTAACAAAGACCGCAAGGTTCAGTGCTTGGGCCTCAGCTATTCACAATCTACATCAATGATTTGGATGAGGGGACCAAATGTAATATATCCAAGTTTGCTGATGATACAAAGCTGGGTGGGAATATAAGTTGTGAGGAGGATGCAAGAAGGAGTCATAGGGATATAGACAGGCTAAGTGAGTGGGCAAGAACATGGCAAATGGAATATAATGTGGAGAAATGTGAAGTTATCCACTTTGGTAGGAAAAATAGAAAAGCAGAGTATTTTTTAAATGGAGAGAGATTGGGAAATGTTGGTATACAGGGGAACCTGGGTGTCCTTGTACACGAATCACTGAAAGTTAACATGCAGGTACGGAAAGCAAATGGTATGTTGGCCTTTATTACAAGAGGATTTGAGTACAAGAGTAAAGACGTCTTACTGCAATTATATAGGGCCTTGGTGAGACCACACCTGGAGTACTGTGCACAGTTTTGGTCTCCTTAACTAAGGAAGGCTATACTTGCCATAGAGGGAGTGCAACGAAGGTTCACCAGACTGATTCCTGGGATGAACGGGATTGTCCTATGAGGACAGATTGAGTAGACTAGGCTTATATTCTCTAGAGTTTAGAAGAATGAGAGGTGATCTCATTGAAACATACAAAATTCTTACAGGGCTTGACTGGGTAGATGCAGGGAGGATGTTTCCCCTGGCTGGGGAGTCTAGAAGCAAGGGTCACAGTCTCAGAATAAGGGGTCGGCCATTTAGGACTGAGATGAGGAGAAATTTCTTCACTCAGAGGGTGGTGAATCTTTGGAATTCTCTACCCCAGAGGGCTGTGGAGGCTCAGTCGTTCAGTATATTCAAGACAGAGATTGATAGATTTTTGAATATTAAGGGAATCAAGGGATATGGGGATAGTGCAGGAGATGAGGTAGAAGATCAGTCATGATCTTATTGAATGGCAGAGCAGGCTCAAAGGGCCAAATGGCCTACTCCTGCTCCTATTATGTTCTAAATGTAAAATAAATGAAACTGCTTTAACATTAGCAAAAGATCTCCAACATTTACTGTCGATACTGTCTTTCAGATGAGACATTAAACATGTAATCTTGTTCAAGTGGGTGCAAAAAACCTGAGAGATATAGATAGAGAGGTAGAGATATATAGAGAGATGCAGAGAGAGAGAGAGAGAGAGAGAGAGAGAGAGAGAGAGAGAGATGTATATATTGTTTCGGGTGGAAATTCTCGCGAGGAGGACCCAGACGACTGAAGGCTCAGCGAAGGGAGTGAGGATGGAACAAGATGACTGAGTCAGAGGAACAGAGAACTCCAGTGGGGGTTGATTGATTGATTTCAATTCAGCACCTTACATCAAAGGAACAAAATCTCAGGTTTGAACAACAGAGATCGATGTTAACTTTGGATTCGTGTATTCTTCATTTTCCTGATGTTATGTCAAGTTTGATATTACAGCCATTTAAATTCAAGGGTAAACTGTCTCCGTAAAAACCTTAAATTTGGTAAGATTGGAAATCTGGCCCATACCTGTAGATGGCCCCAATACCCTGTAAAATATGACTAGAGGAAAGCGCAATTTATACTCAATGACAGTCCAGAGTATTCATTTAAACCATTCTGCTGTAGTATCTATCATCGACTCTAGTTGCTGCAAAGGATCAACACAGCATACTAGCTTCAGCGAACAGGCATCAAGACTGAATGCTTTGGCACTGTTCGGTTTTAAATCAACTTTAAAAAAAAAAATTTAAATGCTGTGAACGCTCAACAGAGATAAAGTGCTTAGTTATACAGCTACTTTTACAGGCCTGATTGATATATCAAGTCTGCTGGAAAAATAAAATATTTAGTAAATTTCTGTTCAACAAAAATAGAACACAAAGATGGGTGTTCATGGGTTTATTTTATAACCTAACAAATCCCCCAAATAATAAATATCTCAATGAAATGTCCTTTTATTGCTGAAAACCATGAATCCGACTTCCCTCTGAACAAGGAAGATTGGCTATCTGGTAGGCTGCTCTTTGTTCTTGGAAATGCTGCAACCTCCAAACACTTCTGAAGCTGAACCAGATGGATTTAATGTCTGGGAACCCAAAAGTTGGGAAACTCCCCCAGTGATATTTCTGGTGCTGGTGAATAGTAACATCAGATGCTCTTAGTGGGTATTATATAAAATCCCCGGACACATCTTGAAGCAGAACTTCATTTTGACTTATAGCTTAAATGAAACTAACAACGTGCATTTATAAAGTACCTTTAACGCAGAAAAATGTCCAAGGCGCTTCACGCGGAGTCGAAGGGGACAAAAAGCATGCGAGCAAAGGAGAAGAGATTAGACAGGTGATCAGAAATTTAATGGGAATGAAGTTGAGGGAACAGAAGGTAATAATGAAGAACAAAATAAAACTACGTTTTCCCTCCAAGGCCCAAGGAATGGTTAGTGTGCACTGGATTAATAGAATTTGAAGAATGAAGACAACCCACCAGATATGTAATTTTTTCATTCATCACTGTCCACATGTTGCTGAAAACAAATTCAACAGTATGCATGAGGAGGAGGAGGTGATCATGATCAGAATCAGTTAAGCTCTGAAGAGTACAAGCTCAAAATGTCGACTGCGTTCTGTTCACGGATGCTGACTAATCTGCTGTTTCCAACTTTTTCTGTTTGTTTCAAGAAGCAGAATTGTGCCAGTTGAAGTGAAGGATTTTAAAATTTTAATTTTAAACAGTAACAAACTATATAAAACTAGAGAACAGGAGAAAAATTAGAGCATGATTAAATGGGCTATCATGACAATTGACTACAGAAGGCTGACAAGAGAAGCAGAGAATACTGCTCCTTGCTGAACAACTACTCCAACACATGTTCAGGACTTTTATACAGCGTAGATCTGGAGTACTGTGGATTGATTCAGTTTTGGCCTCACCAGATGTCAGTAAAAACAGAACAAACGGGCACTATGTGCCACATGATGACAGAATGTGATTTTCTTATACTTTTTCAGAAAAAAATAGACTAAGCTGTTTGTGCTGTAAATACTATGTAAAACAGAGAATTGTGTGTCGTCCTGAGTAAAATTGTTTTAATATTGGGTTTAATGGAGTCCGAGAGATGCCAGCTGTCAACACACTTTCATACAGCCAGAAGCAACCCCAAAGTAAAGCTGCCAGATTCTCCAAGCCCGTGGCCATGAAAACGAATTTTCCTATTAGCCGACCAGAGCAAATCCAGCAAGTTTACTTTTGGCTTGCACCAGTTGCACAAGGCCCACCCTTTGGGAGCTGGCAGTGTTAGCAACACACTAAACCCAATCTAGAAGGAGCTTTAGTGTGCAGATATAAAAAGCCACGAAGAAATCCAACAAATTGTGTGTTTTGGAGGCATCCAGGTTTTATTTGGTGGATTACAATACACCGATAATTATTTCCTATAACACTTACTTTAGTTTTTGGAGAACTGTTAAATGAGCTGCCCACACTGGTGGTATTATGGAAGACTATTTTTTGGACAATGCACAAGATGATACACATGACCTGATGTAAAAGTTATACCTTTCAATAAAGGCCAGATCTTTAAGTACATAGCTATACTAAAATACTATGATACCTGAAATGCCACAATACCAGGATGTTACTGGAGGTAAAGTGTACCTGTTTAATTATGTTTTTTGCAGCAGCAATCATCTCTTCATGATAGATGTCCAGAAAGTCTAGCTTTCTTTGCCTTAGTAGCCCAAAAACCAAAGATACCAATCGTTCCTTTAAAAAAACCAGAATAAATATATTTACCAAGCAATATAATCTTCCCTTATAGTAAGCTGGCACTTCTGGAAAGATCTAAATCTTTATATTGTGCTTTAGATAGGATATAATTTCCCATAAATTTATTAAAACAAAACAGAAGCAGTTACTGGAAAACATAATTATTGGGTTGGGTTAAAGTACAGTGAAATGTTCACAATCATTTTATTACATGAAAAACCAAGATGATTTATAGTTTGATGAAATGGGAAAAACCTCAAGTTCAACCTCAATTACAAAGAAAAGTCATCTCCATTTGAAACTGTTCCATTCTGGTCACTGATCCGACAACTAGAACCTTCTAAAAACCACGCTGGTGGAGAGTGTGACCTGAAATGAACTAGGCGTGTCTGAAAAATTGAGACTGAATGCTTCTTATAGCTGAACTGGATTGGCTGAGATGTGAACTGGCAAGTTGAACAGCTTACTCGCATGCACTGTCTAGGCCAGGGGTGGGCAATTATTTGGGCTGGAGGGCCACTTAGGTTTTGGTGAACTGTTGAGGGCCACACACCAATGCTCCCCTTAAATTATCTAAATTCATTTTTAGTGGAAAATGAGATCGATTCTGCTTCCACTGGCAATTATAAACAAGAATAAAATCATTTATACAACCTTTAAAAATTGCACATGAAAGTGCTACTTTGATGTTTTTGAAACCTCGCTAAGAAATAATTAGGTGACTCGGAAAATGATTTATACCGAAATTGCACCCCTAAACAGCCATCAAATTGGGCTTGTTCATTGTCAACGTACTATCACTCCTGAGGTAAGTCAAGACGCCTTAGAGTTTGCGGACTTCCACTTGAGAATGGGCACAAGTAATGAACCATTATAATACACATTTCTTCCAAGTGCTATTTATTACTGGGACTGGCCAATGACAAATCTTTACAACCCTCTTCCAGTCAGACAAACTTAAATTGTTCATGGTATGGGGAAAAAGGGCTTAAATTAAAAACGGTGAATGCAATGTCCAATATACCCGGATCCATTTGGTTACACCTACAATATGCTAATTAAGTGGGGATAATAAAACGAGTGAATAATTGTGCAAGAATTAATAACCCCACTAACAGTCATTGGTGAGAGCAAACTGTTAAATTGGTAAATTTGAAACAGGCCAACTCTGTTGATCATCACTCCCACTTCTAGCCTCCCAATAATTTATAAACATAAATTCAGATACTACGTTAAATACACAAAATGTAGTATAAAATAGTAAAATTTTCCATGACTAAATGAATGAAATGATTGACCGATCAATTATACGTTGCACTGAAGGTCTACGTGGCTGTTTGGCAGAGCGGCTCGAGTATTCGGGTCCTCCGATGAGAGATGTTCTTTTTTAAGCGTGTTGTGTATGGGAGCCCGAGGCTTCGCCAGGCCCGAACTACAATTGCGTGCCATTACTTGCAGTCCGTGTGCTCCGGGATCCACTCCCATGTCTAAGACGACGATGAGAAATTCCCTGCCGTCGTACTCTGGGTACCGGGAGAGGAAAGACGCAGCGCCAATCTCTTTCTTCGGTAAAAGAGTAATTGAGATGAGCAACCATGACTCGCTCGACTCAAACTAATGTGCAGCTCGAGCTCTGGCTCGCATTCTATTTCCGCCCCGTCCAGCGGGCGGGATACGGCTCGAGAGCCATATTCTGCCCACCACTGGTCTAGGCTTATAAATAAATAACCACTCAAGTAACCACTCAATCCAGTATACTGAAACCACAGTAAGCATCATATCCAGTATAACATAGCAGCCTCAGCCCAGACGAACATTTGAGCTCCAAAACAATGGCTACCCTCAATAGAAATTAGTTTCCACCTGTCCATACAAACTGAAATCTGCCTGTGAACACATTTTGCTCCCAAGAGATTAATTTTCAGAGGTATGTATGTATGTACAGTTCTGACGAAGGATCATCAACCTGAAACGTTAACTCTGTTTCTCTCTCCGCAGATGCTGCCTGACCTGCTGAGTATTTCCAGCATTTTCTGTTTTTATTATAGATCCTTCCTGTTTTATGATCTTTCTTACATATATTGCAACCTTCCTTCTGGGATAAAAGCAATGAAAATTTAAATGTTGTTCAGATTTTTACTTAAACAAGAGGTCATTTCATTATAATCAGCTTATTTCATTTGATTGCTTGATAAATAAATCAGGTGGACACTGGACATTCTCTTCCCCCTCCCCCCACTATCACAGTTAAATGGAGCAAAATTCAGTTGCAGTGATGTTCACTGGAGGCGAGAGATCGTCAGTGCTGTGGACTAAACACTCACTTTTGCTCCCTTCCCCATGTCAGCTTCAAGCACTCCCAGGTCAGATATAGTGGGTTACACACTAAATAAAACTGCCTGCACTCTATTCCCAACAATGTGTCTTAAACCTAACCTCAGAAAGACTCCCCTATTATAGCAATGTTTTTCTTTAGAGTGTGCACTGAATATTAATATTTTATTTTGGGTATCTTATTTTTGGAACCTGCAAATTATTGTCTCCCAAAATTGTACAATGCACCCCATGATGAATAAAAGTCTGTAGCCAAGATCATGAACCGTTTAAACTGTCCTCCCTCCCATCAACATTTTCTACAAAATTACATCCTTGCCACTGCATCCACTGCTTGGCGACAATGGTTACAACAAAATACAATGACATTTTGACTATTTTCTAAAGTTCCACCATGTGTTTGTCAACCCAGCTCCAAATCACTGACTGCTGCGTGATCAAACAGTGCAGCAACTCTATCATCAGCACAGCAGTCTTGCGAGATAATAAATCCCAACAGACTAAAGCATTTATGTTGTCAAATCTCTGAAATATAACTGAATATTTGAAATATGACTAAATACTGCATCCAGCTCTGGTCGCCAAGAAATAAGATAGATAGTCAAGTGCTCAAGGCAGTGCAGAGAAAGTCACGTGGCTGAACTCTAACATCAGTGGTCAGAATTATGAGAAGACTAGAAAAACCTGTGCTTTTCAGCCCAGAAAGGAGATGCCTAACGAGGTATACAAGATTGTAATGGGTATAGGAAAAGTTAATTCGGAATATTACTTTAAACTGGGAGTAGAACTAGAGGAAACAGGGTTAAACTAGTAAATGGTAATTTTAGTACTGATATCAGGAGATTCTTCTTCATACAAACAGCACTCAAACTTACAGGTAGTGAAGGCAAAACCATGGAATCATTTAAGAAACAACTGGATGCGACAATTTTAGGGGAGGGGAAACATTAGGATCTCTCTGGATGGATGAATTGAGATGGGTCAACTGGCCTTCCTCATTTGTAATTATGTAAAATAAACTCTGTCGGGGCTACACAACCAGCTATGCACCCAACTTTACATTAGCAGTTTTAACCAGACATGTCACTATATAGATGCTGAATTTGCACATTTACAGACAAACTAAAACAAAACAAATGATCTATGCATTTAGTTGTAAGATTGAGGAAAGTTTAAAGCCATAAAGCTTCAATAAAACTAAAATAAGTACTTTCACATACCTCCTCTAATACCTGATCATCTTCCAATGGTCTATTTAAGTCACTATGAGCATACGTAGAAAAATCTGCTATCATCATTTTATCTATCAGTCTCTCCAGCTCACACAGCTGTGAACCAAGGTGCCTGAAAAATGGAGATAGTGCATTAATAACGGAAGTGTGGAAATAAATGCACCAGAGGATTATAAATATATACTCTTAAGAAACCACCTTGTCTACACAGTACAACAATGTAATAAAATATCAGTAACTTCAATATTCTTTTTTGGGATATAGAAACATAGAAGATAGGAGCAGGAGTAGGCCTTTCGGCCCCTCTAGCCTGCTCCGCCATTCAATGCGATCATGGCAGATCATCCAAATTCAGTACCCTGTCCCTGCTTGCTCCCCATATCCCTTGATCCCTTTAGCCTTAAGAAATATATCCAACTCCTTCTTGAATATATTTAATGAATTGGCCTCTACTGCCTTCTGTGGTAGAGAATTCCACAGGATGACCACTCTCTGGGTGAAGAAATTCCTCCTCATTTCAGTCCTAAATGGCTAACTCCTTATCCTTAGACTGTGACCCCTGGTTCTGGACTCCCCCGCCATCGGGAACATCCTTCCTGCATCTAGTCTGTCTAGTCCTGTCAGAATTTTATAAGTTTCAATGAGATCCCCTCTCATTCTTCTAAACTCCAGCGAGTATAAGCCCAATCGACCCAATCTCTCCTCATACGTCATTCCTGCCATCCCAGGTATCAGTCTGGTGAATCTTCGCTGAACTCCCTCCATGGCAAGAACCTCCTTCCTCAGATAAGGCGACCAAAACTGCACACAATACTCAAGATGTGGTCTCACCAAGGCCCTGTACAACTGTAGCAAGACATCCTTGTTCCTGTACTCAAACCCTCTCGCTACGAAGGCCAACATACCATTTGCCTTCTTAACTGCCTGCTGCACCTGCATGCTTACCTTCAACGACTGGTGCACAAGGACACCCAGGTCTCGTTGCACTTCCCCTTTTCCCAATCTATTGCCATTCAGATAATAATCTGCCTTCCTGTTTTTGACACCAAAGTGGATAACCTCGCATTTATCCACGTTATATTGCATCTGCCATACTTCTGCCCAATCACCCAACCTGTCCAAATCATCCTGGAGTTTCTCGGCATCCTCCTCACAGCACACACGCCCACCCAGCTTTGTGTCGTCTGCAAACTTGGAGATATTACATCTAGTTCCCTCGTCTAGATCATTAAGATATATTGTGAATAGCTGGGGTCCAAGGACCAATCCCTGCAGTACCCCACTAGTCACTGCCTGCCACTCGGAAAAAGACCCGTTTATTCCAACTCTTTGCTTTCTGTCTGCCAACCAGTTCTCTATCCAAGTCAATACCTTGCCCCCAATCCATGTGCCTTAACTTTGCACGCTAATCTCTTATGCGGGACCTTATCGAAAGCCTTCTGAAAGTCCAAATACACCACATCCACTGGTTCTCCCTTATCTATTTTACCAGTTACATCCTCAAAAAATTCCAGTAGATTAGTCAAGCACGATTTACCTTTTGTAAATCCATGTTGACTTTGTCCGATCCTGTCACTGTTTTCCAAGTGCTCTGCTATTCCATCTTTTATAATGGACTCTAGCATTTTCCCCACTACCGATGTCAGGCTTACCTGTCTGTAATTCCCCGTTTTCTCTCTACCACCTTTTTTGAATAGTGGGGTAACATTAGCTACCCTCCAATCCATGGGTATTGTTCCAGATATATGTTTTGGAAAGGGTAATGAACCATTCAGGCAAATCCATTTGATTACAAATCATTACTGGTATATCAACCCTGGTATAACAATGCTTTCTATTTAAAGGCAATCCCTTAACTGTACACAAATGGGTTATTATATAGTGCAAAGGTGCAGTGTAGTCACATCAACAAATGTGTGTAGATTTAATACTCCGTATGTTTGTGAGGCAGTTTTCACTACTCGCCAGTGGTCATTGTGAAAATCCAGTTATGAGGACCAGTGTCAGAAATCAGGAATTTACACAATAAACAGAGAATTTACCGACATTTAAAATTCCAGTTTTCTGCTTTTTTGGCATGATCAGCAAAATAATGATGAATGAAGCAGCCTCATCAATGAGCACTAACAAGAACACACTCCTTCCAGTTCCATCCCTGAATTCTCAACGTGGGATTGAAGCAAGGAGTGTATCTGATATTTGTATTTAGTGGAATCTCTTGATAGCGCAAAAATAGACGCATTTGAAGATTTGTAGATATTTGAAAATATCCTGAAGAAAGTAGAATCCATAACAGCTTTTAAAAGGGAAGTAAATAAATATTTGAAAAACAAAAATGTAATAGCACATGGGGAACAGCAGGGAATGCAACCAGACAGCTTTCAGAGACCCGTGCAGCACAATAGGCCAAATGGCCTCATGTGCTGTAAAATCCTGATTCAAGTTGTACAAAATAGAAAAAGTTAAGGAAGGTTACTTGTTTTTGAGCATCACTTCCTCCAAATAAACTCTACAACCGGAGGAAGGAAAGAAACCAACTAAAAACAGGTTAGTAACAAAGTACAAACATACACACAAAAGATCACTTCATCTCCTGCAAAGAGCTGCTCGCAATACCCTTAAACACATATACTCAACTCTCCCCGATGCAAGTAAGTGCACCATCTAGTGTTGTACTGAGCCACATGAACCAGGAAGATATCAAGTTCAATCCCTGATTTATGGTGAGTTAACTGACCTCAGCTAAACCAGCATTAAGGGTGCTACAACTGGCCAGAGTGCCCATCTGCTAGAAAGGAAAAAAAAAAAAATCACCCAGGGCTCCTGAACTGATCATTACGCAAGAACATAAGAAATAGGAGCAGGAGTAGGCCATTCGGCCCCTCGAGCCTGCTCCGCCATTCATTAAGACAATGGCTGATCTTCTACCTCAACTCCACCTTCCTGCCCTATCCCCATATCCCTTGATTCCCTTAGTATTCAAAAATCTATTGATTTCAGTCTTGAATATACTCAATGACTGAGCATCCACAACTCTCTGGGGTACAGAATTCCTAAGATACACATGAATGAAGAAATTTCTCATCTCAGTCCTAAATGGCCAACCCCTTATTCTGAGACTGTAACCCCTAGTTCTAGACTCCCCAGCCAGGGGAAACATTCTCCCAGCATCTACCCTGTCAAGCCTTTTAAAGAATTTTATATGTTTCAATGAGATCAACCTCTCAATCTTCTAAACTCTATGGAATATAGGCCTAGTCTACTCAATCTCTCCTCATAGGACAATCCCCTCATCCCAGGAATTAGTCTAGTAAACCGTGGTTGCACTCCCTCTAAGGGAAATATATCCTTCCTTAGATAAGGGGACCAAAACCGTACACAGTACTCCAGGTGTGGTCTCACCAAGGCCCTATATAATTGCAGCAAGACTTCTTTACTCTTATACTCCAATCCCTTGTAATAATCTTAATCCAGTGATCCCTGCTAGAAAGTGCATAAAGGTGGGAAAAGAATCAGGCTCTGTTGTGATGCGCCCAGTCAAACAATCTACTGACAATCAATACAAAGAATGATCATTTGGACAAGGTACAGGAGAGTCCCAGTCACCCATGGAATCAATCTCCAGCACATGTCTGCATCGTCAGAAATAAGCAGGAGAAAGTGATGAAAGACGAAAGGAGAGCATTCATTCATTACCATATCCCAGATAGAAAAAACTTCTATTTATATGGCAGCTCATCATCTCATCAGGACAGGCATCATAATGTGCTTAATAGAAAGAAACATTACAAGGCACTACACAAGAAGAGGTAAAGAAAACTGACAAAAGCAGCAAGGGGGGAGATTAGGTGGGTGAGAGAAGAAATGGGTCTTCAGGACAATTCAGAGCTGGAAAAAGTAGAGGTTTAGGGAGCGAGAACAACAAAGAACAAGAAATGCATTTTTCAAACCATATGTCAAGAAATCTTTAGTCCATTTTAGCACCTTTACACAAAATGTTACCTGTCCTCTCTCCTTAAATTATTTTTCAGAGCAGGGGAAAGATATTAGGTGCAAAAGTTAATCTTTCAGATGCTTTATTTGGCAGCAATGTTACATAGAAATTTGCATTTATTTACCATATATTTTCCCAATAGCTCAAAACACCATACAATTAATTATTTTGCAGTGCAGTGACTTATGTACACAAACATTGCACACGGCAAGATCCCACAAACAGCAATGCAATAAATGAGCAGTTAATATGTTTTTGGTTGAGGGAGAAATGTTGGTCAAGATACCCAGAAAACTCACTGGTTTTCAATTAGAAGCATGGGATCTTCAACATCCACTTGAACAGTCACAAGAAGCCTCAGTTTAACATCTGATATAAAGGGTGGGCACCTCAGTAGTGCACTGGACCATGTCTAAATTATATGGTCAATCCTGGAGTGGATCTTCTACTTTAAATCTTCTGATGTAATAGCAGAGCACTTGGAAAACAGTGACAGGATCGGACAAAGTCAACATGGATTTACAAAAGGTAAATCATGCCTGACTAATCTACTGGAATTTTTTGAGGATGTAACTGGGAAAATAGATAAGGGAGAACCAGTGGATGTGGTGTATTTGGACTTTCAGAAGGCTTTCGATAAGGTCCCGCATAAGAGATTAGCGTGCAAAGTTAAAGCACATGGGATTGGGGGTAAGGTACTGATTTGGATAGAGAACTGGTTGGCAGACAGGAAGCGAAGAGTTGGAATAAACGGGTCTTTTTCCGAGTGGCAGGCAGTGACTAGTGGGGTACCGCAGGGATCGGTGCTAGGACCCCAGCTAGTCACAATATATATTAATGATCTAGACGAGGGAACTAGATGTAATATCTCCAGGTTTGCAGACGACACAAAGCTGGGTGGCCGTGTGTGCTGTGAGGAGGATGCAGAGAAACTCCAGTATGATTGGACAGGTTGGGTGATTATATTGCATCTACCATGCATCTGCCCAATGTGGATAAATTCAAGGTTATCCACTTTGGTGGCAAAAACAGCAAGACAGATTATCTGAACGGCAATAGATTGGGAAAAGGGGAAATGCAACGAGATCTGGGAGTCCTTGTGCACCAGTCGCTGAAGGTAAGCATGCAGGTGCAGCAGGCGGTTAAGGCGGCAAATGGTATGTTGGCCTTCATAGCGAGAGGATTCGAGTACAGGAGCAAGGATGTCTTGCTGCAGTTGTACAAGGCCTTGGTGAGACCACACCTTGAGTATTGTGTGCAGTTTTGGTCGCCTTATCTGAGGAAGGATGTTCTTGCCATGGAGGGAGTGCAGCGAAGATTTACAAGGCTGATACCTGGGATGGCAGGAATGACGTATGGAGAGAGATTGGGTCGATTAGGCTTATATTCGCTAGAGTTTAGAAGAATGAGAGGGGATCTCATTGAAACATATAAAATTCTAACAGGACTAGACAGACTAGATGCAGGAAGGATGTTCCCGATGGCGGGGGAGTCCAGAACCAGAGGTCACAGTCTAAGGATAAGGGGTAAGCCATTTAGGACTGAGATGAGGAGGAATTTCTTCACCCAGAGAGTGGTGAACCTGTGGAATTCTCCACCACAGAAGGCAGTTGAGGCCAAGTCATTAAATATATTCAATAAAGAGATAGATATATTTCTTAAGGCTAAAGGGATCAAGGGATATGGGGAGAAAGCAGGGAGCAGGGACAGGGTACTGAATTTGGATGATCAGCCATGATCTCATTAAATGGCGGAGCAGGCTCGAGGGGCCGAATGGCCTACTCCTGCTCCTATCTTCTATATGTTTCTATGACTCAGAAGCGAGCCAAACTGGCAGACAGTACTTAATTCAGCATAGAAAATACACTATAACAAAGCTGAAAATATAGAGCAAAAAGGTATGCAAGATGTGCCAGGTGGAGTTAGATATCTGTATTTAGTAGTACCGGGTATGAGGGTTTAGCTCCACTGTAAAAGGTTCCAAGGCGCTTCACAGGAGTATTATAAAACAAAATTTGACACAGCCGCATAAGGAGATATTAGGGCAGATGACCAAAAGCTTGGTCAAAGAGGTACGTTTTTAGGAACGTCTTAAAGGAGGAGAGACAGAGAGGTTTAGGGAGGGAATTCTAGAGCTTAGGGCCCAAGCAGCTGAAGGCACAGCTGCCAATGATGGGGGTGATGAAAATCGGGGATGCTCAAGAGGCCAGAATTATCCCAAGACAGACAGGCTGGTGGAATGAGCGGACACGTGGCAGATGAAATTTAACGCAGAAAAGTGCGAAGTGATACATTTTGGTAGGAAGAATAAAGAGAGGCAATATAAACTAAAGGGTACAATTCTAAAGGCGGTGCAGGAACAGAGACACCTGGGGGTATATGTGCACAAATCACTGAAGGTGGCAGGGCAGGTTGAGAAAGAGGTTAAAAAAGCAGATGGAATCCTGGGCTTTATAAACCGAGGCAGAGTACAAAAGCAAGGAAGTTATGATGAACCTTTATAAAATACTGGTTTGGCCTCAACTGGAGTATTGTGTCCAATTTTGGGCACTGCACTTCAAGAAGGATGTGAAGGCCTTAGAGAGGGTGCATAAAAGATTTACAAGAATGGTTCCAGGGATGAGGGGCTTCAGTTACGTGGATAGACTGGAGAAGCTGTGGTTGTTCACCTTGGAGCAGAGAAGATTGAGAGGAGATTTGAGAGAGGTGTTCAAAATCATGAAGGGTCTAGACAGAGTAGATAGAGAGAAACTGTTCCCATTGGCGGAAGGGTCGAGAACTAGAGGACACAGATTTAAGGTGATTGGCAGAAGAACCAAAGGCGACATGAGGAAAAACTTTTTTACGCAGTGAGTGGTTATGATCTGGAATGAACTGCCTGAAAGGGTGGTGGAGGCAGATTCAATCGTGGCTTTCAAAAGGGAATTGGATAAATACCTGAAGGAAAAACATTTGCAGGGCCACGGGGAAAGGGCAGGGGAGTGGGCCGAGCTGAAGTGCTCTTGCAGAGAGCTGGCACCGGCTCGACGGGCTGAATGGCCTCCTTCTGTGCTGTAACCATTCTATGATTCTATTTATGATGCACCTAATCATAACCACCGCAAACCAGTCCAACCCAACTATCGAACAGGCGTAAATAAATTGGTGCTATGCACTGAAATTCTACACTTGGATGATAAACACAAATTTATTCATGCGCTGCTGTAGTAACAATGTAGTCATTTAATAGTATGCACAAGAATGCCTTGGCCATAACAAAAAAAAACACTGGCAAGTGTTCTGTTTAAGTTGAAATGGGCCCAGTTCATGGGTTATTTACATATATGTTTGATTACTTGACAGGAGAGCTTAAAAACAAGTACTTCCAGCATTTACAAAAAATGTTATTCAAAGAATACAATTAAACAAGGCCTTGTGAAGTTACAGTAACTCCCCCCCCCCCCCCCCCGAGTCAATCATCAGAATTTCAATTGAAAATTAATTGTAACAATGGATTCACTGAACTTTAACCATGCGTGAGCCATGGCAGCAGTCTTCTGTCTCAATTACACACATGACCATTATTAAGTGGCCACACCTCTTTCCTGCATTTTAAAATGGATACATTAATAGGCTATTACAACCATTAGCTGCATCTTTGTGATCATCGGCCTATTTGAACTCTTGACCCATGCTGCTTTCTCTTCCCCTAACAGTTTTAAATCAAGTTCTATAAAAGGGGCTTCTCCAGCCTGACTGATATTTTGGGGAGGGGTTCCACCTGGACTGCTGACCTACCTTTCTCTTTCAAGTGCTACTTGCCCTGCTTTGCAGTTCCAACATTTTCTGATTTTATATCAGAGTTGCCACATTCAGATTTTTACCTGTTATAGTTTTTAAACACATTTTTATTTTGATTTCTTAACAGAGCTAAGCATTATATTACAAGATGGAGTAAAATACCAGTAACGCTTACAAGCCAAGTGTGCAGAAAATATATGCAATATAGTTAATGAAAAGTGAGCTTCGTAACGTCACCTACCTGAAACTATGAATCCCTTGAAGCTCCTGTTGTAGCACCTCCTGCGTTGTTGCAATTAGGTCGAGCGCCCCAACAAACTCAGAAGTGGACAGCAATAACTGTACTGTCGGCTGTGTTTGGTGAACGGTGGCCATTAACTTTAGTTTATTATACATCTTTACACAGTTATTTCTAGTCACAGCAAGTCTCAGTATTTGCAAAGATCCTTCACACATTACTTTGTCAATCTGGGCGATTTTATCACGAAGCATTTTTACGGCTTGCGAGGTTTTGGTGAGGTAGTCCTGCAATTCATGTTGAGAGGTCATAGCGTGGAAAAAGGCATCAGAACGGAGAGAAATCTGGTGCGCTATATTCACTTCCACAACATCCAAGTAATGGCTTAACTGCAAAAAAAAATGCATTATGCATTAAAATCATAAAATTTTACAACATTAAGATGGCCATTTGGTCCATCACAGCTGCACTCTTTGAAATAGCTATTTGTACAATACCAAACTCTTTCAAATGTTTCTTTTTCAAATATCTATCCACTTCCCTTTTAAGCGATTGTAGATGCTCCCTGTTTCTGGTAGGATATTCCTTGCCTTAATATCCCACTGCAAAAATAACCTGTTCCTTTCTTCTTTTGCAGATGCTGCTTACATTTTTGCCCTCTAGTTAATGACTCACTGACCAATGGAAATAGATCTTCCCCAATTTACTTTATGAGAATCCCTCATTATTTTGAACACCTCTATCAGATCTCCTAACCTTCTCTGCTCCAGCAAAGAGACCCAGTTTCATAACTAAAACCAGTCATGCCCAGCATTAGTAAATCTCAATTGTACCCTTCTCATGGCCTTGACATCCTTCCTAAAGTAGGGCGCCCAAAATTGGACACCATGTACTAACTGCAGCCTAACCAATGATATAGCTTCCACCTTCGCTCCTTTAAGTCTAAAGTTGCACACTTGAGCATGTCTGGCACACAACTAAATCAGTTGTCTATCACCAGATCTGGCTGAATAATAGTGTTCTCCTCTGCCATAACCACCCACTATTCTAAGATCATCCTGGAGATAAAAGACAACACCTTACTTCTTTTCTCCACTATCAAACACCTCCTTAAACTCCTCTCTGCCCATTCAGCTCTAACAAGCGAGAAAAGCTCATGAACTTCTTTCTCACCAAGAGGGAGACGATCCATTCAGCTGCCTTAACTTCTTTCTCCCCTTCCCCATCAATCCAAACCACCTAGCCCTAAACCCCATCTCTCTCTAGTTTCTCTCCATTCTTCACTCATGCCCTCTACAAGCTCATCACCTACAGCTTATAACTCCTGCTGTCTCAACGCCATTCCCATTAAATTGCTGACCAGCTAGGCTCCATTCCTGGTCCCCATTCTAGCTGAAATTATAAATGGTTCCCTCTCCTCGGCATCACTCTCCACCTTTGACAAAAAGAACCACCTCAAATTTAAAATAACTTCTGTTGAGAGTCTGGTCAGAAGCATAGATTTCCCGTCCGCTAAGGAGACCTGCTAGTATGCAGTTTTCTATTCTCAAATACCCTGGAAATAATTGCGAGGTCCCTTTGGAGAGATGAGTGAAGGATCTGAAATGCAAGTTTACAATCTTTAAATACCTGTGCAAACAGATAATCAAAGAGTACAACATAAAGCTCCCAGATACTGGACATCTTCCACTTCACATTGAAAGGCTTTGATAAAATAACAAGTTATTGGGATGATGATAGTGGGCCTCCTCAAACTTTAAGTCAAAGACCTGACTGTCAGAGATTGATCAGTACATACTGAGGAAATGTAGTGCCAAATAAAACCAGTGAACAAGAGCCAAAAAGTTGCCTGAATTATAAATTTAGCAGTCAATTCCTTGCAAATAGATTGTATGTTGATCTGGAGAGACGTTCCAAGAATAGGTCTTGCCTTAGCTCTCAACAGATGATGAAAATGTGTCATACAGGCAATACAAATGACTGCAATGTAATTCTGAATACCCAATGAATCCATTCTTTTAGCCTCTATTTCTGGATGGCATTTGGATCAACTTGCTGTGAGATAGCACAATGGTTCATAAAAGGATCAAATCACTCCTTGGAGGCTTTGTAGAATTTGCGTACTGGGGAGGACTTTCTTGGCTTGATCATCCAAACCCTTACTGATGGGCAAAGCCAAGCACTCATCAGCTGCCTCTGCTCAATATCTTACATTTTAAGATTAAATTATACAACTGAATTTCATTAGTTCAATTTTTGTGAGACGGTTAGAGGACATCATCTAAACAACCTCTACATATAAAAACTCTACCATAATAAAAACAGAAAATGCTGGAAACACTCAGCAGGTCAGGCAGCATCTGTGGAGAGAGAAACAGAGTCAACGTTTCAGATCGATGACCTTTTAATTCTACTAATTAGGTGAGCTGGGGTGTTAAGAGAAGTCACTGCCAAACTCCATTGAAGCAGACTTCTATAACTAAAATAAAATAGAGCACTAGGGTAGCAGAAACTTCTCAAAAAATCATGAGCTGTTTATTTGGATACCTTTTCTTGCAATAACCTAGAAGATGCTGCGTCACGAGCCCCTTTTACACCAGCTCCATGTTGACCACTGAAATGTGACCAGGGCAAGACAGTAGAAAACGTTACAGGATCTTCCAGAGCAAAGTCTGACTTCAGAAATATCTGCAAGGTGAGAGGTAAAATAAATAAACAAACTTTCAATATCTTTCTATTTAAACAAAAAATAACAGGCAGCTGTGAGGGAGCTATAGGCCACAATTGAATTAACTGTTAGATGACATTAAATAGCAACAGAACTTACATCTTTGAATTTAAAAATTCATCACTCCTTTTCCTCTCCAAACACCAAAATACAGCCATATAGCTTTGCTTCTGGGTATAACACTCACTCTTGCTGTCTATTTGGTGAGTAGTTGCTCTTTCAAAGTACTAGTGGCTAATTTTCAATTGATTTAAAGATCACAAGTATGGTAGGTATGTGGTATAATTATTAAAACTATTTAGAGTGAATAAAATGTATATATGGTATGTATTGATCATGCCAGATTCTACGTATTAGTGAAGTAAAGGATTTTTTTTTTAAGTCCTGGATAGTATTTGTTACCTTAGGTACTTGATCCAAATCTGTTCTTGATTTGTCTGCAATATGAATGAAGCTCCATTAAAATCAAAATATATTATTCAGGTGAATAATCACAAAAATCAAACTATGAATTGAATTGCGAGACAATATTCAAATATTGCAGCTATTTATTACAATAAAATTATTTCTGCCATCCAATAGTGAGATATCCATTCACTGGCAATACAAATGCACACAAGGTATCTCTCAAAACAACGCCCCTGAAATTGCAGTCCGAGACGTATCTCCAGAGTACACCTCCGACTCGCGAAACAATTATGAAAGTACCTCCTGGCGTCCAGGCTGCGAAAAGTTGCGGTCTCAGGCCTCGAGGCGGAAGGCAGCTTAATGGCCCATGGATCCCAGGTGGTGCGGAAGCGTGCCTGGGATCACGTGGGCCTGGTCCTCCAATCAATAAGCAGAATTCCATTTCAATCATTTATGAAGGGAATCCCCGAATGATATGCAGTGGAATCCCGAAATATAATTATACAATTGATAAAAATGGAATTTTATTCATAATTACCTTCATTCCACCAACCTCAATAAAAATGGAATTGATAATTTTATACATTAACACTGTAATCCAGGCCAATATTTGCATAAACTCATTTGATAGTGTATGTGCATAATTTAGGATATGAAAATGTTTTAGTTAAGCCTTAGATATCCCCTTACGCTGATGCAAGCAGGCCCTGCTCCTGCCCTGCTTGCATTAACCCTAAGACTTACGTGAACAATTGCTGGCCAGTCGCTGGGAAATAGCCCAACTCTGCTAACACGGAGGAAGAATGCATGAAGACTTCAGGAAGACAGACAGGATGGTGAAATGGGTGGGCACCTGACAGATGAAATTTAATGCAGAAAAGTGTGAAGTGATACATTTTGGTAGAAAGAATGAGGAGAGGACATATAAACTAAATGGCAAAATCCTGAAGGGGGTGCACGAACAGAGAGACCTGGGGGTATATATGCACAAATCGTTGAAGGTGGCAGGGCAGGCTGAGAAAGCAGTTAAAAAGGCTTACGGGATCCTGGGCTTCATAAATAGAGGTATAGAGTACAAAAGTGTGGAAATTATGAACCACCTATATAAAACACTGGTTCGGCCCCAACTGGAGTATTGTGTCCAATTCTGGGCACCACACCTTCAGAATAATGTGAAGGCCTTAGAGAGGGTGCAGAAAAGATTTACGAGAATGATTCCAGGAATGAGGGACTTCAGTTACGTTGATAGACTGGAGAAGCTGGGGTTGTTCTCCTTGGAGCAAAGATTGAGAGGAGATTTGATAGAGGTGTTCAAAATCATGGGGGGTCTGGACAGAGTAGATACAGGGAAACTGTTCCCATTGGCACAACGGTCAAGAACCAGAGGGGACAGGTTTAAGGTGATTGGCAAAAGAATCAAAGACGACGTAAGAAAAAACTTTTTTACGCAGCAAGTGGTTAACATAGAAGGTAGGAGCAGTAGGCCATTCGGCCCCTCGAGCCTGCTCCGCCATTCAATGCGATCATGGCTGATCATCCAAATTCAGTACCCTGTCCCTGCTTTCTCCCCATATCCCTTTAGCCTTAAGAAATATATCTAACTCCTTCTTGAATATATTTAATGAATTGGCCTCTACTGCCTTCTGTGGTAGAGAATTCCACAGGTTCACCACTCTCTGGGTGAAGAAATTCCTCCTCATCTCTGTCCAAAATGGCTTACCCCTTATCCTTAGACTGTGACCCCTGGTTCTGGACTCCCCCGCCATCAGGAACATCCTTCCTGCATCTAGTCTGTCTAGTCCTGTTAGAATTTTATAAGTTTCAATGAGATCCGCTCTCATTCTTCTAAACTCTAGCGAATATAAGCCTAATCGACCCAATCTCTCTTCATATGGCATTCCTGCCATCCCAGGTATCAGTCTGGTGAATCTTCGCTGCACTCCCTCCATGGCAAGAACATCCTTCCTCAGATAAGGCGACCAAAACTGCACACAATACTCAAGGTGTGGTCTCACCAAGGCCTTGTACAACTGCAGCAAGACATCCTTGCTCCTGTACTCGAATCCTCTCGCTATGAAGGCCAACATACCATTTGCCGCCTTAACCGCCTGCTGCACCTGCATACTTACCTTCAGCGACTGGTGCACAAGGACACCCAGGTCTCGTTGCACTTCCCCTTTTCCCAATCTATTGCCATTCAGATAATAATCTGTCTTCCTGTTTTTGCCACCAAAGTGGATAACCTCGCATTTATCCACATTATACTGCATCTGCCCAATCACCCAACCTGTCCAAATCATCCTGGAGTTTCTCTGCATCCTCCTCACAGCACACACACCCACCCAGCTTTGTGTCGTCTGCAAACTTGGAGATATTACATCTAGTTCCCTCGTCTAGATCATTAATATATATTGTGAATAGCTGGGGTCCTAGCACCGATCCCTGCGGTACCCCACTAGTCACTGCCTGCCACTCGGAAAAAGACCCGTTTATTCCAACTCTTTGCTTCCTGTCTGCCAACCAGTTCTCTATCCAAGTCACTACCTTACCCCCAATCCCATGTGCTTTAACTTTGCACGCCAATCTCTTATGCGGGACCTTATCGAAAGCCTTCGGAAAGTCCAAATACACCACATCCACTGGTTCTCCCTTATCTATTCTACCAGTTACATCCTCAAAAATTCCAGTAGATTAGTCAAGCATGATTTACCTTTTGTAAATCCATGTTGACTTTGTCCGATCCTGTCACTGTTTTCCAAGTGCTCTGCTATTACATCTTTTATAATGGACTCTAGCATTTTCCCCACTACCGATGTCAGGCTAACCGGTCTATAATTCCCCGTTTTCTCTCTACCACCTTTTTTTTTTTTTTTTTAAAACAGTGGGGTTACATTAGCTACCCTCCAATCCATGGGAACTGTTCCAGAGCCTATAAAATTTTGGAAGATGACCAGCAATGCATCTACTATTTCTAGGGCCACTTCCTTAAGTACCCGAGGATGTAGATTATTAGGCCCTGGGGATTTATCGGCCTTCAATCCCGTCAATTTCCCTAACACCATTTCCCTACAAATACTGATTTCATTGAATTCCTCCCTCTCATTAGACCCTATGTTCCCCGACATCTCTGGGAGGTTATTTGTGTCCTCCTTTGTGAAGACAGAACCAAAGTATGTATTTAATTGGTCTGCCATTTCTTTGTTCCCCATTATAAATTCCCCTGATTCCGACTGCAAGGGACCTACACTTGATTTCAACAATCTTTTTCTCTTCACATATCTATAGAAGCTTTTACAGTCAGTTTTTCTGTTCCCTGCAAGCTTACTCTCATATTCTATTTCCCCCCTCTTAATTAATCCCTTTGTCCTCCTTTGCTGAATCTAAACTGCTCCCAATCCTCAGGTTTGCTGCTTTTTCTGGCCAATTTATATGTCTTCTCCTTGGATCTTATGCTATCCCTAATTTCCCTTGTTAGCGACGGTTGAGTCACCTTTTTTGTTTTATTTTTATGCCAAACAGGGATGAACAAATTCTGTAGTTCATCCATGCGATCTTTAAATGTTTGCCATTGCCTATCCACCGTCAACCCTTTAAGTAATGCTCCCCAATCCATCCTAGCCAACTCGCGCCTCATACCATCGTAGTTTCCTTTATTTAAATTCAGGACCGCAGTCTCTGAGTCAACTACTTCACTCTCCATCTTAATGAAGAATTCGATCATATTATGATCGCTCCTCCCCAAGGGGCCTCGCACAACAAGATTGCTAATTAATCCTTTCTCATTACATAATACCCAGTCTAAGATGGCCTGATCTCTAGTTGGTTCCTCGACATATTGGTCCAGGAAACCATCCCGTATACACTCTAGGAATTCCTCCTCCACAGTATTGTTACTAACTTGGTTAGCCCAATCTATATGTAGATTGAATTCACCCATGATGACTGCTGTGCCCTTATTGCACGCGTCTCCAATTTCCCTTTTAATGCCACCCCCAACCTCAGCATTACTGTTTGGGGGTCTGTATACAACTCCCACTAATGTTTTCTGCCCCTTGGTATTTCTCAACTCTACCCATACAGATTCCACATCATCAGAGCTAACATCCTTCCTTACTATTGCATTAATCTCCGCTTTAACCAGCAATGCTACCCCACCTCCTTTTCCTTTTTGCCTGTCCTTCCTGAATATTGAATACCCCTGGATGTTGAATTCCCAGCCTTGGTCACCCTGGAGTCATGTCTCCGTAATCCCAATTATATCATATCCGTTTACATCCATTTGTGCAGCTAATTCATCCACCTTATTACGAATGCTCCTCGCATTAAGACACAAAGCCTTCAGGCTTGTTTTTTTAACACTCTTAGTACTTTTAGAATTATTATTTACTGTGGCTCTGTTTGATTTACACCCTTGATTTCTCTGCCTTCCACTTTTGCTTTTCTCCTTGCTTCCCTTTCCTCTGTCTCCCAGCACAGGTTCCCAATCCCCTGCCATTTTAGTTTAAACCCACCCCAAGAGCACTAGCAAACACCCCCCCAGGACATCGGTCCCGGTCCTGCCCAGGTGCAGACCGTCCAGTTTGTACTGGTCCCACCTCCCCCAGAACTGGTTCCAATGTCCCAGGAATTTGAATCCCTCCCCCTTGCATCATTCCTCTAGCCATGTATTCATCTGAAATATCCTTCTATTTCTACTGACTAGCACGTGGCACTGGTAGCAATCCTGAGACTACTACCTTTGAGGTCCTATTTTTTTAATTTACCTCCTAACTCCCTATATTCAGCTTTTAGGACCTCATCCCGTTTTTTACCTACATCATTGGTACCTATATGCACCACGACAACTGGCTGTTCACCCTCCCCCCTCCAGAATGCCCTGCAGCCGCTCCGAGACATCCTTGACCCTTGCACCAGGGAGGCAACATACCATCCTGGAGTCTCGTTTGCTGCAGCAGAAACGCCTATCTATTCCCCTTACAATAGACCCCCCTATCACTATAGCTCTCCCGCTCTTTTTCCTCCCGTCCTGTGCAGCAGAACCACCCATGGTGCCAAGAAGTTGGCTGCTGCTGCCTTCCCCCGATAAGCCATCCCCCTCAACAATATCCAAAGCGGTATATCTGTTTGAGAGGGGGATGGCCACAGGGGACCCCTGCACTACCTGCCTGCGCCTACTACTCTGCCTGGCGGTCACCCATTCCCTTCCTGCCTGTGCAGCCTTTACCTGCGGTGTGACCAACTCCCTAAACGTGCTATCCAAGATGTCCTCAGCATCGCGAATGCTCCAGTATGCATCCATTCGCAGCTCCAGCGCCGCAATGCGGTCTGCCAGTAGCTGGATACACTTCCCGCACACATGGTCGTCAGGGACACAGGAAGTGTCCCTAATTTCCCACATAGTGCAGGAGGAGCATGCCACAGGGCCGAGCTGTGCTGCCATGACTTACCCTTTAATTAATCTAAATTAAATTAAGATCTGGAATGCACTGCCTGAATGGGTGGTGGAGGCAGATTCAATCACGGCTTTCAAAAGGGAGTTGGATAAGAATCTGAAGGAAAGAAATTTGCAGGGCTACGGGGAAATGGCGGGAGAGTGGGACCAGCTGAAGTGTTCTTGGAGAGCCAGCACGGGCTTGACGGGCCAAATGGCCTTCTTCCGTGCTGTAACCATTCTATGATTCTATAAATCCAATACAGAAATAGGGAGAAATTTTTTGCACTAGGTTCACTAGATTGATCCCTGAGATGATAGGGTTGCCCTATAAGGAGGGATTGAGTAGAATGAGAGGTGGTCTCATTGAAACATATAAGATTCTGAGGGGGATTGACAGGGTAGATGCTGAGAGCTTGTTTCCCCTGGCTGGAGAGTCCAGAACTAGCGGTGGGGGGGGGGGAGGGGGGTACATAGCCTCAGGATAAGAGGTTAAGCCATTTAAGGCCGAGATGAGGAGGAATTTCTTCACTCAGAGGGTTGTGAATCTTTGGAATTCTCTGCTCCAGAGGGCTGTGGATGACGAGTCGTTGAGTATATTCAAGGCTGAGATCGATAGATTTTTGGACTCTAGGGGAATCAAGGGATATGGGGATCGGGCGGGAAAGTGGAATTGAGGTCGAAGATCAGTCGTGATCTTATTGAATGGCGGAGTAGGCTTGAAGGGCCGTATGGCCTACTCCTGCTCCTAATTCTTATGTTCATTCAGAGTGTGGTTAGAATGTGGAACTCACTACCACAGGAAGTGGTTGAGGCAAATAGCTTAGATGCATTCAAAAGGAAACTAGATGGGTGCATGAGGGAAAAGGGAATAGAAAGATATGGTGAAAGACTGAGATGAGGCAGATGGAATGGGAGGAGACTTGTGTAAAGTATAAATACCAGCACAGACTAGTTGGGCTGAATGGCCTGTTTCTGTGCTGTATATTCTATGAAATTCTGAGTAATTTAAACAACCCAAACACCCAATTAGGGCACTTAACATCAGCTGCTAGGATTATGGTGCATGAAGTATTATTTTTGTTAAATATAATTTTAAAAACATGCATCAGTTTTTCATGTGCACTTCACTCATACAATATCACCTTAACGCGGTGGGAATCCATAAGACGTTATATCCAGCAATTTTGAAATTAACGTCAATGCAAATGGGTAATGCTAATCGCTTTTTAGACGATATAAGCAACTGCCCGTTTTAAACATGGGCATTTTAAGGGGTGGGAACTGTACTTCAGAGATCACGATCACAGTGGTTTAAAAAGTATAGAATTGTCAAAAGAAAATTTAGAAGCAAATCAAGATCTAAGGGGAACAGTGGAGGAAAGCTAAAATGAATGGGAAGTTTGTGATATTTAGATGTTAGGGGACCAATAGAGTTCAAAGGGAACACAAAAGTGAAGAAATATATGATTCTATAAAAGTACGAAGTGAAGTTAAACTATAAAGAGGCAAACAAGTGAAACAAAAGGCACATGTGAGGAGTTAAACAAAAGGGGAAAACCAGAGAGAAACACAAGTCAGATGGAGGCCATAAGGTGTGTTTCATGTAGGATGTTTATGAAGGAGAAGCCAGGTTTAACAGAAGAAATGCTGTAATTGGGAGCGGGTGGAAAGGAAGGCATTGGCTCAAACAGCAAAGAAAGCAGCTGAAACAGATCAAATAGTATCTGGGACTCTACAAGTATCATGCAGAAAAACTGAAAACAGCAGACCAGTTGAAAGGACATGATTTAAACTCTTGTTTCAAATAAGCCTGCCTGTTCCCGGTTGCTGATTGTAGCACAGGCAGCTGTCCAAGAATTAAACAAAAGACCAGCCTATGTCAAGAATGTAAAAAGCACTTTCCCAGATAATGCCTTTCCTTAACTTGCTGCATTCAAACACAGCAGGGCAAACACTGTCTGACTTTTCAAATAATTTAGACATTGTCTGCACAATACGTAATCCAGATACTTCACAAAGTTCTAAAAATCATGAGTTGTAACATTTTTCATTTTAGTGCAACAAAACTGTAGATTTCCTGAAAAGGATTTAATGCCTGGTCGAACATATATATTTGAGTTGCAAGCTCTCATTTATCTACATCTCAACTCCTACTTGCAGAAACAGCGAGTTCACAGCATGAAAAGCAAATGTACTGATTTTTTCAAATATTTGATGAAGAAACCTAAATGGCCATGTGTCATACCGTGGCTATGTACAATAGGTGCAAGTGTTCGGTCAAGTCCATCCTTAAGCGGGCATGTTGCCTTGGACTTTTCATGAATCCTTTGCCGCTAAGAATGAGAATCACATTAAATGAGATTAATAAACAATTCCAAGAAACAAAGCTCAAAACTTAAATTATTAAAAGGGTAAATACTGTAGATAGTCATACGAATATTAAGTCGTTTATTTGGTTTGAGGCTTGAATTACTAGGAAGAATCAGAGTTTAATTTTGAGAGGCAAGCTGCCCTCATCAACTTTGTCCAACCTTTTTCAAAACTACTGCTTTGTAGAAACAGTTATAAAATGATGATGCAGGAGGATGTGCGATTACAGATAATTAAAGATTAAAAATATAGTAATATCCAGAATCATAGAAACTTACAGGACAGAAGGAGGCCATTTGGCCCGTTGTGCCTGTGCTGGCTCTTAGAAAGAGCAGTCGTGCTTAGTCCCACATTCCTGCTTTTTGTCCGTAACCTTGTAAGTTCCTCATCCACAAGTATCTGTCCAACTCCCTTTTAAAATTATTTATGGAATCAGCTTCCACCACCTTTTCAGGTAAAGTGTTCCAGATCCCCGACAGTAAAAACATTTCTCCCTCATCTCCCCTCTAGATCTTTTGCCAATGGTTTTAAATCCATG
Organism: Squalus acanthias; assembly: GCA_030390025.1. Taxonomy (NCBI): domain Eukaryota; kingdom Metazoa; phylum Chordata; class Chondrichthyes; order Squaliformes; family Squalidae; genus Squalus; species Squalus acanthias. Next base: position 69,348,169 of record CM059436.1, read on the forward strand.
ACCTTTGGTTCTTGACCCACTCGCCAGAAGGAGTATTTTTTCCCTATTTACTCTATCAAAACCTCTCATCATCCTGAAAACCTCGATTAGGTCACCTCTTAACCTTCTCTGTTCCAAGGAGAACAGTCCAACTTTTCCAACCTCTGCTCATAACTGAAGTCCCTCATCCCTGGTAAACCTCCTCTATGCTTTCTAATGCCTTTACATCATTCCTGAAGTGTGGTGCCCAAAATAGTCTGAATGGAGAAAAATTCCCCTGCAAGTGATGCAAAAAGCTTAAGTAAGGTTTGTCTTCTACCAGTTCTTACAGAAGTCATATCCTGTAAGTAGGGTGCAAAGTGTTCCTTGGTGATTGGTGGGAGGTAGAAGGAAGGCATAACTTCGGTATCCATAAAATCCAGTCCCCATGTTTTTGTGAAGAAATCAGATTCCCTTTTGGACAGTCTGGGGTCGTTCAATGCTGCTGGAAGGTTCACTCTGGAATGATAAACAGTCCACCTATGCTGATCTGCCACCACTGATGGGCTATCACATAAACTGCTAGAATCTCCTGTAATGACAGAATGCATTACTCACATTATAACAAATAAAGAAATTGGAGAATACGACACAAAGCCAGTATCAGAAACTAAAGTAATTCCTGCAATTTAAAACTGCACCCGCGCTTTAAAGAACTTTGTCTCCCCATACTATACCATTCCTCAGATGGGAAGACATTCTGGTGCACGGCCTGTGCCAATGTCACTGGATCTGATGTTAGGAGATACAACAGTAGAAGGGAGCATCACACCACTTTGAGCAAAGAAATGAACACAAGTTACTTTATCAGAAATTATTGAATTTTATTAGTCACTGGGATTATTACAATATTTGGAAACTAATGAACGTTAATTTAAAAGCTATGACGCAAATTGTGTTATCACACTACTACTAAACTAAAACAGTGCTGTAGGATTACACAGGATATACGGAACAGAAACAGACCATTCGGTCCGACCAGTTCATGCCGGCGTTTATGCTCCACACGAACCTCCTCCAGTCTTTCCTCATCTAAATTTATCAGCATAACCCTCTATTTCCTTTTCCCTCATATGCGTGTCTAACCTCCCCTTAAATGCATCTATACTATTCGCTTCAACCACTCCCTGTGGTAGCGAGTTCCACATTCTCACCTCACTCTGGGTAAAGAAGTTTCTTCTGAATTCCCTATTTGATTTCTTGTTGGCCATCTTATATTGATGGCCTCTAGTTATGCTCTTCCCCACAAGTGGAAACATTCTCTCTGTATCCACTCTATCAAAACCTTTCAAAATTTTAAAGATCTCTATTAGGTCACCCCTCAGCCTTCTTTTTTCAAGAGAAGAGACCCAGCCTGTTCATCCTTTCCGGATATGTATACGCTCACATTTCTGGTATCATCCTTGTAAATCTTCTCTGCACCCTCTCCTGTGCCTCTTTTTTCTTTTTATAATATGGTGACCAGAACTGCACACAGTGGTCTAACCAAGGTTCGATACAGGTTTAGCATAACTTCCCTAATTTTCAATTCTATACCTCTAGAGATAAACCCTTGTGCTTGGTTTGCTTTTTTTAGGGCCTTGCTAACCTGTGTCACAACTTTTAGTGATGTGTATTTGTACTCAAATGAGAAGTCGCACAACACCAGGTTATAGTCCAACAGATTTATTTAAAATTACAAGCTTTCGGAGCTATCCTGCCCCTTCTTCAGGTAGAGTTACTGTGAGACAATCTACCAGAATTCACAGAATATAAACACAGATATATATTCTGTGAATTCTGGTAGATTGTCTCCCAGTAACTCTACCTGAAGAAGGGGCAGGATAGCTCCGAAAGCTTGTAATTTTAAATAAATCTGTTGGACTATAACCTGGTGTTGTGCGACTTCTCATTTTTGTCCACCCCAGTCCAACGCCGGCATCCCCACATCATGACCACTATTTGTACTCAGAGATCCCTTTGTTCCACCTAGGCTCACACCCTCCCTATTCTTCCTGTCAAAATGTAATATCTCACATTTATCTGTGTTGAACTTCATTTGCCAATTATATGTTGCAAGTTTATTAATGTCCTCCTGTAATTTGTTGCAGTCCTCCTCTGTATTGACTACTCCCCCCAATTTGGTGTCATCCGCAAATTTAGAAATTGTGTTTTTGGTTCCAAAGTCTGTATCGTTAATGTAAATTGTGAACAGCAGTGGTCCCAGCACTGATCCTTGTGGAACATCACTGCCCACCTTCTGCCACTGTGAATAGCTACCCTTTACTCCCACACTCTGCTTTCTGTCCTGAAGCCAGACAGCAATCTATTCTGCTACTTGTCCCCTGACTCCGCATTCTCTAACCTTGTTCATCAGTCTATTATGGGGTACCTTAGCGAAGGCCTTTTGAAAATCCAGATAAATTACATCTACTGTATTACTATTGTCTACTCTCTCTGTTACCTCTTCAAAAAATTCAATAAGGTTGGTCAAGCAAGACATTCCCTTTTGAAATCCATGCTGACTATTCATTATTATATTTTTGGTTTCTAGATGTTCTTCTATTTTCTCTTTTAGTAGGGATTCCATTATTTTGCCAACCACTGATGTTAAGCTGACTGGTCTATAATTTCCTGGACATGTTCTAGTCCCCCTTCTTAAATATCGGTATTACGTTAGCTCTCCGCCAGTCCTCTGGTACTACACCTTTTTCTAACGAATTATTAAATATGCGTAGTAATGCTTCGGCTATCTCTTCCCTAGATTATTTTAAAATGCGTGGATGCAATCCATCTGGACCAGGGGTTTTATCCTCTTTGAGTTTGATTAGTTTATTTTAATATATCCCTTTTTTATTTTAAATGCACTTATCTCATCATCCAATGTCATGTCCACCTGTTCTATCTCCCTGGTAAATACTGAAGCAAAATAATTATTTAATACTTCTGCCATCTCTCTATCGTTACCTGTGGTATTATCCTGTTTATCCCTTAATGGCCCTATTCCCATCCCAACCTTCCTTTTTTTATTGATGTGCCTATAAAATATTTTACTATTTTGTTTTATGTTCCTTGATAATTTAATTTCATAGTTCCTCTTTGCCTCTCTAATTGTTTTTTTTTAACTTCTCTCAATCTTTTTATATTCTCCCTTATCATGCACTCTCCTGCTGTCTATGTACTTAATGTATGCCTCTTTCCTTACCCTCAATTGTTCCCTTATGGCTTTATTCATCCATTAAGTCTCATTATTGTTTAGTTTGTTCTTTCCTTTTAGCGGAATATATTTTTCCTGCACTATGTTGAACACTGTTTTAAATGTTTCCCATTGCTGTTCTACATCGTTGTTTGCCAATATTGTTGCCCATTTTTTATCCCCAAGTTCTATTCTCAGCCCCTCAAAATCAGCTTTTCTCCAATCTATTAACCTAGTTTTCATCATACTTATGTCCTTCTCAATTCTCATCTTAAAGTGTATTATATTATGGTCACTATTGCCTATATGTTCCCCTACCTTTACTTCTCTTATCTGCTCTGGTTCATTCCCCATTACTAGATCCTCTCTTGTTGGGCTTTTTACATATTGGGTTAGAAAGGAGTTGCACTGTCACCTGCAAACTCATTTTTAATGTGGAAGCAAGTCATCCTCGGTCCCGAGGGACTGCCTAAGGGAGAAGAAGCACTGAAACTATCCATGTTAGTGCACCAGCAGCAAATTTAAATTTAAGGCACTTTGATCAAAATGGAGCGCCTTTAGATCAAAAATTATTTTAAATTTAATAGAGGTAGGCACTCTGTGAGCACGGAGGTGTTCTGATCAGATTTCTCACTTGGACAGTTTCTAGATGCAGTACGTAAGCAGCAGTGCATCTGATTGCAAGTATAATGCAGTGAACAGCAGAGCAACTGGTAATAACAACCAGAAACAGTTATAAACTAATCTCGAAGGTCAGTGTGGTTTACATTATTTTGTACAAGTTCAATGGAACAATTTTAGAGCAATTTTTAACCTCTGCAAACAGAGCAATAGATTCAACAAATGAGGCTCATATTAAAAAAATGAGTTCTTCAATCCAAATTCTCTAATTTCTCAAGGTTTCTGTTCTGCAGAATTTCAAGAACATACAGTCCCTCAGTATAAATCCACACAAACTATATAGAATAACCACACTAAATAACTGGATAGTGCTGTATTTTTAAGTACCTACAAATCATACCAGAATAGAATAGAATAGAAGGCTGCCATTCGGCCCATCGTGCCGGCTCTTTGAAAGAGGTGTCCTCTTATTCCCATACCCTGTCCTCATACTCTTTGTAGATGTCTCTTTTTAAAATCTCTATGAAACATACAGGTTTATGCCTGGAATTCCCCACATCACTGAGTACCCAATGTTATCCATGTAGCTCTGAGCAAGCATTGAGGGCAAATGTCAGACACTGGAGGTGGTGGGGGAAAGAAAGAGAAGAATTAAAATTGGGTTACCTGTTGGTTCCTTGGGACAGACATCTGGCAATAATCTAACTGCTTTAAAGGGTTTTGTAGAAGGGTTCATTTCTTTTTTGAACTTTCCATCGCCACTGCTTGGACGAGGCACTGGTGGGGAACTATGGCTTGAAGCCATTGCATAAGGGCATCCCAAGAAGGTGCCTAGCTGTACAGATAGAAAGAAAAAGCAACACAATCAAAATCACAAACCTGTGAAAGGTAGAAAAGGTGGTTCTTAAATAACCAATTTATCTTGCAGAGAGAGCTTTCCCTTGATTGTTTTTTTTAAACATCTGTTGAAGCATAATTACTAACAGCTGGTTTATAAGAACATAAGAAATAGGAGCAGGAATAGGCCACTTGGCCCCTCGAACCTGCTCCGCCATTCAATAAGATCATGGCTAATCTTGGGCTCAAAGCCACTTCCCAGCCCGCTCCCCATAACCCTTCACTTCCTTATCTTGCAAAAATTTGTCTATCTCCACTTTAAATGTATTTAATGACCCAGCCTCCACAGCTCTCTGGGGCAGAGAATTCCACAAATTTACGACCCTCAGAGAAGTTGTTCCTCCTCATCTCAGTTCTAAAAGGGCGACCCTTTATTGAGACTGTGCCCCCGAGTTCTAGATTTCCCCATGAGGGGAAACATCCTCTCTGCATCTACCTTGTCGAGCCCCCTCAGTAACTTACATGTTTCGATAAGATCACCTCTCATTCTTCTAAATTCCAATGAGTATAGGCCCACCCTGCTCAACCTTTCCTCATAAGTCAACCCCCTCATCTCTGGAATTAACCTAGTGAATCGTCTCTGAACTGCCTCCAATGCAATTATATCCTTCCTTAAATAAGGAGACCAAAACTGTACGCAGTACTCAAGGTGTGGTCTCACCAATACCCTGTACAGTTGTAGCAGGACTTCCCTGCTTTTATACTCCAACCCCCTTGAAATAAAGGCCAACATTCCATTTGCCTTTTTGATTACTTGCTGTACCTGCATGCTAACTTTTTGTGTTTCATGCATAAGGAACCCCAGGTCCCTCTGAACTGTAGCATTTTGTAATCTCTCTCCATTTAAATAATAGTTTGCTTTTTTATTTTTCCTGCCAAAGTGGATAACCTCGCACTTTCCCACATTATACTCCATCTGCCAAATGTTTGCCCACTCACCTAGCCTGTCTATATCCCTTTGCAGATTCTTTGAGTCCTCTGCACAACTTGCTTTCCCACCCATCTTTGTATCATCCGCAAACTTGGCTACATTACACTCGATCCCTTCATCCAAGTCATTAATGTAGATTGTAAATAGTTGGGGCCCCAGCACCGATCCTTGTGGCACCCCACTAGTTACCGTTTGCCAACCAGAAAATGACCCATTTATCCTGACTCTCTCCTTTTTTGAGTCTTTGATTTGAAAGATTTTGATTTGTCTTTAATTTTCTCCAAATTAAATGAAATGGAATTTATTTTCCAGTATTCTGTTTGAACAAAGGAAATAAGTGAAGCTGCCCTTACATTCCCAATAGGCCGCTGACAGCAGCATCAGCACTGTTTTAGACCAATTTTGTTCCAAATTTAATACCTGATGCAAGGATATAAAATAATTTTTCCGAGTTACTGGTCAGGGTCCATCAGAAAATCAATGGTCCAAATATTGTAACTGCATACAGATACCTAGATGCTGCCCACACATTCGCACACAGATTCTACCTGTAGAATTAAAAGTTTTGGGTCTATTGTACATTCATTGGGTGTCAAACTGGTCACACTTCAAAACAGATAGAGTAAATAAAGAGAACCAATGGTTGAAGGGTCGATAACCAGAGGGCACAGATTTAAGGAGATTGGCAAAAGAACCAGAGGTGACATGAGGAAAAACTTTACGCAATGAGTGGTTAGGATTTGGAATGCACTGCCTGATAGGCTGGTGGATACGGAATCAATAGTAGCCTTCAAAAGGGAATTGGAAAAATACTTGGAGAAAAAATTGCAGGGCTATGGGGAAAGAGCCGGGGAACGGGGCTAACGGGATAGCTCTTCGAAAAAACCAGCGCAGACTCGATGGACCGAATGGCCTCCTTCTGTGCTGTACTATTCTATGATTCTATGTAAGCCACGCTTTCAAAATATTAGTGGGTTTCCTGTGGTGTTGCTCATCACGTCAGATATATGAATGGGGAGATTTAAGTGAGATTTGTTAACAGGTAAAGACCTTAAGTCTATGAATAATCGGGATTATGAAAAGTTTAAGAGAAGGAAAGTACCACGATTAGCAAAAATATTCTGTTTTACTTAATGCAATTGATGTCTGGATTGGAGGGCAGAAGATAAAAACGATCAATGAAGAAAGACTGAGTTAGTAAAGGATGTTAATTTTCTTCATTGAAGAATGGAATAGGTTATGTTGGAATTAAAATGTGGTTGAAACAAACACGAGAAATCAAGCATTCTATGCATGTGATGACAGTAGAAGAGGAGGGGATAAGGGTGAGGAAAAAGAGAAAATGAAGAAATGTTGGTGCTTTGGAGAAATAAAACATGTCCCCTTGTTCTCCTTATTTTAGCTCATTCAAATAATCTGTCCACATGTACACAGTCTAGCCCCCCTATTTAGATTAATTAGGGAGAACAAAAGGACAAGCATATAAGTTACATAAACATAGAACTAGGTTAGAAGTCAGGAGGTTTTTCTTTTCATGCAGTTGATGCAGATTTGCTGCAAATGTTCAAAAGGGAACATAGGAGCAGGAAGAGGCCATTCAGCCCTTCGAGCCTGTTCCGCCATTCAATTAGATCATGTTTGATCTGTACCTTAACTCCATCTACCTGCCTTGGTTCCGTAACACTTAATACAATTGTCTAGCAAAAATCTATCAATCTCAGTTTTGAAATTTTCAATTGACCCCCCCAGCCTCTACAGCTTTTTGGGGGGAAGACAGTTCCAGATTTCCACTACCCTTTGTGTGAAGAAGTGATTTTTGACATTACCCCAGAATGGCCCAGCTCTAATTTTAAGGTTATGCCCCCTTGTTCTTGACTCTCCCACCAGAGTTAATAGAGTCTCTCTATCTACCCTATCAAATCCTTTAATCATCTTAAATACCTCAATTAGCTTATCCCTTAATCTTCTATATTCAAGGGAACACAAGCCGAGTATATGCAACCTGTCCTCATAATTTAACCCTTTTAGCCCCGGTATCATTCCGAATTCCAAGCTGAGGCGTGATTCAGGGCCACTATCAGAAATACTCCACCATGTCCGACTGGGGGTTGTGAGAAGCAGCAATAAGCCTGCCATTACTGACACAGTGAGCTCCTGATTTCAACTGAGTCAGAGTGTCTTGGAATTATAACACAGAAGGTGGCCACTTGGCCCAACGTGTATGTGGGGGCTAGCTATTCAACTGCAGCAGTGTACTCTAATGCCATTTGCCTATATCCTTGTCTAATACATATCCAATTCCATTTTAAGTGACGTTATATTTTCTCCCAATTAATAGCCACTTGTGGTGAAGCATTCCATGTCAGAATGGCCTACCATGTTAAATATAGTTCCATTTTTCTTTTTGTTCTTTGCCCTCGTTATTAATTTACCAACCACCAGAAACTAGTTACACTCAAAGTCTTCTGCAATTCTTCAAATTTCTATTAGGTCTTCCTTAACCTTCTGTTTCAGTGAGACGAGGCCAGAGTTTTATTTTCCATAACCAATCCTTTAAACTCCCAGTATCATTCTTGTGAAGCTTTGCTGTACACTTTCCATGAATCGAATACAAGTCCTATGATTGGGTGTGCAGAACTGCAGGTCATACTCTACCTGTGGCCTAACCAATGTTTTGTAAAAGTTCAACACTACTTCCTTGTTCTTGGTCGAATGTCAACACCAACAACAACTTGCATTTATATAGCGCCTTTGGCATAGTAAAATGTCCCAAGGAGCATCATAAAACAAAATTTGACACCGAGTCACACAAGGAGATATTAGGGCAGATGACCAAAAGCTTGGTCAAAGAGGTAGATTTTAAGGAGCATCTTAAAGGCAGAAAGAGAGGGAGAGAGGCAGAGAGGTTTAGGGAGGAAATTCCAGAGTTTAGGGCCTTGGCAGCTGAAGGCATGGCCACCAATGGTGGAACGATTAAAATCGGGGATGTTCAAGAGGCCAGAATCAAGAAGCACATATCTGGGAGGGTTGTGGGCTGGAGGAGATTACAGAGATAGGGAGCTTGAGGCAAGGCCATGGAGGGATTTGAAAACAAGAATGAGAATTTTAAAATCGAGGCATTGCTTAACCAGGAGCCAATGTAGGTCAGCGAGCACAAGGGTGACGGGTGAACGGGACTTCGTGCGAGTTGAGACACAGGCAGCAGTTTTGGATGACCTCAAGTTTACGGAATATAAAATCTTATCTGAATATGACTTTTTCTACATGCACCTCACCTTTAAACAGAGGTATCTGCGGTCAAATCTCTGTTCCTCCATTCGTAGAGTATAGAATTTCTCCACTGTTCTTTTTATCAAAATGTATTAATTCATATTTTTCTCCATCTATCACACACCTATTCATTCTGCTAACCAGCCTGTCCTCCTGTAATCTATTTCACTCTTCCCCACGGTTTATGTTCCCAAACTAGCTATCATCAGCAAACTTTATTATTCTCTTATGTCCAAGTTATTTATATAAATTGTGTTTCCGCAGGGAGTTGCCAAGTGGCTATTTCAGTTTCACTCCGCTTTGCCATTCACTCATGTTTTACTGTTGAAAGGCGGGAGAAAAAAGCACCGAATCCTAGCATCAGAACATCCCACAACAAAGTGGACCATAAATGCAAATCTAGAGAAAGAAAGGGGATGAGGGAAACTGAAAGTCACATAGGTTGCAAGTGATTCCCTGGGCTGTATTGCAAGTATGACAGAATATTTGCGTCCCTCTTTTAAGGGAACCGCCTTACTCTGTCTTAGCATCACAAGATAAACTGAAACAAGCAAAAACTGAATCAAACTCTTGTGTAGCATTGACTTAAAAGGATAACAGAAAACAAATATTAGTTTAGGGTTTCACAGAGTTTGTATTTGCACTACCATTTGGCAGCCTATACTTGTATAATTACAGCCCCATTTTATTTTTAACATCTTTACTTCATCAGCAGGTTACCAGAAAAAATACCAATAAATATTCAATGGGGATTTGGGACACATGCCTTTAGAGCATTACGACTTAAGTTGACTTCAAATCATATGTCTATTTAGCATCCTCTTCCTTTTATCTTGCAGTACAGTGTATACATTTATGTTTATGCAAGAGTGTAACTTCTTGTATGAAATTATTGCCCTGCTGTGTGTTTTTATCTTTCTGGCAGATAGAATTTAGAATTACCTTTTTACATTGTATTTACAGCAAAGAAACAGGCCATTTGGCCCAAGCCAGTGTTTATGCTCCACTCGAGCCTCCTCCCACTCTTCTTCATCTCACCCTATCAACATAACCTTCTATTCCTTTCTCCCTCATGTGTTTATCTAGCTTCCCCTTAAATGTATCTATGTTATTCGCCTCCTTGTGGTAGCAAGTTCCACATTCTAACCACTCTCTGGGCAAAGAGGTTTCTCCCGAATTCCCTATTGAATTTATTAGTGACTATCTTATATTTATGGGCCCTAGCTCTGGTCTCCCCAGCAAGTGGAAACCGCTTCTCTACATCTTCCAAAATTCGATAGACTCTGGAACAGTACCCATGGATTGGAGGGTAGCTAATGTTACCCCACTATTCAAAAAAGGTGGCAGAGAGAAAACGGGGAATTATAGACCGGTAAGCCTGACATCGGTAGTGGGGAAAATGCTAGAGTCCATTATAAAAGATGTAATAGCAGAGCACTTGGAAAACAGTGACAGGATCGGACAAAGTCAACATGGATTTACAAAAGGTAAATCGTGCTTGACTAATCTACTGGAATTTTTTGAGGATGTAACTGGTAAAATAGATAAGGGAGAACCAGTGGATGTGGTGTATTTGGACTTTCAGAAGGCTTTCGATAAGGTCCCGCATAAGAGATTAGCATGTAAAGTTAAGGGCAAGGTATTGACTTGGATAGAGAACTGGTTGGCAGACAGAAAGCAAAGAGTTGGAATAAACGGGTCGTTTTCCGAGTGGCAGGCAGTGACTAGTGGGGTACCGCAGGGATCGGTCCTAGAACCCCAGCTATTCACAATATATATTAATGATCTAGACGAGGGAATTGGATGAAATATCTCCAAGTTTGCAGACGACACAAAGCTGGGTGGGAGTGTGTGCCGTGAGGAGGATGCCGAGAAACGCCAGTATGATTTGGACAGGTTTGGTGATTGGGCAGAAGCATGGCAGATGCAATATAATGTGGATAAATGCGAGGTTATCCACTTTGGTGTCAAAAACAGGAAGGCAGATTATTATCTGAATGGCAATAGATTGGGAGAAGGGGAAGTGCAACGAGACCTGGGTGTCCTTGTGCACCAGTCGCTGAAGGTAAGCATGCAGATGCAGCAGGCGGTTAAGGCGGCAAATGGTATGTTGGCTTTCGTAGCGAAAGGGTTTGAGTACAGGAACAAGGATGTCTTGCTGCAGTTGTACAGGGCCTTGGTGAGACCACACCTTGAGTATTGTGTGCAGTTTTGGTCGCCTTATCTGAGGAAGGGTGTTCTTGCCATGGAGGGAGTGCAGCAAAGATTCACCAGGCTGATACCTGGGATGGCAGGAATGACGTATGAGGAGAGATTGGGTCGATTGGGCTTATACTCGCTGGAGTTTAGAAGAATGAGAGGGGATCTCATTGAAACTTATAAAATTCTAACAGGATTAGACAGACTAGATGCAGGAAGGATGTTCCCGATGGCGGAGGAGTCCAGAACCAGGGGTCACAGTCTAAGGATAAGGGGTAAGCCATTTAGGACTGAAATGAGGAGGAATTTCTTCACCCAGAGAGTGGTGAACCTGTGGAATTCTCTACCACAGAAGGCAGTAGAGGCCAATTCATTAAATATATTCAAGAAGGAGTTAGATATATTTCTTAAAGCTAAAGGGATCAAGGGATATGGGGAGAAGGCAGGGACAGGGTACTGAATTTGGATGATCAGCCATGATCTCATTGAATGGCGGAGCAGGCTCGAGGGGCTGAATGGCCTACTCCTGCTCTTATCTTCTATGTTTCTATGTCTACACCATCAGGGCCTGATAATCTGCATCCCAGAGTACTAAAAGAGGTAGCCATGGAAATAGTGGATGCATTGGTTGTCATCTTCCAAAATTCTATAGATTATGGAACAGTTCCTGCAGATTGGAGGGTGGCAAATGTAACTCCACTATTTAAAAAAGGAGAGAGAAAGCAGGGAACTACAGACCGGTTAGCCTATCAGTAGTCGGGAAATGCTAGAGTCTATTATAAAGGATGTGATAACAGGACACTTAGAAAATATCAACAGGATTAGACAAAGTCAACATGAATTTATGAAAGGGAAATCGTGTTTGACAAACCTACTGGAGTTTTTTGAGGATGTAACTGGTAGACTAGATAAGGGAGAACCAGTGGATGTGGTGTATTTGGATTTTCAGAAGGCCTTTGATAAAGTCCCACATAAGAGGTTAGTGTGCAAAATTAAAGCACATGGGATTGGGGGTAATATGCTGGCATGGATTGAAAATTGGTTAACAGACAGGAGACAGAGAGTAGGAATAAATGGGTCTTTTTCGGGGTGGCAGGCGGTGACTAGTGGGGTACCGCAGGGATCAGTGCTTGGGCCCCAGCTATTCACAATATATATCAATGATTTGGATGAGGGAACCAAATGTAATATTTCCAAATTTGCTTACGACATGAAACTAGGTGGGATGGTGAGTAGTGAGGAGGATGCAAAGAGGCTCCAAGGCGATTTAGACAAGTTGAGTGAGTAGGCAAATACATGGCAGATGCAGTATAACGTGGATAAATGTGAAGTTATCCACTTCGGTAGGAAAAACAGAAAGGCAGAGTATGATTTCAATGGTGATAGATTGGGAAATGTTGATGTATAGAGGGACCTGGGTGTCCTTGTACACCAGTCACTGAAAGCAAACATGCAGGTGCAGCAAGCAGTTAGGAAGGCAAATGGTATGTTGGCCTTCATTGCAAGAGAATTTGAGTACAGGAGCAAGGATGTCTTACTGCAGTTATTCAGGGCCTTGGTGAGACCGCACCTGGAGTACTGTGTGCAGTTTTGGTCTCCTTACCTCAGAAAGGATATACTTGCCATAGAGGGAGTGCAGCAAAGGTTCACCAGACTGATTCCTGGGATGGCAGGACTGTCGTATGAGGAGAGATTGGGTCGACTAGGCCTGTATTCACTAGAGTTTAGAAGAATGCGAGGGGATCTCATTGAAACGCATAAAATTCTGACAGGGCTAGACAGACTGGATGCAGGGAGGATGTTTCCCCTGGCTGGGGGGTCTCGAACGAGGGGTCACAATCTCAGGATACGGGGTAGGACATTTAGGACTGAGATAAGGAGAAATTTCTTCACTCAGAGGGTGGTGAACCTGTGGAATTCTCTACCACAGAAGGCTGTGGAGGCCAAGTCACTGAATATATTTAAGGAGATAGATAGATAGATTTCTAGACACAAAAGGCATCAAGGGGTATGGGGAGAGAGCAGGAATATGGTATTGAGATAGAGGATCAGCCATGATCATATTGAATGGCGGAGCAGGCTCGAAGGGCCGAATGGCCTACTCCTGCTCCTATTTTTCTATGTTTCTAAACCCTTTCATAATCTTAAAGGCCTTTTGTTAGGTCACCCCTCAAACTTCTCTTTTCTGGAGACAAGAGCCCCAGCCTGTTCAATCTTTTCTGACAGGTATAACCTCTCAGTTCTGCTATCACCCTAGAGAATCTTTTTTGCACCTTCTCCAGTGCCTTTTTACAAGAACCAAAAACCATTAAAAGTATCTTTATGCCTATTTTCCTTATCTTTGCATACTGCAACTCAGAAAAGACAGAAACAAAATGACACTTAGGGACTACTTTACACCAAACTGAAATTGTCCCAGTGTCTGAGTAGGCTTTCGTGAACATCCAGGAGCAGCACAAAAATAACTTGATTAGGAGCCTATTGGTTCCTTTACTACCTGTCCATAAAAACATTGGGAAATTTTAGTATTAACCTTAATAGGGAATTCTGTCTAACGACAACTTGACAAATCACATTTAGTATTTGAAAGCACATTTAGACTACATTTTACAATGAGTCATTGAAAACAAGATCTACTGGTGTCGCCAAACTCATAATAGTATCAAAAAGCAAACAATGTACACATAAATTTTCTTTGATTCTATATGTCCCTTTTTTAAAGTTATCTTTCATTTCAGAAACATAAATAGTGAGAATCCTGGGTCTAAGCATACTGGTAAATTAATAATTAACAAAGACAACATTTGTGCCAAGTTAAGCTGTCATAAGATACAGCCAGAGCTTTCCCACGTTCTAAGAATGGAACAGCATCAACAAAACTGAAACCAGAGCTAGAAGAATAGTAATTTGGCCTTCAGCATGTCTGAAATTTACAGTATTAATGGTATAACTGTGACAATGTTAGTATTTTATGTAAGCAAGCAGTGGTGTATCCCAGGGATCAGTGTTGGGACCATTGCTCTTCTCAATATACATATACAAGTATAAATAATTTGGACTTGGGTATATAGTGCACAATATCAACATTTGCAGATGTCACACAAATAAGGAATATGATTAACTGAAGAGGATTGTAATCAACTTCAGGGAGGGCACCAACACATTAGATGATCAGGCACATAAATGTCCGATGAAATTAAATAAAGAGAAACATGAGGTGATATATTTTAGAAGGAAGAATAAGGGGAGGACATATACTCTAAAGGGTAAAACTTTGAGAAGTAGAGGGGTAGACAGACTCAAAGGTTCAGATAAAAAGTCTTTAAAAATGGAATGACATTGTTAAAGCTGTTTAAAAAAGCATATGGGATCTTAAATATGGGCATAGAGCACAAAAGCAAAAATAAGTAATGCTAAACCTATACAAATCATTGGTTAGGTCTTAGTTAGAATAATGGCACAGAAATTCCGTTTGCAGGCCTCCCGCGGGCGGAGGGCTGCGATCTGGAAAAATCTGCGCCCAGGCCGGAGGGCTCCCGGGAGGCACAGAGTTCCGTTGCTGGGCCTCTCCAAACTGCCGGTGCGCAGGGCCCACGTATCCCAGAGGCGCAGGTAGTTCGCAGCATCCCTGGGATCACGTGGGCCATGGGGAGCCAATCACAAGGGAATCTCCATTCATACATTTGACAGGAAGAGCTGTCAAATATATGAATAGAGATCACCCCCAAAACATAGTAAAACTTTAAATACATTTTTAAAAAAACATCACATTTTTAAAATGACTTTAAATTACTATAAATTAAGTATTTTAAACAAAAATTATTTTTTTTGAAAAAATAATTAAGTTTTTAATGGGGCTAAAAATAAACTTACCTTTCTTTAAAGTATTTTTTAAATGATAAATCAGTGGAAACATTTTTTTTTTTTTACTTTTTTCAACTCTTATCCTGGTAAAAGCAGGCCTTACGCCTCCTTTTACCAGGCGCAAGAATTGTAAGTGTTTTCTGCGGGCGGAGGGTCTCCAAAAAATGGAACTCTCCACCCGCAGAGACCCTGCTCCCGGGCAGGCGGAGGATCTGTCAAGAGCTTTCTTGACAGATCGGAAATGCCGGTTCCCAGCGCATGCACAATGCATGCCTAAAACCGGCATTTCCGTTGGCCCTATGGGTGAGTACACAACACGTACACACCCGTAGGGAACGGAATTTCTGCCTCATTGTATCTAAACAAATCACTGGTTAAGTCGCAGTGCAAATATTGTGCCCAGTTTTGGGTGTCTTACTTTACGAAGGATGTGAAGACCATGGAGAAGAGATTCACTAGGATATCATCAGGGATGAGAGGCATTGGTTAAGAGGAGAGACTTGAGACACGGTGACTCTTGCCTTTAGAACACAGGAGATCTATGACTACAATGGTAGGCAGAGGAGACATTTTTCACAAGTCTCACTGGACCTTTGACAAGTCATGTTATGTAAAACATTGGTGGAATACCAATAAATGAATAACTTAAGAATCATTGTATTAAAGCCAGCTCAATAAACTAGAGTGACTGAGGTTTGCCACTCTGCCCCACACTCAGCCACCTAATCCAGCCCAATTGAAGAGTCATTGTTGTTTCTGAGATTCCGCCACGTCTTCTGGCAACCTGCTAAACAACAGCACTGACAGAGGGCTGCACCTTACCCACCTTCCACCTCAGCCACAGGAGATACAAAGTCAGGCCTATGCTTAGGATGGGCTATATGGAGGATCCATGCTGAGAAGTTGCATACATAGGATTTACATTCACAAAGAAGCTGACTCGATAATTCAAAATGAGCATAAGCAAAATATAAATAGCCAATGCTCATCATAATTCTGTTAATACTTCAAATTGGGCAATTAAAATGCAAATATTAATCTAAAATGCACGCTGTACTGGTGAACCAATTACAGAACAATTTATCTCCATTTGTTCCCATTTATACCATCATGAAAAAAAATCAGATGGCATCATATGCAATACAAATTTAGATTAATACTTTCATCTCACAAGGCTGCATTAAAACAAATAGGATTATCATAGGATGACACAGCACGGAAAGAAGCCATTCGGCCCATCATGCCAGTGCCAATTATATTTAATAGAGAAGTCGACATAGATCAGGTATGTATGCATTTAGCAAAACTCAAACCAGAAAAGGTCCATTTTAACCTTTTCTCCAACTGAAATCGTTCTGGACATGAGAATATTCCATCGTCACAAAGTTTAAAATACAATAACTGATTATACTTGGTCAACTCAATGGTGACCTGTGTTTCACAGAATCAAAACTCTTCAGCATTTTGCAGCAAATAGGGCAAAGACAACATTAATTTGGCCTTATTACCTTGTTCAAACACACACACAGAATTAAAATCTAGTAACTAGATAACCGAATTTTATACAAGAGCAAAGTACACTGTTATATTTTGACAGTTTGCTGATCATTAACACTTCTACTGTGAAATCCTTATTTTCAAGCTTCTGCATTAGAAATGGTTGAGTTACCATGTGCCTGTAGCAGTGGTCATTTCTGCTACTGTACTTGGCAAACAAGCACTCAGTCCAAGTGGAGACACAGTCTTGAGTTATGATCTGGAATTCACTGCCTGAAAGCGTGGTGGAAGCAGTAACTTTCAAAAGGGAATTGGAGGAAAATAATTTGCTGAATTATAGTGAAAGAGCAGCAGGGAGTGGGATGAATTGGAGAGCTCCTTCTGGGAGCCGGCACAGGCACGATGGGCCGAATGGGCTCCTTCTGTGCTGTATCATTTTATGAATAACTGAAATACTCTGCCAAGAAAAACATTCAACAAATCCAAACGCTTCACCGTAAATCAGGAGCAACACAGAAGGACGAAGAAAGGTAGAACATACAAACAACTACTAAGTACTTTTGGTGAACAGGTAATTACAGAGCCACAACATGAAGAATTATAAATATAATGCAAACATCACCGAACTGGCCAATACAGACCAGTTTATTCTGTGTAATGTAATCCTAGTCTCTGCATCTCCTGAACATTCAGGAGTGGCATTATTACTGTGTTAATATGAAGGGCACCACGGTTAAACCTCACCCCACATGAAGCTGTAATGTTGCCTGGCCCTCGCCGCTGACATTGCCCCAAACTCGCACAATAACAAACCCGCCGCCTGAGGCCTAGGCCGAGCTGAGGCCGGCCCGGAGCCCGCCCACACCAACAGCTGCCGCCAACCGTCACCACAAACCGGCCGGGACGCGCCCACAGCCGGCCTTCTGCTCGGGTTCCTAACACTGGGCTCCGTTACTCACTCTCACCCCCACAGCATGAAGACACCGAGTGCCTGCCCGCCCGCTCCGTCCACCACCGCCACCACTACAACCACGGCGCTGCCGCCCGGAGCCGGAGCCACCATCGGTCCTCCCAGCCACCGGCCCGGCCCGGCATGCCCCGCGCGGGGGTAAGGGGGCGTGGCCTATGGGGGTTCAGACATGTGATCCAGCCTAATGGACAGCCGGATCCAGCCAATCAGATCCAGGCTCAGTCTCATGTTGTCGCAGCACCTAATGAGCGTGTGAATGGGATAGAGGAGCAAAGGGATGTGGGAGTACACATACACAAATCATTAACAGTAGCGATGCAAGTTAATAAAGCCATTAAAAAAGCAAACGAAGGACTGGGGTTCATTTCTAGTGGGATAGAATTGAAAAGCAAAGTTGTGTTAAGCTTGTATCAAACCTAGTTACACCAACAACTTGCTTTTATATAGCATCTTTAATGTAGTAAAACATCCCAAGGTACTTCACAGGAGCGTTACAAAACAATATTTGACACCGAGCCACATAAGGAGAAATTAGGGCAGGTGACCAGAAGCTTGGTCAAAGAGGTAACTGTGACTGAAGGTTTCTCACAATGGCAATCGGAGCAGAGTCTGTAAGCACCCGCCCACCCCGTTTTCCTGCCTATGCGTTGGAAGTATTGCTGGAGGAGGTTAACAGGAGGAGGGACATCTTCTTCCCACCAAGAAGAAGGAAAATATCTAGGCAAGCAGAGGTGGCTGAGCAGGTGAGTGCCAGATGCATCGCCCCAGGACATGGCTGCAATGCCAAATAAAGTTCAATTACCTTACAAGGCCAGCTAAGTAAGGTAAGCCTCCTAATGCATAACTCTCAATACTCTCTGCTTAGCCCGGCAATACCTGTAGCCCCAGCACTCTCAACCCTTCCCTCCCCAACGCCCCCGCCCCCACCTTCCCATCAGTCTCCTTCAATCACTGCAGCACATTTCACTCCAACTCCTTCGGCTCCTACAGGTGTCAGCCATGACTCAGTGGGGAGCACTGTCTCGCCTCTGAGTCAGAAGGTTGTGGGTTGTAGTTGCAATCCAGAGGCTTGAGCACAAAATCTAGGCTGGCACTCCAGTGAAGTACTGAGGGAGTGCTGCATTGACGGAGGTGCTGTCTTTTGAGCGAGACATTAAACTGAGGTCCTGTCTGCTCTCTCATGGCACTATTTTGAAAAAGAGATGGAAAGTTCTCTCTGGTGTCCTGGCCAATATTTATCCCTCAACCAACATCACTAAAACAGACTATCTCGTCATTTATCTCATTGCTGTTTGTGGGAGCTTGCTGTGCGCAAATTAGCCACCGCATTTCCTACATTACCACAGCGACTACACTTCAAAAAGTACTTAATTGGCTGTGAAACCGTTTGGGACGTCCAGAGGTTGTGAAAGGTACTCTTTCAATGCAAGTTCTTTCTTTTACTGCAGCACTCTGCTCCTGTCCTCACTATTACTTCCCTCACATCTCTGCCATCTTTCAAACACCAGCAACACTAACATGCACATCCGCAAAAACATCTCACTACACTAATACTCTCCCTTGCTCTCTTACAGGACAAGCTTGGATGCAATAAGAGGGAGCAGGCAGCCACAGGAGTAGGGACACAGTTTATCCAGGTGATGTCCCCACTGGAGGGACAAGTAATGGACATGGTGGGAAGGGGTTGCGACAGGAGTGTGGCAACTGGGGAGGCTAAAGGACAAGACCTGCAGGGCTCCCTACCCCCCTTCTTTTCTTCTCACCCTCACACACTATGCATGACAAATTGCTGCTGCTTTCACAAGCCACTTATCTGTATCTCTGCTTACTCCTGCTGCTAAATGCTAACCCTTGTCCCTTTCTTCTATTTCAGGTTCAGAAGCCCAGAGGGAGCAGAGGAAGAAGACGGCAACACTGCAAAGGAGCAGGTGTAGTTCGACCTCATTCTTACAGACATCAGCTCAGAGGCTGGCATCCGCCTCGTTCAGAGGGTAGGCTAGAGGGGTCTGCACGGGGTGATACTCTTAGGGCAGGAGGATGGGATGGCCCAGGAATCAGCTCATATCCAAGCCCTGCTGCTGAGGGTACAGATGAAGTATTGAGGGCCCACCATATATAAGGCGACTGATGACAACCTACATGAAACTTCTAAGTGCACTAGGCTGCTGGCAAACTTGTTGGAGAGCACCAAGGAGTCCATCTCCAACTTGTGAATTGTCTTGGCGCACGGCATTAAGAGTGCAGTCAACCATGGATCAAGTGATCAGCTGTGTGAGCACTGCAGGATCTCCACAGTGATGGAGCCTCTGGTGACAGGTCTGGGAGCTCAGGCTGCTGCAATCGGGCTCTGGCTCTGCTTACAAAGCCTGAAGTTGAGTGTGGTTAGCGGCTTCGAGAGCCTCTCAGCTCACTCGCACTCTGTTCTCGCTCAGAGCACTGGGAGTGGCCTTGGCTCCATGGAGGAGGCACCAATTGTCCTCTCTCAGGATGACACCATGCCTGCTTCCCCACCGGCCTCTCCACCGGTGCCCTTGTTGGTGCCAGACAGTCAGTTGGGCCAAACTGCCCCAGCCAAAGCCGAGATGCAGCAGTCTGCCACCAGGTCCTCAATGGCCTGAGCTCTTCGGGATCATCCACCGCAGCCATCTCAAGCGCCCTCATCAGAATCTCAGCAGCCTTCCACCTCCTAAACTGTAGTCACTGGGAAACCACCTTGTAGGAGCACCAGAATAGGTAAACAAGCACACAGGACAGGCACGAGGAGTTTTGCACAAGTGTGATCTGTAGTTATCCATGAAAAATGTAACCATTTGTCAAATCAAGACTGGAGTATTTTGGAGCAGTGAAGTAAACAGTCATTTTTGGAATGCTGTTGATCTTAATCTTAGCAATGTTACAGGAACACCCATAAAGTTATACTGTTTTGCAGTCATTAAAATGGTGGGTGTAAGGACTGGGACAGGTAGAAGGAGGAAGTGTTGGTGGTCTAAGGAGGGGAGGGATTGTTTCGGAGAATCTCTCCTCAATAATTTGCTGCCTCACAACTCTAACAGTTCTCAGTACTGCTGGGCCCTGCTCTTTCTCGGCATCCTCCTGTTCCTCCTCCACGCCAACTCTCCTTTGTATTGCAAAATTGTGGAGCATGCAGCAAATGCCAGTGAATATAAACACTCGCTCTGGGCTGTACTGAAGGATTCCTCCTGAGCTGAGCAGACAGTAGAACATTTATTTCAAGATGCCAATCCTTTGCTCTATGAGAAGTCTGGTTGTTGCATGGCTCTGATTGTATCGATGCTCTGAGCCTGTGCCCAGGTTCTTGACAAGAGTCATGAGCCAGTTAGTGAGGGGATAGCATTTGCCCAGCAGCCAGCCTGCCACCCAATGACCTGGGTAGAATAGAGTGGGTGTATTGAGGACTGATGCAGCATGAAAGCAACATGACTACAGCCAGGAAACCAGGCACAAACTTGCATGACTCACTGTCTGTGGTCACAAACAAGTTGAACATTGAGCAAATGTTCCTGTTGAGAAACAGCGAGCTGGTTCGTGACAGTCAGGACGTAGAGCTACGCGCCATGATTCCCTGCACGTATGGGAATCCAGCAATGCGGACAAATCCCAATGCTCTTTCTTCCTGTTTGTCAGCCTCCATGGGGAAGGTAATGAATTGTTGTGACCTTGTAAACAGTGACCTGGCTGATCACCGTGTGCACAGCAAACTGACTGATGTTACTAACCCCTGAATTTGATATTTTTCGGAAGAGGAAGACAGCAAATCTGCTGTTGCGCAGTAGTGATGATTACTGAAAATGTGGAGTAACACTGACTCATATGCAATGGTTTCTAAATATATATATTTTTAAATAAATCATGTGATGATCACAAGCAAAAAAAATGCCTTGTTAGCAGCTCAGTATCTTACAGCTAATTAGGAAATACTACAGTTCTTGGCAAACATCATTTTGAAGATGCTTTCCACATAACTTGTAGAGCATGAAATATATCTTGTGCGTTATGGAAAATGTATTGCAAGCTCGGGATAGCTTTGTACAGGCTGATCTTCACATGCAAAAACTCGCCCTTTTGTGGGTGCTTTTTGGATACTAATATGCGGACAACAATGCAGTATCAATAACAGGTGATTCCGGAGTTGTTTGTGTGGGTTACATTGCTGCAACATTGCATCCCTGAGACTGGCAGAAGTTAATTCCCTGGTCATGTGATTCTCTTGGGCTCTAGGATAGACAACTATTGCTGGATGTGCTCTTAAAGCAGTAGCATGGAGGAGGACGACTAACTCTGTTGTCAAGAACAAAGGTTTCCAGTGTGATGCAGAAAGCAACACTTTTATTTCCATCACAACAACAGAAAATGCTGGAAACACTCAGCAGGTCAGGCAGCATCGTAGAGAGAGAAACAGAGTCAACGTTTCAGGTCGATGACCCTTTGTTGTTGTTTCAGATTTCCAGCATCTGCAGTATTTTGCTATTGTACTTTTATTTCCATAGTCTCCTTAGAAATAAAAGAAACACTAATTTTTAGAGTAAGCTGTTAAGTTGATTGTAAAAAAAAATTGCATTTTAACACCTTATCATCTCTCAGAAACATGTTGAAGTGCTTCACATATAATAATTTACTTTTAAATGCACTGGCTGTTGCTGGGTAGGCATAAATTGCATCGAGTGAGGTCCTATGAGCAGCAAGCTAAATGACCAATTAATCTATTTCTGACGGTGAAATCACATGAGAAGAGAATCACATGACCAGGGAATTAACTTCCGCCGGTCTCAGGGATGGTGCCTGAGGGAGGCACTGCCTGCTCTTTTTCAAATAGTGCCCTGGATCCTTAAAATCCACCTGAACCATTAGAATAGAAAGAGACGTTCTTGGTTTACTATCACATCCAAAGAATGGCACTTCCAACAATGCAACACTCCTTCAGTACTGCACTGGGGTGTTCGCCGAGGTTATGTGCTCAAGACTTTTGAATAGGCAACTTTCTTAATTAGAGGCAAGAATGGCAATAACTGAGCCAAAGCAAAACTCGCATAGAATAAGTTTCTTCCCCATATATCACACTCCAAAAAAAATACAGCTCCACATGTTTAAATGGGTCTGCAATCTGTCTCACTCTATTTGAGCATATGCAAGTCTCATTTCCTTAATGGTAGCAGTTCTGGCCTTACGGTATATGTTCAGTGTCTGCCTCTGCCATGGAATAAGCAATTAGATCAAGAATATTAACTTAAGGAAACACAAACTGTAGGGCTAGTACCAGTACCGAAACCAATCACCCACTTCAAAGGCACTGATGGACGCTCAGTTTCTCACTATTTCTACAGAGCAAAATACATTGTTTGCATCGGCACCACCTGCAGTTTTAGTATAGAAGGCTTCATTACTCCATATCAGGTTATTAATTATCCTTCAAACTCAATAGAAATCTGCTAAAAATAAAGAGATGTCAAACTTTTAGCTCATCCGTGACAACATACCTTTTTCATTTTCACAAATCAAAGCATAATAATGCAGACATTTACTATTTTTAATTAAAGGAGTCTTATCTTTAACCATTAGACCAACAGCAGCTTCAGGGCAAAACCCATGATGCTGAAATAAATATTACAGTAATAAAACTAAACAAAAGTTTAAATGTACCCTCATCATTTCTGGAAAGTAATTTTTATGACTAGTAGATCGTCTGTGGTTTTTGTAGTCGATTTTGAATCTTATTGCAGTCCCACAGCAGCCTAAATATGAGAGCGGCTTACCCATCACTGTAATACAGCAGGTTTACTGAAGCAATATATGAAAGACACAAGGTAAAAATATTGTACACATTATTGATACTGAAAGATACAGGTCTCATAAGACATAAAACTTTAATAATATTTGCCTACCAAATTCCAAAAGTTGCTGAAGGTACAAGTAACTTAGAGATTTTTGCTTCCATATTCCCATCTTAAGTTGGGAGCACATATCAGTAAAAATGTGGTATTTCTCTCTCACTCTCTCCTGATCTTTGCAGACCTCAGTATAAAGTTCTTTTTCCTGTCAGCCTTTCCCCTTATGCAGTATATACAGCACAGAAACAAGCCATTTGGCCCAACTAGTCTGTGCTGGTGTTTATACTCCACACGAGTCTCCTCCCATTCCATCTACCTCATCTCAGCCTTTCTGCATATCTTTCTATTCCCTTTTGTCTCATGTACTCGTCTAGTTTCCTTTTGAAAGCATCTAAGTTATTTGTCTCAACCACTTTCTCTCTTTTTTCCCTTTCACGCTCATACCTTTTTATCCAACCTGTATACTCTCTGCTTCTTCCACTCTTTCAGTACAGAATTACAGTATGCAGGCGACGCTTGCGTCTGCGCACACTCGGAGGTCGAACTCCAAACCATCGTCAACACCTTCACCGAAGCGTACGAGAGCATAGGCCTTACACTAAACATCCGTAAGACAAAGGTCCTCTACCAACCTGGCCCCCACCACACAGTACTGCCCCCCGATTATCAAAATCCACGACGAGGCCTTGGACAACGTGGACCAATTTCCATACCTCGGGAGCCTACTGTCAACAAGGGCCGACGTCGATGATGAAGTCCAACACCGCCTTCAGTGTGCCAGTGCAGCCTTCGGTCATCTGAGGAAGAGAGTGTTTGAAGACCAGGACCTCAAACCCAGCACTAAGCTCATGGTCTACAGAGCAGTAGTGATACCCACCCTCCTGTATGCTTCGGAGACATGGATCACATACAGCAGGCACCTCAAAGCACTGAAGAAGTATCACCAACGTTGCCTCCGCAAGATCCTGCAAATCCATTGGCAGGATAGGCGCACCAACATCAGTGTTCTCGTTCAGGCCAACATCCCCAGCATCGAAGCTTTGACCACGCGCAATCAGCTCCGATGGACGGGTCACATTGTCTGCATGCCTGATACGAGACTCCCAAAACAAGCGCTCTACTCGGAGCTCCGACACGGCAAGAGAGCCCCAGGTGGGCAGAGGAAACGCTTCAAGGACACCCTCAAAGCCTCCTTGAAAAAATGAAACATCCCCACCGACACCTGGGAATCCCTGGCCCAAGACCTCACAAAGTGGAGGAGAAGCATCCGGGAAGGTGCCAAACAGCTCGAGGGTCTTCGCCGGGAGCAAGCGGAAGCCAAGCGGAAGGAGCGAACGTCAACCCAAGCACCCCACCCACCATCCATCTGTCCCACCTGTGACAGAGACTGTAGGTCCCGCATTGGACTCATCAGTCACCTGAAAACTCATTTTTAGTGTGGAAGCAAGTCATCCTCGGTTCCGAGGGACTGCCTAAGAAGAAGACGACCACTCCTGGTTTTCTCTCTTCACCTCAATCGGTTTCTCCTTCGCTCTTTAACCAAGTCATCCTCAATTTACAATTCTAAGATTATTTCACCCAATATCAAGCCTTCAGTTACATCAAAGTAGCACTTTTCCTACCTGTTGCTCATTCCAAAATCAATGGATAAGTTCTAGTCTTTAATATTTATTTATAAAACTTGATCAGACATTTGGGAAGAACAGCATGACAATGGGATATTTTTATTTTTGCATTTCTTCAAATGCAGTCTTTTGACATTGAATCATTTCAGGATAAAAATACACTATTATCCCCAAATAAACAAGTATCAATCAGACCAAATATTCCATGAACATTCAGCCAACTGTCTTCGAGATTTTTTAATAAATTTCCCCATAAAAAATGAGTCATCAGTATCTCAAACAACAGTGCAAATCTGGGTTTATTAGATTACCCAATGTTCTAGGTAGTTTTCAAAAAAAAAATTTGTAACACCTGTTAAAATAGTTTTGCGCAAGTTTCAAATGGTCAATTTATGGAAGCATAGTCCCTTTAGTGAATCATAGTTATATCTGCATAAATTAAAAACATGGAATTTAAGTGCAAGGTATTCAATTGGGTTGCATTGCGCTTTGGGGACCACAAAAGCCCCCCAGAAAGCTTTGTGGTTTTAAAAGCTTCCTTTTAAATTTATATGAACATACGACTGACTTTCGGTGCTAAATACCACAAATCTCCAATCGCAACTGGCATGTAACATAGTATTTGGTAAATTTTATTTCCACCTGAAACAATCTTCAATTTGCAAATGCACTACTGTCAAAAATACCCCATCATGTAAAGAATATTAACAAAGGACTTTACGATTAAATATAAACAACTGGGGGGTGAAACATTTAATGCACCCCAAAAAAAGGGCAAGAATTGGTAGAATGTGGACCCATGTCTCTTACCAATACAACTACAACAATATTGAAACCAAGGTATTGGCAAAAAACTGGGAAGCTTGGTCCCCACCCCTGGTCTGGTCAGATCGAGTGTATTTTGATAGGATATGTTTGGTGATGTTTTGGTCCTTTTGGTGACATGCAGTGAAATTGGAGCTTTGAACATAAGAAATAGGAGCAGGAGTAGGCCATGTGGCCCTTTGAGCCTGCCCCACCATTCAATAAGATCATGGCTGATCTTCTACATCAACTCCACTTTCCCGCCAGATCTCCATATTCCTCGATTCCCTTAGTATCCAAGAATCTGCTGATCTCAGCCTTGAATATACTCAACGACTAAGCATCCACAGCCCTCTGGAGTAGAGAATTCCAAAGCTTCACAACCCTCCGAGTGAAGAAATTTCTCCGCATCTCAGTCCTAAATGGCCGACCCCTTTTCCTGAGACGATGCCCCATAGCTCTAGACTCTCCAGCCAGGGGAAACAGCCTCTCAGCGTCTACCCTGTCAAGCACTCTTAGAATATTATGTTTCAATGAGATCACCTCTCATTCTTCTAAACTCGAGTATAGGACCAATCCACTCAATCTGTCCTCATAGGACAACCCTCTCGTCCCAGGAATCAATCTAGTGAATCTTTGTTGCACCCACTCTGAGGCAAGTGTATCCTTCCTTAGGTAAGGAGGCCAAAACTGTACACAACACTCCAGGTGTGGTCTCACCAAAGCCCTATACAATTGCCTCAAGACTTCCTTAGTCTTGTACTCCAACCCCCTCGCACTAAAGGCCAACATACCCTTTGCCTTCCTAATTGCTTGCTGTATCTGCATGTTAACTTTCTGTGTTTCGTGTACAAAGACACCCAAATCCCTCTGAACACCAACATTTAAGTTTCTCACCATTTAAAAAATATTCTGTGTTTCTATTCTTCCTACCAGTGATTAACCTTTGCTGCTGAACAGAACAGTAGAGCAGCATTGTCCAATAGAAACTGACTAGCCAGGGGCATGGCTACAGCAACGGTGCCACTGTTTTAGCTACATGCATTAAATTTTAATAGAAGACACCTTACACACAATACAGGTAATTTACTTAGCAAATGTCGACCACCATTCAGTGCAAAACTTCCAAAGTTTGGAATTCGGACATGTATTTATCAGACACAGCACATCTTCAAGCACCTTCTGGGTTTTTCTTCAGTTGCGAGCGGCACTTCGACTTCAGTGGAATGATTGCCGAGAAGGTTGACTCGCACGAAATGCGTCAAAACCCGCCCCTGCTCTCCATCCAAAACACGGTTGATTGCCGCTCACCCTTTGGCATGGCATGCCCTGTTGGAACTGCTCATTATAGGTTTAGATTGCTCGCTTCTGCTGGCCTGGAGCTGTTATTCATGTAGGTCGAGTGGACCACGACGGTAGCTCCGCCTCCATACACTTGCTGGTGTTTCCATGGTGCTGAAGTCCAGCATTTTCACCCCTGTTACGCACTATTTCAGCAGATAACCAATAAGCAGTAACTGAGGCAGTAAAACACACACAACGATCATAAAACACTTGCACTCTGATTTTTGTCTTACAATTTTACCAACAAACACACAGAAAGGTTAAAGTACACATACATGCACATGCGAATCAGTACTGAGATCACATGCCCAAGAATGGTTTCTATTACATTTTTGATTTACTAATCGCATCTGGATTAGCTACATGTGGCTATTGGACAACACTGCTTTAAAGGATATGGCGAGGGTTTTGTGTTGGTAAAGTCAATACTCAGACCAAAGGTTTGCAGGTGTCCAGGAGAAAGATGAGGTACTGTAACTAAAGCCCATTTTGAGCTTGGTTGAAATTATGTAATAGACCAAATATGGCCTCGTCAGAGTGGAATGGAGTGAGGAAAGAGGAGTTGAAATGGCCAGCCACAGGGAGGTCAGAATCATATTTGCAGGCAGAACAGTGGTGTTTGGAAAAGCAGTCACCCATTCTCTCCCCAATGTAGAGACCACACCATGGGCAAGAAATACATTATACTAGATTAGAGGAAATACATGTAAATTACCATCTCCCATGGAAGGAGGGTTAAGCTGTGGCTGATGGTGTGGGTAGAGGAAATGATTCTGCCGAATATAGTCTGAAAACTACCAAAATGACGAGGAATTTGTCTAAGCGAAAGCTTCCTGGCTTTGGTGGTTTGAAATCCAGGTGACAACTTATTAAAATGGTCACTACAGAATAGCCAGCAAGATACCCAATCATCATCTCCTCACCAAATTCACACACTGGTGTAATCTACCAGAGACTCATTTCATGAAGATGAATGGCAAATAAAACCCCCAAATTTCATCTCAGTAATATTCTCCCATCATTTGGTAGTATAGAAATCTTGTGGCATTCTCCTTTGAGCTTGATGCCATCTTCATCACACACTTTTCAAAAGAGCAAAAGGCATTGCAATATCTGAAGCAAAACTACTCTAATTATTTAATACTTCCTCTAAAGACAGCTTCTCATTTGTTGGGAGAGTGCAGGGACTATCAGTCTCCTTATACTTTGTGTGTACTTGGGTAGTAAAAAGAAATCTAATCCACAAGCTCCTTAAAAATGAGTTAAGGACCATAAATTATCGACAGCAATCAAGCACAGCCCATCCCCCTACTATACCAAGGTTCCAACACATTTGCTGACCCCTGCTTACAAAACTTCACAATTGTATTCAGACACCATCCCTGCCTCCAGCTGGCGATGGTCACGTCCAATGTGTTCAACTTGGTGTCCAAGTCTCAAGGTAAGCGCCAATACAGGTGTAGCTAGTTGCATGGATTACCACCTTCCATTGCATTCTTTCACAGAAGCATCCATTTCCATTGTTTAATGAATACAATGTCAAACCAGCTCTAGATTCAATTAAGCAGCACGGATTGACTTGCAAGCTGATTTTTGCCATCTCAAGACAACCCTCCAGATAGGCCCAGTGGAGTGCAGTTATAATACAACTGCAAGAGTACGCCACCTTGATGAACTTTGACGGTCAAGGCATCAGCAGCCA
Source organism: Squalus acanthias (assembly GCA_030390025.1). Taxonomy (NCBI): domain Eukaryota; kingdom Metazoa; phylum Chordata; class Chondrichthyes; order Squaliformes; family Squalidae; genus Squalus; species Squalus acanthias. The sequence continues at coordinate 69,376,932 of CM059436.1, forward strand.
TAAGAAGTACCAAACCAGATGTATTTACCCAATAGAAGTGTCAAAGTTTAATATTCCAACAGGAACGAATAAACATGACTGCAATTGTGTTTAAATTCATATATTTATGTAACAGAGAATCACTTATCAAATATCTGCTCAAATAGAATTCATGAATTAGTACTGAATCCACATCTTAAACCCTGAGACAGTTTAATGCACTCACTGTCAGTGTAATACACCAGAGCTATAAAATGTTGCACTACAATTAACTGGCATGTAGTGGCCACACAGTTGTCTCATTTTTTTGCAGTGGGTGCAAATGGAGAGGGGTGGGAAAGTGGGCGAGAGAATCAAAAAGGGAGAAAACACAAAAGAAAATTTAAACAAATCAGCTCAAATTTGAGATTTTTTTGACTACCTCAGTCAGTAAACACTCTCAATTATCATAACAAGGAGTTACAGTTAATATTTAGTTCATTAACACCATTATCCAGCTTTTTTTTCTCCAAATTTTGCTTCATAATAAAAAAGGTTTAAGATTATATACAGTAAACTGAATTAAAAGCCAGCAATAACTAAAAAGTGAAAGGGACAAGATATCATTGCTCAGGGTACAATTTAGGTGGCCAGAATCAGAGAGCAGTTTTGCACATCCCTATATAATATTACTTCACAAAATCAAGACTTTATAAGTTAGCATTCCACATATGCTAAGCATCCCCTACAAACATCTAAAACTACATACATTTCAGGCAATAATTTAGTACAAAAGATCCTACAGAACTTGAAAGCTGCAATACAGTAAAATAAGCCAGCTTCACACATCCTCTTAGTTACTGGTGAGAAACAGGAGTTTAGCAGGTGAGCTTGTGTAAACAATTAATGATATTCAAGGTGGTGTGCATTATTTTTAAAAAACAGTGGTGCACCTTTATCACTGTGGTAGCACGTCAGACATTATTTTGGCACAAGGGCATGGATCACTTTCCTTTACCGATATGTTAAATGTAGACAGATGCACAGAACTAGCTTTATGCTATTAAATTACAGTGGCGTGTTATTATTTCATAGTAAACAGTTGAAAAATATTTGATGTGCCTAATTCACATCTTTTCTTACCTCCAGCCTGCTGATACTGAACAATAAAACACGTGAGGCTTAGGTGAAATTGCATCTACCTTGGGTCTCAACTGATAAGCCTTTTAATATTACCTGTAATTGAACTCTGCTGATATTCTTTTGGAAGCCAGAGACACTTATTCTGCATGAGACAGAAAAACTATTGGCTCCTTTACAGATACTAAAAGTGCATCGCAATACCTTTTTAATGATAGAGCAAAGTAATAAATTATCAAACCTTATGCTCCTAAATTTTAGGATTCAATTTTTTTCAAATAGTGTTGAAACAAGGTATATTTTACTGGATTATACTGCAGCTTTTATGACTAATAGAATATCTAGTCAACTTGCATTAGATTTATTCAGCCCATTACAAATTAGGTTGAATCAGCTAAATATGCTTCCATATTTTATTAAAACACAAAACTTCAAATTTGTACTTGGTATTTGCGAAGAGGTCCAACATAACATAGTTGTGATTTTAATATTTGGGCAAGAGGTTTCTGTATTTCAAAATACTTATATTTAACAAATGCAAACTTATCAAAACCGGTCTCATAGGCAACATCACAAAAAAATTAGGTCTCTTTCCACAAGAAGAGCTACACACAATTCAGGTTGTGTTCCAGAACAGAAAATCCAAAACCCATGGAATTCAGTATAGAAAACTAGCTTATAATTCTGAAAGATATCAAATGTCTTTCTACTATCTGTTTTCCCCAGCAGTTAATAAAATCATGTCCTTAATCAAGAGGTCCCTGGAAAATAAGTCTAACATATCCTTGTTCCCCAGTGAGCTGAGTGGAGCAGAAAGGACAGGCTGCGTGGAAAGTGTGAGTGCCATGAGGAAGAGGGATTTGGGACCAGTAGGTGGTAGTCTTTTCCGAGCACACATGTCCACAAGGGCTGAACGCATGAGTTGGAGGTCCTGCGTCAACATAAAATCCAGCCTCACTCCCTAGCCACAGAGGAACGTATGGGCCGAGTGATCGGCACATGGGGCATTCCCTCTCTTTTCCATCTCTCTCATCCTTGTTTCCCCAGTTATGATAGCCATGTACATGTCCACAATTAAGATACACCCATGGTTGCTTCTCATCCACATCTTTCCTTTTCATACTGGGGAAGGCAAGTGTATTAAATCCAACTGGACATTGTGGCCTGGCTGCATTGATCTCCTGACGAAGGGCTTCCAGGTGCTTAACGGTCGGAGTATGCGCAAGTCCCTCTGCAGTGCGCCAGAGTAGAGTCGCTCCACAGAGATCTATTAAAGAACCATCCTGCAGTACATTGGTTTCATTTTCAACCTGCGGGGCAAAAAAAGGAATCAGAAGTACGTATTATGGCATATTACTTTTGCTCATCACACTAAGAAACAAAGAATCCGTTTGCAACCTTAAGACAGCAAATGTCTGAAATTAAAGACGGAAAAAAAGTGTCATCTGGCTAGTGAACAACTTCAGTATTAAGAAACACACAACGGTACCCCAGGTGGTAGTGTGTTGGCATACAAGTGGCAGGACCTGGGTTTGGCTCCATGGATCCCAGATCCACTAGGGGGAAAGCATGGGTTGGAGGAGAAAAGGGGAGACAAAAGTTTGAGGAAAGTTGAGCCGCAGATCCTCACATCCTTTCCAACTGGTTCAGAACAGTTTTGCAAAGGGCTCCAAAGAGGCAATCTGTCCACTCCTTCAGTAAGGGAATGGCGTACAACAGATATAGTTTACTGTTCTGGGAGAAAAACTTGCGTGGGGAAGAATTTTTTTTTTTTTTTTAAATGCTTAGTGTTGTGACTGACTTTCAAAGGAAAATTTTCATTTTTTCTCCTGCAACAGTTTTCTGCCCTGAAGGCATCAACTCTTGCAACTCCATGGGTACTAAACACCCGCAGATACCTTGCCCAAGTAGCCATTATTCACTTGTAAGCCTTTAAGAACAAGTTTTGGCAGCTATTTGACTACAGGGGGAAAGAAAAATCACAGCCAAGCTCACGATAGGGCTGATCAGACATCCATACGTATGCACTGCCAACAATTGTGACTGGATAACACTCTGGAAAGGAACCTTGTTCGGATGTTCCCCTCTTTACTCTTCCCCTCATTGCTGAACCTGACCAGAGTATCCCTTCCATCATCCCAGTTGAGGTGGGCTAATTCAGCCCAGACAAAGTAAAGTTTAATGGAATTGTTGTTACTAGAACAAATAGTAAAACTTTAATCAAAGCAGTGCTGAGTTTGGTCAAATCTTTTGGGACAGCCAACTAGAAAACTTAGCATTCACACTTCCCTCTGGTGCTAGAGTAAGTAAAGTCTCAATCTTAACTGTAAAGACCCAGTAAGTCCCAGGACTACGGCAATTTAATTTATGGCAATTCTACTACCAATCCGTAAACATATATAGTTAATTAAAATCAGGAGTGCGATAGTTCAAAAATAGCAGTTAACACTTTACTAGCCTGTAATAGTTGAAAGTGGCAAATACCAGCTTTAGGCAGCATATAAACTGAATCATGTATAGAACTCAGTAAGTGAATTGTACCAATTTTGTGCGAGTAGGGAATAGGTGTACAATCATTCCAATACACAGCAGGTTGCATTTGTTCAAACAACTTGCAGCAAATAAAGTGATTAGAAGTAAATATATCCAAAATTACTCCTATAGTTCCCAATGGATTGGATTTCCTGAATTTCTTGATTTTAAAATACCAAGTTAACGAGACAGGATTAATTAAAAATGTCCTAGTAAAGGATCCCCTTGGAATGAGTGACCATAACATGGTTGAATTCCATATTCAATTAGAGGGTGAGAAGGTTGGATCTCAAACAAGCGTGCTAAGCTTGAATAAAGGAGACTATGAAGGTATGCGAGCGGAATTGAGTAGAGTGGATTGGGAAAATAGATTAAAGGGTAAGACGATACATGATCAGTGGTGTACATTTAAGGAGTTATTTTACAACTTCCAAAAAAAATATATTCCACTGAGAAGAAAAGGGTGTAAAAGAAAAGACAGTCATCCGTGGCTAAGTAAAGAAATTAAGGATAGTATTCGACTAAAAACAAGGGCTTATAAGGTAGCCAAATCTAGTGGGAGGATAGAGGATTGGGAAAACTTTAAAAGACAGCAAAAAATAACAAAAAGATTAAGAAAGGGAAGATAGATTATGAAAGTAAATTAGCAAAAAATATAAAAACAGATAGTAAGAGTTTTTATAGTTATATAAAAAGAAAAAGGGTGGCTAAAGTAAATGTTGGTCCCTTAGAGGATGAGACCGGGAAATTAATGGTGGGAAATATGGAGATGGCAAATACACTGAATGAATATTTTGTATCAGTCTTTACAGTAGAGGACACTAAGAATATCCCAACACTGGACAAACAGGGGGCTATAGGGGGGGGGAGGAGCTAAACACGATCAAAATCACTAAGGAAGTGGTACTCGGTAAAATAATGGGACTCAAGGCGGATAAATCACCTGGACCTGATGGCTTACATCCTAGGGTCTTGAGGGAAGTGGCGGTAGGGATTGTGGATGCATTGGTAATAATTTTCCAAAACTCCCTGGACTCAGCAAAGATCCCGGCAGACTGGAAAACTGCTAATGTAACACCCTTATTTAAAAAGGGCAGTAGACAGAAGGCTGGAAACTATAGACCGGTTAGCCTAACATCTGTGGTAGGTAAAATTTGAGTCCATTATTAAGGAGACAGTAACGGGACATTTGGATAATCATAATTTAATAGGACAAAGTCAGCACGGTTTTATGAAGGGGAAGTCATGTTTGACAAATTTGCTGGAGTTCTTTGAGGAAGTAACACACAGGGTGGATAAAGGGGAACCAGTGGATGTGGTGTATTTAGACTTCCAAAAGGCATTTGACAAGGTGCCACACAAAAGATTATTGCTTAAGATAAAAAATCACGGGATTGGGGGTAATATTCTGGCATGGATAGAGGATTGGCTATCTAACAGAAGGCAGAGAGTTGGGATAAATGGTTCATTCTCAGACTGGCAATCAGTAACTAGTGGTGTTCCGCAGGGGTCAGTGCTGGGTCCCCAACTCTTTACAATCTATATTAACGATTTGGAGGAGGGGACCGAGTGTAACATATCAAAGTTTGCAGATGATACTAAGATGGGAGGGAAAGTAGTGAGTGAGGAGGACATAAAAAAATCTGCAAGGGGACATAGACAGGCTAAGTAAGTGGGCAGAGATTTGGCAGATGGAATACAATACTGGAAAGTGTGAGGTTATGCACTTTGGCAGGAAAAATAGTAGAGCAAGTTATTATCTAAATGGCAAGAAACTGGAAAGTACTGAAGTACAAAGGGATCTGGGGGTCCTGGTGCACGAAACTCAAAAGGTTAGTATGCAGGTGCAGCAAGTGATTAAGAAGGCCAATGGAATGTTGGCTTTCATTGCTAAGGGGATAGAATATAAAAATAGGGAGGTATTGCTTCAGTTGTACAAGGTATTGGTGAGACCGCACCTGGAATACTGCATACAGTTTTGGTGTCCATACTTAAGAAAAGACATACTTGCTCTCGAGTCAGTACAAAGAAGGTCCACTCGGTTAATCCCGGGGATGAGGGGATGGACATATGAGGAGAGGTTGGGTAGACTGGGACTCTACTCATTGGAGTTCAGAAGAACGAGAGGCGATCTTATTGAAACATATAAAATTGTGAAGGGGTTGGATCGGGTGGATGCGGGGAGGATGTTCCCGATGATGGGTGAAACTAGAACTAGGGGGCATAGTCTTAGAATAAGGGGCTGCTCTTTCAAAACTGAGATGAGAAGGAACTACTTCACTCAGAGGGTGGTAGGTCCATGGAATATGCTGCCCCAAAAAGCTGTAGAAGCTACATCATTACATAAATTTAAAACAGAAATAGACAGTTTCCTAGAAGTAAAGGGAATTAAGGGTTACGGGGAGCGGGCAGGAATTTGGACATGAGTCTAGGTTCGGATCGGTCATGGCCCTGTGGGTGGCGTAGCGGGCCCAGGGGCCGTGTAGCCTGATCCTGCTCCTATTTCGTGCATCCAATTCTGTTAGGTTCAGGAGATGGTTCTGTGATAGTAGATTGGCGGTTAGGATCAGATCAGCCATGATCTTATTGAATGGCGGAGCAGGCTCGAGGGGCCAATTGGCCTACTCCTGCTCCTATTTCTTATGTTCTTATGTTATCAAAAATTGTGTGGATTGTTCAAGTTTTAAGTACTGCTCCTTTAACTGCAGACTTCATTAGGTCAATGACTCTATAAAAAAGCCTCACAATTCAAGTGTCAATATATTTTTAGGAGAACGTTCCCAGGACCTTACCATTCGTCCTCGTTGTTGTGCCGACCTAGTTTCTCTCAGGGTAAAAACATTGCCACAAACAGATATTTCTCTCCAGACTCCTGGCTTGGAATCTTCTGTAAAACCAAGTCTTGGATGCATAACAAGGACACCATTTGTGGTTAAGCCATCCATCTGACCATCAGACGTTTTCCATTTGGCAGCCTTCTCCTGAAAGGAGGTGGGGAAAAAAATTAAGCTTGCATTGGGGCAAAAGCATTTCGAACCCAAACACAATGCAGTCAACAGCTTACTTTCCATCTGACTTACTCCAAGGAAAATATTCTTAAAGGAGTCAAATCCAGCTGCATATATCCTGGCAGTGTAGGGAAGATTCCTTTCGCATATAATACGACATGCAAATCGGGATATGGTGCTCTGAGCGGACTGAGTGTCGGCATTACTCTGACTTCCTGGTACAGTGTCCGTCACCACAAAATCAATCGGGCTTTCGGTTGAACGGCCAATCTAACAAAGGACAACAAAAAAAACTTTTTTTGTTAAATATAATTCTCCCCATCGCCATAGTATTATTTTGCAAACTTGCTGGTATTAGGTATTGAAATGATTGACCAATATGCAAGGCCACTAGATTATCTCTAAATAATTAATGTACTGCGACGGAGTGGTAGGGCTCAAACTTAGTTGAGTACTCAGTTTTCCTTAAAGATTTGAGCGGGGGCGGGGGGGGGTGGAAATCATCTTGGACTGAGGAAGTGCAATATAAAAAAATCAGAAAGCTACTAACCACAAGCTCGTACACATCTCAAATTGATATTTAAATGTCAGCCTACAAATATTGGAAATTAAACAAGATTGAAATGCTGAAAATATACAGCAGGATACTCAACATCTGAAAGAAAGACAGGTGACATTTCATAGAATGGTTACAGCACAGAAGGAGGCCATCCGGCCCGTCGAATCCATGCCAACTCTCTGCACGAGCACTTCAGCTAGTCCCACTCCCTCGCCCTTTCCCCGTAGCCTGAAGGGTACAATTCTAAAGGGGGTGCATGAACAGAGAGACCTGGAAGTATATGTACACAAATCGTTGAAGGTGGCAGGGCAGGTTGAGAAAACGGTTTGAAAAAAAAGCATACGGGATCCTGGGCTTCATAAATATTAGAGGCATAGGGTACAAAAGCAAGGAAGTTATGATGAACCTTTATAAAACACTGGTTCAGGTGGATGATGACAGCCTTCTCACGGCCCACCCGGTTATGTGATCTTAGCTCTGAGATCACAACTAATGGCGTCTCACAGGACACCAAACTTATTGTTAAATCGACCTCCCGGTGACAGTAGCAAACCAAGCAAAATCGAACAGTCATAGAGTTATACAGCACAGAAAGAGGCCCTTCGGCCCATTGTGTCCGTGCCAGCCATCAAGCCCTGTCTATTCTAATCCCATTTTCCAGCACTTGGTCCGTAGCCTTGTATGCTATGGCGTTTCAAGTGCTCATCTAAATGCTTCTTGAATGTTGTGAGGGTTCCTGCCTCTACCATCCTTTCAGGCAGTGAGTTCCAGATTCCAACCACCCTCTGGGTGAAAAAGTTTTACTCAAATCCCCTCTAAACCTCCTGCCCCTTACCTTGAAACTATGTCCCCTGGTTATTGACCCCTCTACTAAGGGGAAAAGTTCCTTTCTATCTATCCTATCTATGCCCCTCATAATTTTGTACACCTCAATCAGGTCCCCCCTCAGTCTTCTCTGCTCTGAGGAAAACAACCCCAGCCTGTCCAGTCTCTCTTCAGAGCTGAAGCGCTCCAGCCCAGGTAACATCCTGGTGAATCTCCTCTGCACTCTCTCCAATGCAATCACATCCTTCCTATAGTGTGGCGACCGGAACTGCACACAGTATTCCAGCTGTGGCCTAACTAGTGTTTTGTACGGCTCCATCATAACCTCCCTGCTCTTATATTCTGTGCCTCGGCTAATGAAGGCAAGTATCCCATATGCCTTTTTAACCACCTTATCTACCTGTCCTGCTGCCTTCAGGGATCTATGTACAGGAAACTCTCGTTTAAACGGCACCTAAATATCCGGAATTCTCTATTAACCAGCAAAATTCATACTCCGAAAACAACACCTCAATAACCGGAAATATTGCCGAGTCCGAGTCTCCCGCGATGGCCGAGTTAGTCAGTGGGGATAGTTCTCCAAACTGCCACTACTCGGCTTCTTGGCGCTGTCGGAAGTCCGAACACCTCAATAACAGGAGTCTGACTCTCCCGCGCTGCCAGTAGTCTCTTCCGATCCGCCATTTTTCTGTGTCTCTCCATCTTTATTGTGAATTATCTCCCCCATCTTGCATTATAGAATTCCCAAAAGTTGGTCCAAGCACTGTACTTAAATCAATCATCTTCCACCATCAATTTAACACAACATTCTGTAGGTGAGTACCCAATTACTGTATACTGCACGTCTTGATTTTTTTATTTTTGTTTGTTAAAAATAGCCTCGGTAGATAACCCTCTCCGTCATCCGGAATTTTTAATCAACCGGCACCATCCCGGTCCCATCGGTGCCAGATAACAAAGAGTTTCCTGTACATGCACACCAAGGTCCCTCTGATCCTCTGTCCTTCCTAGGGTCCGACCATTCATTGTGTATTCCCTTGCTTTGTTAGTCCTCCCAAAATGCATCACCTCACACTTTTCAGGGTTAAATTCCATTTGCCACTGTTCTGCCCATCTGACCAACCCGTCTATATCGTCCTGTAGCCTGAGGCTTCCCTCCTCGCTATTTACCACTCCACCAATTTTCGTGTCATCTGCGAACTTACTGATCATACCTCCTACATTCATATCTAAATCATTAATGTACACTACAAACAGCAAGGGACCCAGCACCAATCCCTGCTGTACACCACTGGACACAGGCTTCCAGTCACAAAAACAACCTTCGACCATCACCCTCTGCCTCCTGCCACTAAGCCAATTTTGGATCCAATGTGCCAAATTGCCCTGGATCCCATGGGCTCTTACCTTCTTGACCAGTTTCCCATGTGGGACTTTGTCAAAAGCCTTACTGAAGTCCATGTAGACTACATCAACTGCACTACCCTCATCCACACACCTAGTCACCCCCTCTCAAAATTCAATCAAATTGGTTAGACATGATCTCCCCCTGACAAAGCCATGCTGACTATCCTTGATCAATCCTTGCCTCTCTAAGTGGAGACTAATTCTGTCCCTCAGAATATTTTCCAATAATTTCCCTACCACTGATGTTAGGCTCACTGGCCTGTAATTCCCTGGTTTATCCCTTCTTGAACAATGGTACTACGTTAGCTGCTCTCCAGTCCTCTGGCACCTCCGCTGTGGCCAGAGAGGTTCTGAAAATTTGTGTCAGAGCCCCTGCAATCTCCTCCCTTGCCTCACACAGCAGCCTGGGATACATCTCGTCTGGGCCTGGGGATTTATCCACTTTTAAGCCCGCTAAAACCGCTAGTACCTCCTCCCTCTCAATACTAATTTGTTCAAGTATATCACAATCCCCCTGCCTGATTTCTATGCCTACATCGTCCTTCTCCATAGTGAACACAGATGCAAAATATTCATTTAAAACCTCACCTACATCTTCTGGCTCTACACACAGATTGCCACTTTGGTCCCTAATGGGCCCTACTCTTTCCCTGGTTATCCTCTTGCCCTTAATATACTTATAAAACACCTTGGGATTTTCCTTTATTTTACCCACAAGTGTTTTTTCATGCCCTCTCTTCGCTCTCCTAATTTCTTTTTTAAGTACCCCGCTGCACTTTCTGTACTCCTCTCGGGCTTCCACTGTTTTTAGTCCTTTGTATCTGCCAAAAGCCTCCCTTTTTTTCCTAATCCATCCTTGTATATCCCTTGACATCCAGGGTTCCCTGGACTTGTTGGTCCCACCCTTGTTGACCTTTACGGGAACATGTTGGCGTTGTACTCTCTCTATTTCCTTTCTGAATGACTCCCATTGCTCTGATGTGGATTTTCCTACAAGTAGCTGATCCCAGTCCACTTTGGCCAGATCCTGTCTTATCATATTAAAAATCGGCCTTCCCCCAATTTAGAACCTTTATTTCCGGTCCATCTTTGTCCTTTTCCATGACTACCTTAAATCTCACCGAATTATGGTCACGGTCACCAAAATGCTCTCCTACTGACAGTTCTACCACTTGCCCGGCTACATTCCCTAGAATTAGGTCTAGTACCGCCCCCTCTCTTGTAGGACTTTGTACATGCTGGCTCAAAAAGCTCTCCTGGATGCACTTTAAGAATTCCGCACCCTCTAAGCCTTTCACACTCTGACTATCCCAGTTAATATTGGGGAAGTTGAAATCCCCTACTATTATTACCCTATTATTTCTACACTTCTCTGAGATTTGCCTGTATATCTGTTCTTCTATCTCCCCCTTTTTGTTTGGGGGCCTATGGTACACTCCCAGCAAAGTGCTTGCCCCCTTTTTGTTTTTAAGTTCTACCCATATGGCCTCATTAGAGGAACCTGCTAAGATATCATCCCTGCTTACTGCAGTAATTGACTCCTTGATTAATATTGCGACACCCCCTCCTCTTTTACACCCCCCTCTGTCTCGCCTGAAGATTCTATACCCCGGAATATTGAGCTGCTAGTCCTGCCCCTCCCTCAACCATGTCTCTGTGATAACAACATAATACTCCCATGTGTTAATCAATACCTTCAATTCATCTGCCTTACTCGCAAGACTCCTTGCATTAAAATAAATGCCATCCAGCCTTGCCATACTCCTCTCCAGGACCAAAGAAAACTACAAGTCA